>OY744482.1:290735842-291335842 GCA_963556165.1 Tipula helvola | reverse complement strand
TTAACTGGTCAATGAAAACCGAAAGTTGAATCGCTAAACTAAAAAAAAACATAAACTGAATCTGGATTCTAATTAAATTTGAAGTTCAAGATTATTTATGTCTTTGATTTTTCACATCTTTAGAAAAAGTTTAGTTTAATAATCGCTTTTTGATGTTATAAACAAAATCAACGCTCATTTGCTACACTTTAAAGAGTGAAACGATATTGGGCATTGGTCATAAGCCACGCTTGACTAATTATCGTTTGTAAATTAGAGCATATTAATGCCGTTCTTGAACTTTAAACGGGTTAGTAAACAAAACCACTTCATGGAATTAAACTTTTGAGAATAAATTATGGTTTTGTTTTGTTACTACAATACAAGCTTATTTTGCCTATATAACGTATGTGTATATACTCGTACAAGCAAATTTATAGTTTTCAAAAACGAGTATTTAACGATCAAGAGCAGCACACTAAACTTAATACTGGTTTTTGAAAGAAATCTGCTTTTACTACTTGTTCAATATTTGTTACGTGGTTATTAAAATGAGCGTGATATTTATATCCTAAACATGTAAAAGTTAGCGAAACTGCAATTTCTTAAGTCCGAATACAATATTTTTCAGGAGACAACGAAAACTATCTCTTTACTAGAGTAATGAGAAATTAATCAAGTTGTTCAATTGTATTTTCATTTCTCAATAAATGAACCCAGGTACACGTAATACCACTCATTTTTCGATTATGTGTTACATAAATTTTACTCATCAAAAGTCCTAAGTGAATTATTAACATTAACGGTACAGTAACTACGCCGACAAATCGATTACAAAAGTATTATGAAAACACGTTTTGTTTCACTTTCTTGGCCATGACTGTTGGACAATAGTACACTGAGAAAAATAATCCGATAATACGAACGAAAGGTTTTCCGTTAAATTTTAACAATTTTTTTACGTACATAAAATGAAATATCATTATTATAATAGTGATTTTCTTTAATTTAACAAAATATCATTAAGTTTATTAAACAACAAAAATAATGTTTAAAGAAATTGTGTTAATTTAACCTGTTTAAATTAATTATTAAAATATTTCAGTTTTAATTCTTTTGTTGTTCAATGTACTAATTTATCGTTAGTGGAATGATAATTCATTGAAATAAATTTGTATGAAAAACGAAAAACAGTTACTCAAACACAAACATCTTTGTTATATTTGTAAGGAAGTGGAAAATGTAATGGATTAAAATTCGTTAATTAAATATTTTACATTAAATTATTTTGTTTTTAGATTTATTATTTATCATTAATGCAAACATGTATCATTATTTTGAATTTAGGTAAATAACGAAAGTGGTTTTCTGTTAACACACACGTCTTCCTTATGTCTGAATGAGAATATAACGTAATTTCGTACCTACTTAAATAAAGACGAATAATAATAATTTTGCTAATTGTAAATAATATGTTATCCACCGAATATATTAATAACGTATTTAATTAGGCTAAATTGAAAAATCAAAACCCGTTTAATCTGTTTTATTAGTAAGAATATACCTAAATTCAAAGCTTTGACCGCAAGTAACCTAAAACAAGAAAACACCATTTTGACTAATTTGATGTGCCTTAAACGGGCCATATGCATGGTACGCTTGACCGTCTTACAAGTTGTACAAGAAGTGGTACTGATAATTGGATAAACAATTCATAGACAGTTTTACTCACATACGGTTTTGATTTGTTTATCCAATTGGCCGTACGATCTGTTTTAGAACTTTAAGTACATATGTGTGATTTTGCTAAAAGGTTTCACTTAATAAATAATTTCAACAAGTTGATGAATAAACACAATCGATCAAAGCTGTCTGGATTTACGTTATGTTGTACAACAGATTTTTAGCATGCTCCGAACGATAAGATCGCTGCAGGTTGTACTAAAACCTCACACACGATTCAACTTTCCTTCTATCGGTCAAACCAACGGAAGTCAAACGACTTGTTGCACTATCAACCGTATCGTGTAGGGCCATTAAGTACAAATTCATTAAAAGTTATAATATGAAAAACAAAATTTTTGGAGGATTGGGATTGAACTTTTTCCCCAACTGTTCTAGCCATTAAACCAGACCAGATACATATGTGTAGTTTAAAAAAAGAGCCCTAAACCAAATAAAAATTGGTTTAGTTGATAATTCTTAACAGTTATTTTGCTTTAGAATTCTTAGCTATTTTTGCAACTATCATTGGAAAATAACAAACTTCTTTGGGAATATGAAATTTTAATTTTATTCCAGATCTTTCGTTTAACTCGAATTAGCTGGTTCTCAAGCTTAAGCCTCAATATAAGTTATCAAGCAGCTACGTAATTTGTAGATTGTCAAATTGTACAGGTGGTTAAATGAAGTTTTCTTGTTCTTAATTTGCCAGGTGACAATAGCTAGGACAGATATCATCAGTAAAAATCCAACAAACAACAGGGCATATAAAATGTTAAACACTTTAAAGTTAAAATGTTTAGGAAAATATGCGCATTTAAATCAAATGTTTCAGAAACATAAAAATTTGTGGACGCAAATTTGATGTTACAGACAGATTGAACGTTCGCAAAATTACCTTCATGTGCGATATTTAGGCAAATTCCATTCTACTATATGTATATTGAAAAACGTCACCCATAAATTGAATGGAAATAAATTGAGTTTCCTAATTTCCAAATCTATCAACTAGAATATATAAATCAATAAAAAACTGACATTGAAAAATGTAGCGTCCATTTTAATGACATTTCACTGCAGTGATTAATAATGAGTACTTGCTACAGAGTTTTGTTGTAGTAAAGCTGTTATGTTATTATAAGCTATGGTTAATGTACGAAATACAATTTACTTAATAGAATTACGTTTATCCAAATAAATTTAATTTATGTAATGAAATTCCAATAAAATTAGTAACCGTTAATTACCTTTGCTAACGGTTACTAATTCTATTAAAATTTCATCAAATAAATTAAATTTATTTGGACCAACGTAATTCCACTAAGTAAATTGTATTTCGTACATTAACCATAGCTTATAACGACATAACAGCTTTACTACAACAAAATTCTGTAGTAAGTACTCATTATTAATCATTGCAATGGAGTTTCATTAAAATAGACGCTAAATTTTTCATTACTTTAATTTTTGCAAGAATATTATTTCATTGGAAATTGCCGTCTCGTCTCGATTGTTCTTAAAAATTATTTTGTGATAAAAAAATTAGCAAGTGATTTTATACTTTAATATACAAATATATGTTTGTATACCTTGTCCTAATGTGAGTTTGAGGAAATGAATCAAAAAGTGAGTGAAATTTTAAAACAGTGAAAAGTTGCAGATAAAATTATTTGGGCATTTCTTGGTAAGTGCATTAATAAATGATATAAAAATTTAAATTTAAAAAGGCAATTAATGAACAGCAAAATTTGTATATTTCAGATAATGAAATCGACGAAAACACCTTGTATTCTTTAACAACTGAAGATATAGCTCGTCTATTGAAGGACGAATCACTTGGCGAGCATATTAGATTTGAATCTAAATTATTTCAATGGAGAAATAAGAAGCTTTCGGTAAATTACTTATTTTTTCGTGTTTATGTGTGAATGATTGACTGTGTTTGTGTATGGAGACCAGGGTTGTGGAGTCGGAGTCGGGAGTCGGAGTCGGGAGTCGGAGTCGGGAGTTTGTCAAGTTTTAATCGATTTTTGCAGGAGTCGGAGTCGGAGTCGGACCGGACAAAATTGAGCCGACTCCAACTCAAAAAAAAAAAAAAAATAAACACTAATTCGTTTTATAACTTCATGCATGTATATAAGTCTGAATTATTTTGTTGTATATGAATGTATATAAAAACTATAACAGATATGAGAAAACGTTACAATAAAATAGAAAGAAATAGAAAACTATTGCGCAGGGGATTAACATTTCTATATATAATAGATAATGTTCTACTGAAATATGTATTAACGTTAATAGTTTGCAATCCTCTGACACTTTGTTCCTTTCTCTCTATATTGTTTTAAAATAAGAAATTTTACATTTCTGGTGGAATGAAAAACTCAATAATGATGAGAATGATTTAATATAAACACTTAAAAATTTACTTCAAAAATAAGATCGTTGTTTCGTGTTCAGTTTATCATAGTTTAAAATTTTAAAACTTTGTTAATTTTTAAAAATAATCATAAATTTTACGTTTGCTTTAAATTTAATCAAGAATTCACAAAATGTAAAATTCGTACCTAGAGTCCAAATATGAATGTGACTAATGGCGTTACTCGGAGTCTATTCTTTTATTCAGACAGTGCATTGCGGTTCGTTATTTCTCCCAGTCTACTTTGATTGTTTCTATTGAAGAAACAAGGCAAAATTGTACATTAAGTTGCCCGGTCTGAATGCAAAATATAGACCCAGGGACCGTATTCTTGAAAAACGTCATTTCAATTGAAAATTTAAATTGTTTTATACCAAAGTCACCGGCGACTTGCTTCGGTGACATTCAAGAATACGGACCCATATTCTTGAAATTCGGGCGCTTGGCCCGTATTCTTGAATTCAATCGAAAAACTCAACGGTGACTTTCTTATAAACTAAGTCATTTCAGTCGAAAACCCAGCGACTTCTTTCGATTGGTTTCGAGAATGGGGGCTCTGGGCTCGCGTTATTGAAATTCACCCGAAAAGCCACTGGCGACTTTCTAGTAAAATACGTCAGTTCAGTCGAAAATTATACTTTTTTTATACTTACCGGCGACCTTCTTCGTTTGATACAAGAACACGAGCTCTGATCTATTTTTTATCCAAATCAGGCAGCTCAGTTACAATTTTTCCTTGTTTCTCCAATACAAAACAATCAGCCAAAGAAAAACAACCACTGCAATTTCCGAATAAAAAAGTAGGCGAGTTGTCTGTTTTTATATACGAGAGTGTGCGCTAATACAATCTAATAAAATCGTGTTTTCTTACATTTTCAGGTGTGTAAAGAATAATATATATTTTTTTTTAATTAGAACCTATTTTATTGTTAAACGATATTTAGAAAATTATTGTAATTTAAAAATGTAAAACCTTATTTATACCGATATACGGTTTAGATCACGCTGCTCGAAATTTTGGATTTATCGTTAGAGGGGAAATATTTGATAACCATTTCAAAAGATAACGTGATTTTAACAGATACCTGTCGACCTATTTTAATAAATTTAATAGTTAACTTTTTTATTCAAACAAATATATGTATGGGTGTAAAGAAATGTACATCAATTGTCCCGTTAAATGATACTTTTATTCCCTAAAGAGATAGAGGTGAAATCTCTACAGGGTGATTATTTTCAGAGACGGCGAAAACAAAAACTCAAAGGACGTACGATAGGTACAATAACTATGTAGCATAGTTAAGAAACAACGATTTCCTTCCAAAACCCAATAGAATTTAAGGAGAAGAATTAACTCTTGGTAAGCGGATTAAACTTTGCATTTATTTTCCAAAAATATTCTCCTAATATTGAATTTGCAACTTTCGATTTATTTTACAGTTGATGACAGACAACCAGAAGAAGCCGCCCTAGAAATTAGTCAATTCCTCAAATACAATAGAGACGAAAATGATGAACCGATTATATTTGAAAATTGGAAAGCTTCTGTTACATATAAAAAAAATCTATTAGAGGTCAAGAAGTTTCCATAACAGGGATTTTGGAGGAGTGGCCAGCTTACACTCAAAGTTATTGACCTAAACTAATTTACATCGATTTCAATTATTTGTATCCGCAAGCAGCAAACTTTTTCGTTGGCGTTGACAAGTTTATCAGTGAGCTAATTTTTCTGCTACAAGATAAATTGGCTGATGTTTCATGTAAAAAACTATTCAAAGAATTTCAACACCAAAGAAATACGACCATCGGTGAGTTTCTTCAAATAAAAAAACGAACTCTAAAAATTTACATTTTACCCCCATTTTTTTCCAGATACCCTAAATTGTATTGGTTTCCTTCTATTGCATGGAGTGCTCACGCCGACTACAAAAACATATCGGTCAGTTAATAATAAAAACATGGGGAAGAAACATACCATTTCAGATTCACAAAACTCGTTTATGATTTTTGCTAAATCGATAGAAGAATGTGAAAAATTAATTCAAAATAAAAAGTTCACTGCTTCTTCGGAAAAACGTACGGTTTAACCTTTTATATTTGTAATAGGCACAAACGAATTCGTACCAGTTTATTTTTATAGTTACCTAGATGGAATAAAATATAAACTTCCAAGGGTCGTCGCTGCTATCGACTGTGCATTTAAATTGTTCCATATTTTTAACATTAAGTACCCTGAAGAGAGTGTGGCTGTATGGATGCTTATACAAAAATATTTGTACTATGTACAAACACCTTACAATTTAGTATTTCCGACTGTTGATTTATTTATTTCAAAATTAATCAAAAAATGCAATTTTATTATTATTATTTTTATTATTTATATTATTTTATTATAAGAAACTATAATTTTTGATGCTGTTGAAAGTATAAGCTGAAGTGTAACAGCTATACTGTTTTTGTAATGAATTTAATTTATTTTTTAAATAAAGTTTACTAAAACATAATTTTACTATAGTTTTATTTAAAATATGTTTGCAAAGAGACATTTCTGTGTGTCCTATGATATTTCGTTATTGTGCTTATATTCGGTAAACAATATCTTATTAAATATATGCAATCTTCATCAAAATTAGTAATGACGAATAAAACATGTTAGGTATATTATATACAACGAATTTTTTGTCTTTAATAATCGTCATATATTAACAATAATTCCTAGAATTAACGAATTTTTCTTATAAACCGTAAATCAAGTTTAAAGTATTTTTCATTAAGACAACTAAAATGTCATACTAAAATAAAGAAATTCTTTTATCCTTAAAACAATATTTCTACAAACATCCGTTGTGTAAACAAACCTGTGTTAAACTTAAAATCTCTGAAATATTAACTATTAATAGGATTAAAGAATACTCGTTAGAAGTTAAAAGATTGTTACCCACAATATTTATTGAGTTAATGAAAGTGTAGTTAAACCAATTTGTGATATTTAATTATTTAAAAAACGTTCCTTTTATGGAAATATCGTCGGCCCAATAGAGATACCAAATTCATTCAAGGAATACAAGAAATAATTCATGGTACTGGAATATTTTTTTCAGTGGTGAACAATAGTTATTTATGGTACTAGTGAGCAAAACGAGATATTATCCACGAGGGATAAGTTTGTCCCACGAGGCGATAGCCGAGTGGGACATTATCCCGAGTGAATAATATCTCTTTGCTCACAAGTGGTGTTTCGGACACGGCTTGAATGGTCTATACTGCAACACGGCGATTTTTACACGGATTAAAAAACACTTAAATTTCGATAATTAACATTAATTTCTTACACCAAAATTAATTTTAAATAATTAAAGAATTTTTAACCGTGGGTTGGGTATGTAATGTCAAATTTCAAAATGTCGATTTCACAAATGTCGACTACAAAAACATCGACTAGAAAAATGTCGACTTGGACAATATGTCGCTTTATGAAATGTCGATTCGAAAATGTCGGCTTGGAGAAAATGTCGATTCTAAAATGTCGACTTGGAGAAATTGTCGATGTTAAAATAAATTTTGCGCAAAATTTATTTTATCATAACATCGACAATTTCTCCAAGTCGACAAATTTTAAAAATATAATTGAAACTATGTACACACATATATTTGATTTTTCTTTTTATTCATGGTTTATAATTTTAGATTAATACATAAAATATAAGTAAGCAAAAGTACGTAAAAATATATATTAAGATAAAAATGTATTGAAAGCTAATCCTTTTAAGAAATTTATTTTGGATCTCCTCTGCTTTTCTTCTAAAATCTTTCTTAATCTTTTGTCACGTTCAATATAAACATTTTTAATTTTTATTTTTTCTCCAATTTGAATCCTCTGCAGTTTCCATTTAACATATATGTGTTCTTTGCCTAAAATTTCAATTAATTTATAAACACCCACATGTAGCTTTCCTACGAGGATTTTAAGTGTTCGATGCCAACTCTCCACACTATTCTGAGTTCTTGGAAGTTGTTCATTTATAAGGTCGAGTATAGACCAAAATTGTGGCGGATAAGGAACAAAACTTTATTTTAGTTGTGTTTGATTAGTGTGGTTTCGTAACTTACCATACACATAATTTTTCTCAAACCACTCGGAAATTTTATGGCTTTTAGGTGACAATGATTTTTTTAATTCCTCGTAATATTCCGCGATTTCGTCCTCACCAAAGTATGCCAAACATTTAAGCATTCGCATTTGAATACTAAATCCTTCTTCTTTGCCATATTTTGCTGCCAACCCTTCTGCCTGTATTTTTCGCCATATAATTTGGCCGAAGTGGAAAAAACAACCTTTGAAGTAGGTGGTTGGGAAGAAAACTTTTGCAGCACTTACACTCGCCTTTTCAAAATCCGAGATTATGTATTCTAGTGTTAGATTTATATCATTATCGCATGAAATTCGACATATCTCATAAAATATTTCAGTATAACACTGTTTATTTTTGCTGGACATTAAGCAATATACCATTGGAACAATCATCCCATCATCCACTTTACAGTGAATGATAAAAAGTTGCCGCATTATACATGGTACTACGGCAAATGTGCTATCCATCAGCCAAACTCTTGAATTACCAAGTAATTTCAAGTTTTCTAAAGTTCCCAAAATAATAATTTTTTCGTTTTTGAAAGATTTTTCAGCTAGCACAAAATTTTCCCCTTCAATATTTTTTAATCTATTAGGAATATCAATTCCTTCTAGGTTGGTCGGTTCCTGTTCTCCAGCAGCAGATCTTACCCTTGAAATTTTCTTTTTCTGGGCTTCTGCTTTCGGTAAATAAGCCCTGCAATTTTCTTTGCAAAGGGCAACGGATTCGTTTATAATTTGAGATGGCTTATTTATTGATGTTTTAGCCATTGTTTTAATGGCATGATTCGTTTTATATTTTTCAAATTTGAAAGCAAAAGTCTCATGCGAGTGCTCCGATGGATTCTTCCATATTTTGTGTTCTGAATTTTCCAGCTTAGTACTAACACGCGCCTTACAAATGTTAGTCTCTTCACAACGCCAGCGGTAAACCTCATAAGAAACTCTCTCTTTTTTATATATAAACCCATCAACTACAAGCTTAACACCCCCTTTGTTGCTAATTACTGTTTTAATATTCATTTTTGTTCATCAATCTATCAAGAGTAACCAAATATTTATATTTTGTTAAAAAGATTTTATTTGTATGACATACTCATTATACTTACGATACTACAAGTTTCAGTTTTATTCTGATAAAAAAACAAAATTGGAATTTTCTTGTTAATTGTTTTTTTATTAGAATACTCAATTCAAAAGTATTTTATATCAATACAAGACAGTAATTAAAGTACATAGTATCTCAATTTGTTTAATGATTTCGTTTGACGTTTTGTAATTATGTGCGATGCTTACAATTTAATTGATTAAATTGAATTAAATCGTAGATATTATGGAAAATGAAATTATTAATTATGATAAAATTAATTATTTAAGGTGTTAAATATTAAAAATTTTGAAAGTATTTTTAATTTTATTACATGATAATAGTTTTGAATAGAGGGTCGGTCGTTGACGCTCGAAGAAGAAGGACGTGTTTTTGTCGTCTTCTTCGAGAAAATTTTAATTTAATTAATTTTTAGTTTATTTATTTTCTAAAGTAGTGTAAAGTGTTTAAATATATAATTTATATATAATTTATTTTAATTTAAGTTATTTAAGTAAAAGTGTGTGCATAAGAATAGTGAAAATTTAAATATGGATAGAATGCAATCCATCGGGATGCATTCAACAGGCATTGTTTTATATTTTTATTTTTATTTTCATATTTATAGCGAAACAAGTCAAATTTTGGCTTTCTCGCTTAATAATGCATGTCTTAAATTTGTGTAGTTGGTGCATAAAATTCGAATGGTCAAATACATTATCTCGTATTTAAATTTAATTAAAATCGAATAAATAAATTTACGCATTAAATTTCTGTTTCTGTACATGAATATACAAGTTTTCGGTTTCTCTCTTTCCTCTTACGAGATTATGTATGTGTTGTATTTTTTGTTTTATGTGGAAACGACACAAACACATATATTCTTTATTTATATACATAAAAAGAATATAATTTCTATTATATAATTTCTATCAAGACAACATTGGTTCTATAGTGTTCGATTGTTGATATTTGCTTCTGAATTGTATTCACAGTCGTGTATGTGTAGTGTACGAGGTTATTTTCGGAAATATATACAGTAATATATAATTTAGTGAAGCCTATTATATATGTATATAATATAGAGAAGGCATGTACCAAAACACACTATGTACACATCGATACTTTCCCTGCTGCGCACGTGAAGGATTATATGAAAACGTTTGTTTTCTCTATGTGCGTTGGTGGTTTTAGTTTTGTACTGTAATACGATTTTATTATTTTTACTTGGCGTTGTTGTATTCTTTGTGTTTATAGTGCTCTTTATATACAATGAACTACACAACGCAAAATTTTCATGTATTCAATTCAAATAAGATTCTTATACTACGTATAATCGAGTAATTTTGAGTTGAATTGGAAATTTAATTAGAATTAAAAGTTTCTTGTGTTCGATTCTAATGGGATTTGTTTACTTTGTATTATCGAGTAAATTTGAGTTGAACCAGAAACTATCGTATGTAATACAGTGAGGTCTCGTTATAGTGAATACTGATTTAAGGAAATTGTAATTTCGCAAGGAAATTTTATTCGCCAAAGTGATAAGTGTTTATGTGAAAATATATGGTTAATAAGGAAATAAAATAATAAAACTTTGCAGATGTAAATACACAACTAAATTAAATTATTAAATAATTAAATACATTTCTCCGGTTCCTTTGGCTGCGCTGTTTCGAGATTTCACTGTTCATATAAAAATTTTTTTGTTTATTTAAGCATGATTATTTTTAATACGGGGTAGTTAATTTTACTGAACTGCACGGAATTCCTAAACTGAATTCATACTTTAGAAACTAATTAGCTAGTTCTTATAACTTTAATTTTGGGTACTGGTGATATTAATTGTAATTCATTCCAGAAAAGTCATCACAGATGAAACTTCTATACTTTAAGTGGCAGGTTCACGAAAATGGTTCATTTATAATAGTAGTTTTGAGTTAAACTGTAATTTTTTGGATCGGATTGGTGAAATTGGGATTCCGGGAAGGACTGGCACCCTATTGATTTTGTTTATCAGTTATTTTTGTTAATATGTGAATAGTATCTAAAGGAGTTCCTTTTTTAGTTCACTGATTAATAAGTTAATTTTCAGAATATAACTCAGTTCCAGAATTAATCATTATTAGAGGGATTAAAATTAATTCTTTCTAATAAAGAAGCTAATTTCAAGTATAGATTATAGTTTAAGAATTAGTAATTATTAGGGATTAAATTAATCTCGTGTTTCAGAATTAAATTCCAGCTTAAATCAACCTTCCAGGATCAACAAGGAGTGAAGAAGCTGAAATTAAAAATTGTGTTAATTTTGTAAGCTGATGAAATTAATTAATTGTTAAAATTTGTAGGGGTGCCAACTAGAGGATTTTTAAATTATTTATTGAATTATTTAAGTGGCCTAGGCTAGGATTGATGCGGATGTAATTTTAAGTATACTTAAATTAATAAAATCTTAGGTGTTTAGAGGGGTTTATTTTAAGTATACTGATGAATATTAATTTGTTTCAGAATTTAAGATTGCTCCAGAATTAATCATTCTTAAAGGGATTAAATTTAATCCTAATTTTCAGTAACAAGGTATAGCCGGACTCAACGCTCCAGGAACAACAAGCAGTTAACAATCATGTAGTTTAGAAATTGTGTTGTCTTGTGTTGTCTTATTTACTAACTATCAACCGCCATGGTGTCTGGAACCGGGTTGAGTCTCTGTTACTAACATACCTTTCCTTTCCCTCGATTTTGTTATTCGTAAGAGGGTGTACGGTGGACCCGGCGTATCCGGGAAACTTGCCTTAGGCTTGGTCGTACACACTAAATCAATCAATCAATCAATCAATAGTATCTCAATTTGTTTAATAGCAAAGTCGATATTTTTGCTGATTGTTTGATTTTGACATTTTCTAAATCGACGTTTTGGCCAGTCGACATATTACCAAAAAAAAAAAATTTCATTAAAAAAATTGACATTTTGTCCATCGACTTTATTTTAGTTGATATAAAGGGGGGATCCCTTTAACCGTACATTCGGTTTCTTTTACAAAATAAAAAGTAATAAAAAAATTATTTATATTTTATCTGTCACAATGCGTTTTGTGGTGACTTGCTTCTTCCACGGTGGTTTCCTTTGTTTTTTATAAAAAAAAACTAAAACTAGTTAAAATAGTCTAAAAAACGAGTTCTCTCATTTTCTCTTCTATTTTACTTTTTTCGTTGTCAAATTGCCATTTGTTGGAGTTACCTGATGTACAATTTTAAACAACGTAAATGGCATAACATATTACGCAACGTAAGTGGCGTAACATTCCGGCCCCCTTGACTGAGTCAAGTTTATATTTATTTGTTAAAAATTAAACTAAATTATTAAGTACATTCATTTTCTTAATTACTACAATTCATGTAAAAAATTCTTTAAATCTAAGTTGGATATTATAAATTTTAATTCAAAAATTGTTTATCTTCTAAACTGATTTATGAGTGACTGATTTTTTAATGAATATTATTTAAATATGTACACGTATATTTATTGTTCTTGTTGATATAACATAATAACGATGTTTTTCTAACGTTTACTTCAATCTAAGTAGTGTTGTCAGAAATTTTATTTTATACCGGTAATTTAGAGACCTTTGAAATTGGTCGCTTGAAAATTCCAGACTTTGTCTTTACGTTTACTACTCTTACTTTTCCGTCGTCGCCAGGAATTGTGTGGATAACCCGACCCAACAACCATTCAGTTGCTGGTGCATTATCCTCCGCAATCAATACAATGTCGTTTTCCAACAAATTTGGTTGAGAAAATTTACACTTTTTACGTTGTTGTAATGAATGAATGTATTCTAGTGAAAAACGTTTCCAAAAACTTTGGGTTAGTTGTGTGATTTTCGCCAGCTAGATAATCTATTTTGTGGAACTTCAGTAACCGATGATTCATTCAATGCGATGATGGGACCACAAGTCAAAAAATGTCCTGGAGTCAATAGTTCAGGATCATTTGGGTCACTAGACATGACGGTCAGTGGTCTTGAGTTCATGATACCTTCTATCTGTACCAGTAATGTATACAATTCTTCAAAAGAAAAAACTGTATTGGATGCGACGCGCTTAAGATGATATTTTAATGATTTAATGAAGGATTCCCAGAGTCCACCAAAATTAGGAGCTCTCGGTGGAATAAATTTCCATTCGATACCTTCACTGGCACAAAATTGCAAAATAGGTATATTTTCAATTTCTGATCGGAAAAGCTTTAACTGTTTTTTCAGTTCATTGTTTGAACCAACCAAATTTGTTGCATTGCCTGAACACAGCGTTTTACATTTACCCCGTCGATATATAAAACGTTTGAGACACGCTATAAAACAATTACTTGTCAAATCCGATAAGATCTCAAGATGGACACCCTTTGTCGTGAAACAGACACATAAATCCACCCCGGTTGTGGTAAATGGCTTAACCTGTTCCACTCTAGAAGACTGTGATATCAAGGGCTTTACTCTAAAACATGTGATACAGTTTCTTACAGTTTGTTTGGCTAAGTTTTTCGCGTTAATAGGCCAGAATTTTTGGCGTATTATGGACACTAGTAACTGTGGACCAGCGTGTAAATTTTTTATGTGCTCATGTCGAAATACAATTTTAGTAAAGTGGTGATGTTGTGGTAATAAAAGTTGGTGCTTGATATCGTAATTAAGGTTGGTATTTGCGAGTCTCCCACCAACTCTTAGCAAGCCTTTTTTGTCCAAGAATGGGTTCAACGAGCTAAGCAGACCTTTGTAAATTAAAGATTTATTTTCCTGTAAATCTTTAATTACTTGGAGAAATAATTGTCTTTGTACTATATATATTAATTTATCAAGTGCTTCGTTTACTTCAACAACTGTTAACGTTCCATTAATACGATTCATTTTGTTTCTTAAATTATAAATAAACCTTAAACAATAGGCTGTGACTCCTTATAATCTTGAGTAAGAGCTGAACTTTTCTAAAAAAGTTAAATTATTATGAATAGTAGAAACAAATGAAACGGTTTGTGGTTTTAGTTCCAACACCTTATGCCCGAAATTGGGAATACACATCGGTATCTTCTCGTAAGAAGTTTCGTGTAAAAAAATTAGGACCTCTCCACCACATGGTAATATCACCAAGTTCACTTGGCATAACACCCCTTGATACTATATCCGCTGGATTTTTAGCAGAGCTCACATGATTCCAAGAACACACTATAGGAAGTTCTTGAATTTCGCTTACTCGGTTTGCGATGAATGTTTTCAACAGATGTGGTGACATTTTTATCCATTGCAAAACTATAGAGGAATCGGACCATAAATATATGTACATTATCAAATTTGGTTTCCATTGAATCCAAAACCTTGGAAATTAGTTTAGACAATAAAAGTGCCGCAGATAATTCTAGTCTCGGCATTGAAATAGTTTTTAAAGGTGTAACCCTTGATTTACTACACAATAAATTAATAAACACTTTATTTTGAACATCGGTTCTTTTGACATATACACATGCTCCGTATGCCTTTTCTGAGGCATCGGCAAAGCCATGTATTTCTATTGATTTGGCGGATTTACATATTACACACCTTGGACATTGAATTTTATTTATTTCAATTAGTTGGGTTCTAAAACTGTGCCAAGAGGATTCAATTTTACTGGGAACGGCCTCATCCCAATCACCTTTGAGTTTCCATAGATGTTGAATCATCAGTTTTGCCTTGACAATTATAGGTCCTAATAACCCCAACGGATCGTAAATTTTTTAAATATCGGACAGAATGGTTCGTTTCGATACGCTTGCTTGTTCGTCAATTGGTTTTACATTAAAAATAAACCTATCTTGTTTAGGTTTCCATAAAATTCCTAATGTAGCGACCGATTCTAATGCACTTGTCCCATCGTTATTTAGGGTTTCCCGTAGTTCTAAAGGTATGAGTTCTAAAATTTCATTCGTATTTGCGGACCATTTATGCAACATAAATCCTCCTGCCGACATTAATCCTATTAGTTCTCTTTGTAATATAAGAGCTTCCTCCAGTGAATCTACTCCGGTCAGTATATCAGCTACGTAAAAGTCTCTTTTAGTTGCCACGGCGGCTTTGGGATACGATAGACGTTCGTCGTCCGCTAATTGGTTTAGCACTCTGGTTGCTAAAAATGGGGCGCACGACGTGCCATAAGTTACGGTGGTAAGTTCATAGGTTTTTATGGATTCGGTTGAATTTGATCGCCAAAATATGCGTTGTAACCTTGCATTGGAATTATTTACATTAATTTGTCGGTACATCTTGGATATATCTGAAGTGAATACAAACTGATGTTTACGGAAGCGTAAAACAATACTAAGCAAATCTGACTGTACTGATAGTCCAACTCTCAATACATCATTCAAAGAAATTCCAGTTGAGGTCTTTGATGACGCATCGAAAACCACTCTTACATGGGTGGTAGTGCTATTGGGTTTAATGACGGCTTGATGAAGCATATAATAATAAACATTTGTTTTGTCATCTGTTTCGTCTACTAACTTCATATGATCCATTTGCAAATACTCGTTTATAAAATTCGTATAATCGGTTTTTAGAATAGGATTATGATCTAACCGATTTTCAAGTTGGTAGAATCTGCGTAATGCTTGATTTTTAGATTGGCCTAAATTTTGAAAGTTTTCATTTAAAGGAAGACGAACTTCGTATCTTCCAGTATGATGACTATGGGTATCTACAAATTCTTTTTCACAAAGCTGTTCATCTTTGGAAAGATATGTTTTGCCTTGAATTGTTTCTAATTCCCAGAATTTTTTCAAACTTTGGTTTAAATCCATGTCCGTTACACATGGTGTGAAAAATGAATAATTTCTTCCAGGCCTTTCTACTTTCGAATTTCCGGTAATGATCCAGCCAAAGACAGTTTCTTGGAAAATTGGTTTAGAATTGAATTTATTGTCTAGTAACACATTAAAGAATATTTCAACGCCTAAAATTATATCAATTGGTCTTGCTGTATTAAAATACGGATCTGCTAGTTTTATGTTTTTCGGTATTGACCAATATGAAATATCAATATCTTGCTGTGGAATGGAATTTGCTATACTCGGAACGACTAATATATCTATTGATTCTTTGTATTCAGAATTCTTTGATTTTATAATTGTGTTTAAACTTTTAGAAATATGTATTTGCGTTTCATTCAAACCATACACTGCATTATTTGTGCCTTTGAAATTAAAATTAATTCGGTTCGCACATTCTGCGGAAATCAAGTTGGATTGGCTAGCTGAATCTAATAATGCTCGAAATTCATGAAATTTACCTAACTTATCTGCTATAAGAATTATAGCCGTTGGTAATAAGGTTTGAGTTTTAGTATGAATAGACATCACTGCGCTTTTGCTACATTCACAAGCCTTACAATCGGCAGTAATTGGTTCATCTTTTTGACTAGATGTAGTTATTATTTACTAACACGCTGGATTTGGTATTCGTATAGTTATTTCTGTGCAGTAGAGTATTGTGTTTATATGGACACAATTTACAACCCTGTTTAACACAATTTTTATAATTATGATTAGCGCCAAAACAATTGATGCAAAGATTCAGCTGTGTTATATTTTTGTATCTATCTTCGATTGATAGCTTCTTAAAAGCTGGGCACTTGAAAAATGGATGAAATGGTTCTTTACAAAAAATACATGGTTTACTGTTTGACTGATTATACGGTTATAATTTAAATTAGGTGTAGTTTCAACATTCTCCTTATAGGTGGCAAAGGTAGAAAATTTAGGTTTATCAAGGGACTGTACTTTTGTGTATTGTTTCCTTATTGTGCTAGAGTAAGGCCTTCGTCCAGACCTTAAAATTCTACATTTATCTCTTAGAAATTCTCGAAGTTATAACCACGTCGGTAACTCAGATGTGTTAAGAGTTTTCTCCCATTCTTTTTTTAGGTTAGTTGTTAATTTCTTGGTCACGCAAGAGATTATAAACAACTCGGCCAGCCCGCTAACATCATGGCCACTAGCTTCTATTGAAGTGACATTACTAATGGTGGAATTCAGGAGTTGCGATAGTTCCTCGGGATTGTCATTTGTTAAATGTGGAAGATTGAGAATCTGATTAATGTGTTCATCAGTTATTAACCTATTCGAGTCATAGCATCGACAAAGGTCTGGTAAGCCTTTTGGTATGCGGCAGCTGAAAGTGTTATGTGGCCTATGGATTCACGTGCTTCACCCTTTAATTTGCTAACGAGATATGTAAACTTCAAAACATCATCTAATTTGTGATTATTATGGTATACCGCAAGGTAAGTGTCCCTAAAGGTAATCCACTCACTTAATTTGCCATCGAAAATTGGGACCTTTATTGGTTCATATCGAGTTGGAACTTCTGAATTATTAATACGAAACTCAGGCTTAGCCTCATCTTTCGTAGAATTACTAGACATAGAAATGGAATCTAATAAGGATTTCACCTTGAAAAATAAAGTGTCAAATTCTTTGATTTGAATTTCGATTTGTTGCAGTTCATGATCATACTTCAGACCACTCAAAAATCACTGTTTGAAATTCTTTGTATAATTAATCTAAAATTGACCGACGACCTTGTATATCATGCGACGTAACTCCCGTGCCATCAAACACAAATTCATGTATGGTGTTGTAGCGAGTGCCTTGCTACAATAATCTGCGAGTGGGCCACCCCTGAGTAATTGTAATATTGCGGTGAATTGTGGACTACTGAATGAGTTGTTTAATGAGTGTAAAATATTCATTACGAAAAACAGAAAAGTTATACAAACAAATCTTTCCCCTTTTTACTTGATAACAATTGAAACTGGTCATATTGGAATTTGTTTAACGGTGGAGGGGAAGAGTATAAAATACATGGTTTTGTTTTCGGGCAGTTAGTCGGTGGTCAGTTTTGTTTGAGTTGTGCTTAAGCTTTAAAAAAAAAAAATTTTTTTTAGAATCAAGATAGAAAATAAATTTTGATCATTAAGTGAGTTTTTTTTTTTAGACCAAAAATTAATTAAGTAGTGTTAAGCTAGTTTTAAAAAAAATTAAAAAAAATTACTTCAGTTCAAAGTTAAAGTTATATTTAAGGTTATTAAATTAATAACTATGTAATTATTTGAAACAATTGCGAATAAATAGTTTGTAAGAATAAACAGTTAAACTATTTTCGATTGTTAACAGTGCTTGGTAGAAAAATCGAATATTCTGTGAATTAACCGATTGACGGTGTTATTAGTGATACGAACTGATGTTCTTACCTAATAGAATAACTAATGAAATAATTGTAGCGTTATACAATTAATAGTGAATAACTAATAAAATTAACAAAAAGTTCGCTAATAATTAACAAAACAAATAAAAAAATAAAAAAAATTGTCGTTAAAGCTAAAATACAGACGGTACGTAAAATTAGCACATTAACCCAATCTAGTTATAAAAACAGTAGAATAAGTGTTTAAAATCATAAGTGAACAGTAACGTGTAGTACAATAATTGTACTAAACTGAATTTAAATCTAATGAATTTATTACAAAATTATAAAGTGAATTTAAATCTTACGTTTAATATAAAAGTAAAATATAACATATAATCTTAAACAAAAAAAAAATTAAGCATTATTCGCAGTATTCTTACGAATACATTATGGTGTACGTCAATTAACACCGTAAATTGGCCGTTATACATGTACTAAGTACATATACAATTTTGGGATTATTCATCACAATGTCGACCAACGATTCTAATTAAGCTAAGTCATTATTTTTTTTTATACTATATTGTAAAATTATATTTTTTTTTTTTTTCTGTTTGTTTTTAATGCATTTCTAGAATTATCGAACAATCTTTTTGTCTCTTTAATTAAGTATCTAGTGTTAGTACTGATCTTTGTTCTCTTAGCTTTTAGGACTAACCCGTAACTAACCTTACTGAGTTCTCATAAATTGAATTATAATTCATTTTCTTTTTGATTCTTGCTTTCTAAACGACTGTCATTTAGAAGAAACTCAGATGTTCTTTTATGGTCTATAATTTTTTTGTTATTAAATATAGTTAATTATTGTAATTCATAATTATCTGGGTTTTTTTTTTTTACTTTAATCCCATCCACCGTTCGAGAAACTTCCAAATTCGTTGTATGGATCTTTGTCGTTGTCAAGTGTGTGAAATTATCAAAAATATCATGGTTTTATCAATGGAGTAAAGTTAAATTGAATGAGGATGTGATCTAGGTAAGTAGTTGAGTATTGGTGAGTATAGCTGTTGCGTGTGTTAGTTCTTCCTTCATATTTTTTTTTGTTTTCATTTTCCCGTATCCTTCCGGCGGCAACGCAAGATTTGCTTAGGCTTCATACTCCACCCCCCCCCCCCCCCCATTCCGCTGAGCTTTAGCCACGCTAATTCAGTCCGCCGAAGAAGTCCCTAAGTAAAACCAACCTTTCTGCTAATGATCTGAGGCAATTCATGCAGCCAATAATCATTTTGATTTTGGTGGCCTCTCGCTCTCACATAGGACCGTTACAGTGTTCAAGCGTCATTTCAAAAGTTTAATTGTTTTAAAAAACATTCCAAAATCGCTCCCTTCTGGTTCATTAGAGGTTTTCTTTTTTCCACGAGTCATTGTTAGTCCATTTACATAAATATTTTACGAACAAACAATACGTAGATTGAAATATAACGGTACACAAATTTAACGTTATAAATTATCGACGTAATTATTATATTAACACTATTAAACTTTATATATATGTATATAGATAGGCTAACAATATTTGTAATTATAATTTTTATAACTTAAATTAACTTAAAATAACTTACAGTCCGTTGATTTTAAGCTGATTCGGTTGATACTCTTCGTTTGGCAACTGTACTTAATGCTGGATAACGGATGATCAATTGGTGTGCGTTGTAATTCAATATTGAACACTGTTGGTATACATGTGTTTTTCAACTAATCGAATAATCGAATAACGGTTCACCACGTTTTTGTAATCAACTAAATGGATTATAGTTGATCTTAACGGCACAATATTTTCTGGCTTCTGGTAATTAATTAAATTTTTGACTGGCTATTAATCTCTGGTTCCGGTACAAAATGGTATGGTTATATTCGAATCGAAGGACCAAAATGTTTCGGGCACGGCTTGAATGGTCTATACTGCAACACGGCGATTCTTACACGGATTAAAAAACACTTAAATTTCGATAATTAAGTTTTATTCCTTACACCAAAATTAATTTTAAATAATTAAAGAATTTTTAATTGTACATTCGGTTTCTTTTACAAAATAAAAAGTAATAAAAAAATTATTTATATTTTATCTGTCACAATGCGTTTTGTGGTGACTTGCTTCTTCCACGGTGGTTTCCTTTGTTTTTTATAAAAAAAAACTAAAACTAGTTAAAATAGTCTAAAAAACGAGTTCTCTCATTTTCTCTTCTATTTTACTTTTTTCGTTGTCAAATTGCCATTTGTTGGAGTTACCTGATGTACAATTTTAAACAACGTAAATGGCATAACAAATTACGCAACGTAAGTGGCGTAACAAGTGGCATACAACATTTTATCCAATTTTGTTGAAATAATAGATTGAATGCTAGACAACTTCATTGTGATTTTTTGTGTTAAGGAAAACAAATAAACGTCAAAATATTGTTCATATCTTTTTGTATGAAGTGGCACATAATGCAATTTTATTTCTATAATTACAGACATATATTAAATATTTTTTAATAAAAATTTAATTGAAATGTATTCATTTTATGTCATTTTAAGCTAAGTAAGTAAATATTTGGTGAAGAGCGTGTGAAAAATTAAAACATAAAAAGAAGGCAAATTCTTTAGGTTTAATCTTGTGCCGTTTGAGTTTTTTCTATAGTTATTTTTATTAAAATTAAGTTATTTTCAAACATTTTAAGTTAGCTTCATATAAACTGCTGTTTGTTTTCCTTAACACTCAAAAAAATCTGATATATTTTGGATGTCAAATTATCGATCTATTGTAAATAATCATAAATTAATAAGAAATAGTTCCATTTTGTGTTTTCACACTGTAGCATTGAATTTTGAAATATATTTTAATCATAGTGACCTTTTTTAAATTTATGTGACGTGTTTCTTTGACGTTAATTACAAAATCTACGAATGATTTTCCAATGACTACTGAGTCCGAGTTCGCGACAATATTCTGCGGAAAAATTTTCAGCAGGATTGCATGCGATTTAAAAATATTTTATTCGGAAGGGGAAATTTGTTTACGAAATACACTACTTTGATTTGTTGCTTGCTGAAAATTTTTCCGCAGAATATTGTCGCGAACTCGCAGTCAACATTTTGTTATACAAAATATAACTCACGTTGCCCCTAGCAGCGTGGGTTATACAATTACAATGGGTTATTTTACATTTTGTTTATTTCACAACCTCCGTGAAGCTGGCCCGAAATTTCATCCCGAAAAATGCGATATTTTTCATATTGCAACACTAGTTCTCTCGCGATACATTTAACAATAGTATAATATGAAATTATCAGCAGTAATATCCCAAGGGCATTGATAATTTCCCGAAATAATTTTATTATATTTTTCGAAAGCACGTTGCTTGGTAACAGCCCGAAGCCGTAGGCTGAGGGCTGTTACCTAAAAGCAACGTGCTTGAGGAAAATATAATAAAATTATGAGGTATTTATCAATGCTCGAGGGGTATTCGACGAGAAAATTTTTTGCAATTTTATTTTATTCTAGTAGTAAGGCTGCTAGATTGTAAATTGTTCTATGAAAGTGTCATTTTGAAACAGTATTTATTGTAAAATAAAACTATAAATTCTTTTCATCTAGTAGCCAGAGTATATTTTTCTAAAATAGCAAGCCTATTAAATCGGTCAATTTCGAGTCACGTGTACAAAATATACCAATCAAAATAACATTACACTGATAACATCCCTAGGGAAATTATCAGTGTAATGTTATTTTGATTGGTTTATTCCGTACACGTGACTCAAAATAGACTGATTTAATAGGCTTGCTATTTTAGCAAAAAATTTTCTATATAATAATTTTCGAGATAACAGAATAAAACTGTAAAAACAAGTAAACCAAAGATTATTATGACTACATATTATACATACTATGCAAATTTATTACAATTTTGTTTACAGTTGTTCAAAAAAATTTTATTTGAATATTTGAGATACATTCGCCTGAATATTTCAACTATGCAACTAGCAAAAACATTGTATCTGGAATTATTGAGATATAGTCGTTTGAATATTTTAACACAAGCGATTCGCAAGTACTTCTTGTATACGACCAGAATCATTGAGGTTTCGCCTAAATTATGTGCGATTTACAAAAACATTGTATCTAGAATTTTTGAGATATAGTCGTCTGAATATCTTAACACAAGCGATTCGCGAGTACTTCTTGTATACGGCCAGAATCATTGAGGTTTCGCCTAAATTATGTGCAATTTACAAAAACATTGTATCTGGAATTATTGAGATATAGTCGTCTGAATATTTTAACACAAGCGATTCGCTAGTACTTCTTGTATACGGCCAGAATCATTGAGATTTCGCCTAAATTATGTGCAATTTACAAAAACATTGTATCTGGAATTTTTGAGATATAGTCGTCTGAAACTTTAACACAAGCGATTCGCGAGCACTTCTTGTATACGGCCAGAATCATTGAGGTTTCGGTTATATTCTGTGCAATTTACAAAAACATTGTATCTGGAATTATTGAGATATAGTCGTCTGAATATTTTAACACAAGCGATTCGCGAGTACTTCTTGTATACGGCCAGAATCATTGAGATTTCGCCTAAATTATGTGCAATTTACAAAAACATTGTATCTGGAATTTTTGAGATATAGTCGTCTGAATATTTTAACACAAGCGATTCGCAAGTACTTCTTGTATACGGCCAGAATCATTGAGGTTTCGCCTAAATTATGTGCAATTTACAAAAACCTTGTATCTGGAATTATTGAGATATAGTCGTCTGAATATTTTAACACAAGCGATTCGCGAGCACTTCTTGTATACGGCCAGAATCATTGAGATTTCGCCTAATTTATGTGCAATTTACAAAAACATTGTATCTGGAATTTTTGAGATATAGTCGTCTGAAACTTTAACACAAGCGATTCGCGAGCACTTCTTGTATTGGCCAGAATCATTGAGGTTTCGGTTATATTCTGTGCAATTTACAAAAACATTGTATCTGGAATTATTGAGATATAGTCGTCTGAATATTTTAACACAAGCGATTCGCGAGTACTTCTTGTATACGGCCAGAATCATTGAGATTTCGCCTAAATTATGTGCAATTTACAAAAACATTGTATCTGGAATTTTTGAGATATAGTCGTCTGAATATTTTAACACAAGCGATTCGCAAGTACTTCTTGTATACGGCCAGAATCATTGAGATTTCGCCTAAATTATGTGCAATTTACAAAAACATTGTATCTGGAATTTTTGAGATATAGTCGTCTGAATATTTTAACACAAGCGATTCGCAAGTACTTCTTGTATACGGCCAGAATCATTGAGGTTTCGCCTAAATTATGTGCAATTTACAAAAACATTGTATCTGGAATTATTGAGATATAGTCGTCTGAATATTTTAACACAAGCGATTTGCGAGTACTTCTTGTATACGGCCAGAATCATTGAGGTTTCGCCTAAATTATGTGCAATTTACAAAAACATTGTATCTAGAATTTTTGAGATATAGTCGTCTGAATATCTTAACACAAGCGATTCGCGAGTACTTCTTGTATACGGCCAGAATCATTGAGATTTCGCCTAAATTATGTGCAATTTACAAAAACATTGTATATGGAATTATTACTATATCTTAATAATTCCAGATACAATCTTTTTGTAAGTCGCACATAATTTAGCCGAAACATCAATAAATCTGTCCGTAAACAACAAGTGCTCGCGAATCGCTTATTTTAAAATATTCAAACGACTATATCTCAATAATTCCAGATACAATTTTTTTGTAAATTGCACAGAATATAGCCGAAACCTCAATGATTCTGGCCGTATACAAGAGCTTATGTTAAAATATTCAAACGATTATATCTCAATAATTCCAGATACAATTTTTTTGTAAATTGCACAGAATAAAGCCGAAACCTCAATGAATCTGGCCGTATACAAGAAGTGCTCGCGAATCGCTTATGTTAAAATATTCAGACGACTATATCTCAATAATTCCAGATACAATCTTTTTGTAAGTCGCACATAATTTAGCCGAAACATCAATAAATCTGTCCGTAAACAACAAGTGCTCGCGAATCGCTTATTTTAAAATATTCAAACGACTATATCTCAATAATTCCAGATACAATTTTTTTGTAAATTGCACAGAATATAGCCGAAACCTCAATGATTCTGGCCGTATACAAGAGCTTATGTTAAAATATTCAAACGATTATATCTCAATAATTCCAGATACAATTTTTTTGTAAATTGCACAGAATAAAGCCGAAACCTCAATGAATCTGGCCGTATACAAGAAGTGCTCGCGAATCGCTTATGTTAAAATATTCAGACGACTATATCTCAATAATTCCAGATATAATTTTTTTGTAAGTTGCACAGAATATAGCCGAAACCTCCAAGAATCTGGCCGTATACGAATAGTATCTACATATGAATCGCTTGAGTTGAAATATTTATACGACTTTATTTAAAAATTCCAGATTCGTACAATTTTTTTGTTCAACAAATGAAACTTATTACTTAATTATTTCGGGCTGACAGTCAATAATGTCATGATAGTTGCTAGTAATAGTAAATTCTGTCGTTACAGTGACATTTTTTCGGGCTGATAGTAAAAACTGTCGCGACAGATATAGTTTAGTGTTGCCATCGCGTTTTTTCGGGATGAGTTTCGGGCTAGCTTCACATACATTATTCCACATCAGTCTAGTTATCGGGCTATTATGTATCAAAATTGGATAAAGGTATTTTATTGTCTCATATTTTCAGTTGTACCCGAAAAATGGATTCTAGGCTATATTAGCTCCATATTCAAAAAACATAGTGCGTCTAAACGAATGTCTACCACTGTATAACAAATTTTTAGTGATTTAGTAGCAGTAGCGTATTGCTGTATCCTATTCACACTGAACTAAACGGTTTATTATCAACATTTTCTGAAAACAAGTTACTTTATATTTTTATGGTAGGTTTCTAATAGAAACTTTCTATGGTCTGTGCACTTCGTTCTACTAAACCATTCGACTGAGGGTGGTACGGTGGAAATTTTAAAATTTGAATGCTATTTGTTCTACCAAATACGAAAATTAGTTTAACCATTCACCTTAAAACATTTCAATCATTTTTGAGATTTGGTAAACATTTGGAATTTAAATAATAGAATACATATAAGAAAAATTCCTTTTTCGGGGTTCCGGAAAATAAGGAAAATCAGAATTTGCCATATCACAGGACTCCATGTAAAAATCATTTAATAATCCTATTTTCATCGTACGTTTCATCCTACTTGGCCATATTCCAGACCTTTATCTAAAAATCATTTTAGAACCCCATTTCTGTATTATATATCGATATCGAAATTATGCAAGTGCAACGGAAATATATTATTTTAAAATGGTCGTTAGTTGAAGTTCTGTAATAACCATTCTAGAATACTATTTTCGTTGCACAAGCCAAATTTCATCTTGTTTGGTTAAAAAATAATAAAGTCTTAGCTTTAACTGACCATATCTCAGAATTTTACGGAAAAATAATTTTGGTTCCCGTTGTTGAATTTGAAATTAAAATTAATTAATTGGGCTTGAAAGTGATGTACTACTATATCAGCTTCTACCACTGCACGAATCAGTTTTAAAGTTTAGCCTTTTACTTGGAAATATTGTATTTTCACTTAGATAAGCCATGATTTCTCTACATGTTTTAAGGAGACCTAATGAATCTGAACTGTATTGAGACACCATTGGAAACTAAATTACAAAGCTCCATCACAAAATAAACCATATACTTATCCTAAATTAATCAGGGCGATTATCCAAAATATATCCAATAAATCTCGAGAAAAAATTAAATTGATAAATTCACTTCAAATGCTTCAAATCGTAATTAATAAGAAACATAAGAATTTTTTGAATGTTAAATTGTCTCATCATTTATGTTATAAATAACTATTACTATTTTTTGTAAACACTTGTAACCCCAAATAAAAAAAATCAAATATTTTTAGAGCAACTTTATTTTTTTTTTCTATTTACAAAACTTAAATTTACAAACTGTCTTCTTCTGGATGTAGTCTATTCCATTCGAGAGAGCGGACTACAGATGGTGGAATTGGTGGGCCTACGGGTAAATGTGAACCTGATGGTTGGAAACCGCCTTCACCGTCAGCTACGTATGAGAGTTCGAATCTTTGACCATCAGGTGCTGTGTAGGCGAATCTTCCTTGGACACCACCATCAGCATTACCAGCAGCATCATGTGATGTACCATCACCAGTTTCATATCCATATCTGAATGAACCATCAACATCGATGTCGGATTCTGATCGAAGAATTGGAATTTCCTCTACTGCGCAGAGGGCTACAGCCATGAGGGCAGAAAGTAAAATCTATAATTAAACAAAAATACAACATTTTATTATTAATTTGATTTTTTTTTTTTTTTTTTTTTAACACTGAATATCCACTTTAACTCACAATGAATTTCATCTTGATTAGAGTTGTTTGTTTTAGTATCAAATGCAAACTGTAATTTTTCAAGTTAAATTCATTTGCTTTTATACAAAATTTTAAAATTTAACTCGTCAATGAAAACCGAAAGTTGATTCGCTAAACTAAAAAAAACATAAACTGAATCTGGATTCTAATTAAATTTGAAGTTCAAGATTATTTATGTCTTTGATTTTTCACATCTTTAGAAAAAGTTTAGTTTAATAATCGCTTTTTGATGTTATAAACAAAATTAACGCTCATTTGCTACACTTTAAAGAGTGAAACGATATTGGGCATTGGTCATAAGCCACGCTTGACTAATTATCGTTTGTAAATTAGAGCATATTAATGCCGTTCTTGAACTTTAAACGGGTTAGTAAACAAAACCACTTCATGGAATTAAACTTTTGAGAATAAATTATGGTTTTGTTTTGTTACTACAATACAAGCTTATTTTGCCTATATAACGTATGTGTATATACTCGTACAAGCAAATTTATAGTTTTCAAAAACGAGTATTTAACGATCAAGAGCAGCACACTAAACTTAATACTGGTTTTTGAAAGAAATCTGCTTTTACTACTTGTTCAATATTTGCTACATGGTCATTAAAATTCTGTTCTATTTATCATGAATCAAACACAATTAACACGTCTACAAAAAATACAGAATCGATTTATGAGAAGCATTTTAAACGCGGATAATAGAACACATATTAAAGACATGCTAGAAAAACTAAGCTGGAAATCAATCAGCCGCAGAGAATACACTTTAATGTGCTAAAACTATTTTATTTACTCGAAAAAGGAGATCTTCCTAAATATTTAAATAGTTTGCTGTCTACCAACAGAGAAGTCCATAATTATAATACCAGGAATACTCATTTTAGATTACCAAGGTACGGTAAATCATTTTCCCAACGATCGCTAGGGTATAATGGTGTGAAGTTATATAATTCTTTCAGCAACTATTGCAATCTTAATGACCTTCAAGAGCTAGAGTACGGCCAGTTTATTCAACTATTACACATATTCATTAAAGAAAAAATTAATATTTAGTTATTTAGTAAGATATACAAATGTATTTAATTAATTAATTAATTTAGATAAAAATAGGTTTTAAAAAAATGTCAATAATGATAAATAAATAAATAAATAAATAAATAAATAAATAAAATGGGCGTGATGTTTATATCCTAAACATGTAAAAGTCTGCGAAACTCGCAGATTCTTAAGTCCAAATAAAATTTGTTTCAGGAAACAACGAAAACTATTTCTACAGGCAAACTCTAATTTACTTTCCAAGTTTTGCCACTTAACATTACTTTTTATGATATTATAGAAACGGCAATCGGATCACAATTTTCGCTTCTTTCTTTCGATATGAATAAAGGCAAGGCTCTATGAAAGCTAACACGAACGCTGTTACGTGTCTTTACGGTCGGCCAACACGCTTAATAGGGATAAACTTCAGTGGCCTCTAGGGGGTTCTTTGCCGCCATATTAATTAAGACACCACAAAAAAATCGTGTTGAGAAGAAAACAAACATCTGAAATAAATTTTAAATCCCATATATGATTCACCACAAAACTTCAATCATCACCAACAACAAAAGAAAACGATTATCCCATAATTTTTTTTTCAAATCATATCCTAATTATATTTTAAATAAAAGCTTTGAATACATAAAGAAATTTATTATTTTCAATCGTAATCAACCATGTAACTATGATACTTATTTTTAGATTTAAATTATTTATTATTATTATTATTTTTTTTTTTTATGGTGAAGTGTGTCGTAGTGAAAATAGCACCGCAATTTAAAAAGTTAAAGAGAAAAAAAACTCACCCCTAAGTATCCATTGAGTACTCGATGGCTCCTTACGGTTGGTACCCTCTGAAGAAAAATTGTTACTTGTTGCACACAAACACTCACTTTACCACAAAATATGATTAAGTTAAAATAAAAAAACTTAAGTATATTGATTTGAAAATATAAAGAAAAATTATTGGTTTAAATAAAAGATTTAAGAAAAACAAAAAATTTAAATAAATAGTAAGATTAACTCTAGATCATTAAATCACTGATCAAGGTCACACAATTTAGGATCCGTTGTTACTGGATACGTTATTTGTTATCTTAGTTATCCAACATGTATATTTTACAGTATGTAATTGATTGAGAATCAACCATTTAAAGGTGATTAATGAGGCCCTATATACAAATTAAGAACAAATCTGTAATTTAAACTCTCCCAGAAATAACCAGCAATAAGGAAAACTCACCCGCAAAACTATAGCACTATGTATATTATATATATGTATATCCTATGAAGTTTCGATTTGACTTCTTTGAATTTTACCGTTGATTGGTCACACGAATCTTATTTAAAAAAAATAATATTAATTTCACCAAACTATTACAATCACTAAATTTGTACAGTGATTCTTACCCGTTTAGGTAATAAAGAGAATTTTGCTCTGTTGGGTGTAAATTTAACCACTTATTTGCACGTAAGTATTATACACCTCCAAAAATTACTTTAAGTTTTTGTACAGGCACAATTCCAAAAAAAATATATTGTAATTACTAGACAAAAAATATTCCAGAAGAAATATATAAAAAAAAATGTCCAGTTTTATTTTTAATAAATATAGCCGCAGTGGCCTCTCAAACATAACTAATTAATATTTTTGGTAAATATTTTTTTTTTTATGTCTGTTTGTTCCTATGTACAAGTACAAATTATTTTAATCAGTATATAATACTAATATTCATATACTCGGTAAAACTCAAGTATGTATGATGAGCAATACTCTCACGTTCATAGAAATTCGGAATAAGTTATTCGACAAAAAAAACATTGTGACCAAAAATAATTTTCATAGAGATCATATACAATACAATCAACTGGTATAGATCGATTTTATAAAAATATGACAGATTCACATCTACATTCTAAATGCAAAAAAAATTTGTAACTTGCCTATGTACTATACAATACAACAACATTCAAGATATAGGAATACATAAATTACAGACTGCCACACAATATATGAGTCTACGTACCGTGACGTTTCTTGAACCACCATACTTCAAATTAATTACTGACTGGAATTTAGACAGTCGTAACAACGCTTTTGTTAGAACGTTTTTACAATTTTTACTTCTATTATTATATTTTTTAAATTGTAGTTAATTAAAAATGTTAACGGAACATTTAAATTTTAATTTGCGAACTAAAGATCGTAGCAAATTATTTTATTTTAATTGAAACAAGTAATTTTCCCTTTTCGTCATACGATATGGCGACATCGAGAAAAAAAATTAAAAAAAAATAGTTCAACCGGAAAACGAACTCATCTTCCAGTCGCTGCGCTTTCCCCCGATTTGGGGGACGTAGGAGCCGGGATCATCAAACATGTCGCACTGCGTGCCGCACTTAGGAGCGGATTATATAGAATCTATTAATGACACCTACTCAAAAGAAAAATAATTGCACTATTTTATTAAGCAAGATTTTGTAGTCGCAAATACATAAATACGTGGAATTGACCATGGATCCACGATAAATTGTCCATACGATCAATTGTCCATACGATCAGTTGTATCCACGATCAATGATTCATACGATCAATTGTATCCATGAACAATTGTTTCTACGATCAATTGTATCCACGATCAATGATTCATACGATCAATTGTATCCATGATCAATTGTTTCTACGATCAATTGTATCTACGATCAACTATTCACGCTCAATTGTAACACGATCAATTGTTTACGATGCGACTAATAAAATAAACCAAACAAAAGGTATTCTAGTCCAAAAATTTGTGACTAAAACACCCTTCAAGAAGGTTATTCAGTCCAAATGCACAAAGGGCATTTCAGTCAAACTGTTTTCTAACCGAAATACCTTTTTTTCGATTGAAGTTCCTCTTAAAAAGAAGTTTTAGACATAATATTTGTATGCGAAATTTTATGACTGAAACTCCTTTCGTTTTTTGACTTAACTGTTTTTGACTGAATTCCCCAAGAACAATTTTGCCTGGAAGTCCTTTTTAATTGTTTGACTGAATTACTTTTTCAAAAGGTATTTCAATCACAAATGCAAAAGGAATTTCAGTCAAAAAAGTTTGACTTGAATGCCTTTTTAGTTTTTTGATTGAACTTCCTTCTGAAGAGGCATTTCAGTCAAAAAATATTTTGACTGAGCTGCCTTTTAATTTTTGACTGAAACTCCTTTCCGTTTTTGACTGAAATGATTTTGACTGGAGCGCCGGGGCCAACATATAGGGCTATGAAGGCATTTCAGTAAAAAAAAACTAACCAAACAAAAGGTATTCCAGTCCAAAAATTTGTGACTAAAATTCTTTTCAAGAAGGTCGTTCAGTCCAAAAACCCAAAGGGTATTTCAGTCAAACTGTTTTCTGATCGAAAAACCTTTTTTTTTGGACTGAAGTTCCTTTTTAAAAGGAGTTTAAGTTATAATATTTGTATGGGAAATTTTATGACTGAAATGCCTTTTGTTTTTTGACTGAATTGTTTTTGACTGAATTCCCCAAGAACAATTTTGCCTGGAATTCCTTTTTAATTGTTTGACTGAATTACCTTTTCAAAAGGTATTTCAGTCACAAATATAAAAGGAATTCCAGTCAAAAAAGTTTTGACTTGAATGCCTTTTTAGTTTTTTGATTGAACTTCCTTCTGAAAAGGCATTTCAGTCTAAAACTATTTTGACTGAGTTGCCTTTTAATTTTTGACTGAAATTCCTTTCTGTTTTTGACTGAAATGTTTTTGACTGAAATTCCCGGAGCCGCATCGATGAGGCCAAGAAATTTTTCATTTTTTGAAAAGGAGTTACGTTTCCGATACTAGGTTTTAATAAATATACTCCTCCGGTAACATTGATAAAATGAAGAGAAGATCCACATCTTGGCCAATTATAATTACAATTTCTAAATGATGAGCCTTCTCTTTCGCAGTATTTACAATGAATAAATCTGCAATCTGCATTTCCTCTGCTTTTACAATGTCAAAATTTACACTGGAATATTTATCAATCAAATATGCATGTAATGAGGTTTTTTTTTTATTATTTTCATTCGCTAAAAATGTATCAGGCTTGGATAGCGGCTTTGAGTGATCTATATTCCGGGGCCCACTTGCTTGATCCGGCGAAATCTTTCTGCAGTTTTTGTGGAAACATTATTAACCCCGCTAGGATTACAAACGCCAAAAGGCGAAAAGCGCGTTAGGAGCACATTTGGATTCTGCAAACAAATACCTATTTTTCTGCTAATTTAAAAAGCCTAATATCCTTCATTAAATGCCAAAAAATCACGTTATTTAGTAGTCAAGTTTCATATTAAGACACGGCAAACAAAAACAAAAAAATTGAAATTACTCAAAACTATGTACAAAATGGCGTATGTAACTTTTTTCTTAGCACGGCAGAACAGTGCAGTTCGTATAATTATGTTCGTGAAATTATTAAATTTTGCACTGATTTCGTCGAATATTTCATTAGCATTCCAAACTAATTTATGAAGTAAATGTTGTCGATAGAATCACTTTCAACAGGTGTGTGAAAAATTCATAAAGATCAGATTTTTATTTTTTATCATGTTTAACCCGTCATATATTGATGGGCCCAATCGTTCACGCTCAAAGAGGATAGAAGTGTTTTTGTCGTCCTCTTTGAAAATTTAATTTTATTTATTTTATTTTTATTTTTTGTTTTGTGTTGTGTTTTTGTGTATATACATATGTGAAAGCTAAAGTGAAAAATGAAAATTAAAACTCGCGAGTGATTTTGCGGGTTTTGTGACATTTAGGAATATGAATAGGATAGCGTAGAAAACGTAGTCAACATAAGTAACTATACGGCCCAAGTACCATTAAACAGATATTTTACATACCACATACTGCTTTGTATGTATACGGTGAAAAATACGTAAAATCACATTTTTTTGGAAGTCATGTTTTAATTTTTAAATTTCTATGTTTTGAATGTGTAGCACTAGTTAAACAAAACATTTATAGAAAATAATTTTGTTGTTGTAATTTTGTAAGACACAGGGTGTCAAGTATTAAAAAAATGCATGCGCTTGGTATTGTATTTATTGCTATAGATAAAAAATTTATTATCCGAAAATTATAAAATTAGACTGATTTTAAAGATAAATGAATAGGGATTATAAAATAATTCTAAAAATGGTACCATCTTTTATTTCTTCTTTTACAAAATGGCCGTGTAGACTTTCTTTTTCAATTTTCTCAAACTTTGTTTCAACATCTCGTTTCGTTTTCTTGCAAAATACGTTGAAGTATAAAAAATGTGTATTTAGATTATCACACTTAAACGTATTTTGCACGAATACGAAACAAGATGTTGCGTTAATTTTTTAGCATGTTTAATAGAACTAAATGAGGAACAAAAAAAAAAAGATGCATTTCGGAGAAAAGCTAGAAAAAATGTTTCGATGACCATTTTGAAAAAGAAGAACTGAATGGTGGTACCATTTTTAGAATTATTTTATAATCCCTATTCATTTATCTTTAAAATTACCCCAATTTTATAATTTTCAGATAATTAGATTTTTTCTATATCAATTAATACAACATATCATACACTTGGCATTGCATTTATTGCTGTACGAAAAAACCTAAATAAAAATGAATAGGAATTATAAAATAATTATAAAAATGGTACCATCTTTCATTTTTTCTTTTTCAAAATGGCCGCCGAAACATTATTTTTGAATTTTCTACCAAATGCAATTTTTTTTTTATCTTTTTCCTCAATTGGTTCTCTTAAACATACTAAAAAATCAACGCTGAATAGTGCTTTTAAAAGTGCATACATTTTTTAACATACTGAAAGATGGTCTTGTTTCGTTTTCTTGCAAAATACGTTTAAAATCCACAATTATAGATGTTTTGTTCCAGATTCATAAATATTTTACGAAGAGGAGAAATTGTTAAGAGTTGTTTTGCAATTGAATCATCTTTCAGGCTTCTCTTTAATTAATTGTTTGAATATAGAACTCGCATGTACATATGCGTTAAATACACTAGAAAATTGAAATTGTTAAAAGTTTTTAAAGGGAAATGTAAAATTCGCTAATACTACAATTCAGTGGTTGATTCTACAGGGTGTTTAGCACATGGACCGACACAATTTTTTAGGGGATTGGATGGGTCTGTGGCGGCTTACTCATTCGTTTTCCACCACAATGATCAGCTACATACATTGGCGATGACTTACCCAATCACCACTTCAACGGCATCACCTCACATGCACTCACCATACATCATATAATAAACAGCTCTGGTGAATTGGGTCATTTTCCCCTTAATCGACTTGCTGAACCAATCACAGCATGACAATCGACAACAAAACGAATACGAACACAAAACAAAAATAAATAATTTTTTTTTTTTTAGTCTTGCCTCGGATCTCAAGTCGACAAGACGTAGCTTATGTGTTGCCCGCCAACCACTTTTTGATGCAACAACAAAATGGTGATCAAAAAAATATAAAATACAAATCTGAATTAAAACAAATTTGTTAATAAATAAAAATATAATTGTTAAATTTGTTATTAATAAAAATTAAAAAAGTGGCGTTTTTTTATAAATAAAATAAAGTGCAACGCCATCCCAGCAGGAAAATCATTTTAGAAAGAACAATGACTTGTCAATGAAATTCACGCATGACACGTATATACATAGAATTTTATCAAAAACCGGAACTCGTTTTCGTGCTTGACATGCCTGAGATGATTAATCTGTGACTATCATGATTGACAAAGACATTACAGCTCATAGACGAATCGCATAAGATTCCTCATAAACTAAATGCTGTATAAGATAGCAGAAAATTTCCAGCAGAAAAAATGAGTTTTTCTACTCACCACCAGGGGCAGCTCTAAAACAAAAGAGAACTTTTTCTGCTGATATATTTACTAGGCAGCAGAAAAATTATGAATATTGTTCATTTTTTTGTTGTTGTTTTTTGAATATTTATTTTTGTTTTTAATATTGTTGTTATTAGTATTTCTCGTTCGCAAAGATTGTCTGATTTATTTAGCGAAACGTTCTTCAAGCAGCCAAAATCAGTTGGCCAAACAATTGAATTTTTCAGTTTTTCCACTGTATCGTATGGACGGACCCCCTTGTAACCAATATGGGATCCTGATTTTTGGATACCTGGGGTCATAATACATCCACACAAGCAATCTTAAGAAAATCGATTGAGTCTAAAGAACTGCAGAATTTTTCAAATAAATTTGGCCAAACTGAATTTTTCAGTTTTTTCACTGTATCATATGGGCGGACCTCCTTTTAACCAATATGGGATCCTTATTTTTGGATACCTGGGGTCATAACACATCCACACAAGCAATCTTAAGAAAGTCGATCGAGTCTAAAGAGCTGCAGAATTTTTCAACTAAATTTGGCCAAACTGAATTTTTCAGTTTTTTCACTGTATCGTATGGGCGGACCCCCTTGTAACCAATATGGGATCCTGATTTTTGGATACCTGGGGTCATAACACATCCACACAAGCAATCTTAAAAAAATCGATCGAGTCTAAAGAGCTGCAGAATTTTTCAAATAAATTTGGCCAAACTGAATTTTTCAGTTTTTTCACTGTATCGTATGGGCGGACCCCTTGTAACCAATATGGGATCTTGATTTTTGGATACCTGGGGTCATAACACATCCACACAAGCAATCTTAAGAAAATCGATCGAGTCTAGAGAGCTGCAGAATTTTTCAAATAAATTTGGCCAAACTGAATTTTTCAGTTTTTTCACTGTATCGTATGGGCGGACCCCCTTGTAACCAATATGGGATCCTGATTTTTGGATACCTGGGGTCATAACACATCCACACAAGCAATCTTAAGAAAATCGATCGAGTCTAAAGAGCTGCAGAATTTTTCAAATAAATTTGCTTAAACTGAATTTTTCAGTTTTTTCACCGTATCGTATGGGCGGACCCCCTTGTAATCAATATGGGATCCTGTTTTTTGGATACCTGGGGTCATAATACATCCACACAAGCAATCTTAAGAAAATCGATCGAGTCTAAAGAGCTGCAGAATTTTTCAAATAAATTTGGCCAAACTGAATTTTTCAGTTTTTTCACTGTATCGTATGGACGGACCCCCTTGTAACCAATATGGGATCCTGATTTTTGGATACCTGGAGTCATAACACATCCACACAAGCAATCTTAAGAAAATCGATCGAGTCTAAAGAGCTGCAGAATTTTTCAAATAAATTTGGTTAAACTGAATTTTTCAGTTTTCCACTGTATCGTATGGGCGGACCCCCTTGTAACCAATATGGGATTCTGATTTTTGGATACCTGGGGTCATAACACATCCACACAAGCAATCTTAAGAAAATCGATCGAGTCTAAAGAGCTGCAGAATTTTTCAACTAAATTTGGCCAAACTGAATTTTTCAGTTTTTTCACTGTATCGTATGGACGGACCCCCTTGTAACCAATATGGGATCCTGATTTTTGGATACCTGGGGTCATAACACATCCACACAAGCAATCTTAAGAAAATCGATTGAGTCTAAAGAGCTACAGAATTTTTCAAATAAATTTGGCCACACTGAATTTTTCAGTTTTCCACTGTATCGTATGGGCGGACCCCCTTGTAACCAATATGGGATTCTGATTTTTGGATACCTGGGGTCATAACACATCCACACAAGCAATCTTAAGAAAATCGATCGAGTCTAAAGAGCTGCAGAATTTTTCAACTAAATTTGGCCAAACTGAATTTTTCAGTTTTTTCACCGTATCGTATGGGCGGACCCCCTTGTAACCAATATGGGATCCTGATTTTTGGATACCTGGGGTCATAATACATCCACACAAGCAATCTTAAGAAAATCGATCGAGTCTAAAGAGCTGCAGAATTTTTCAAATAAATTTGGCCAAACTGAATTTTTCAGTTTTTTCACTGTATCGTATGGGCGGACCCCCTTGTAACCAATATGGGATGCTGATTTTTGGATACCTGGGGTCATAACACATCCACACAAGCAATCTTAAGAAAATCGATCGAGTCTAAAGAGCTGCAGAATTTTTCAAATAAATTTGGCTAAACTGAATTTTTCAGTTTTTTCACTGTATCGTATGGGCGGACCCCCTTGTAACCAATATGGGATCCTGATTTTTGGATACCTGGGGTCATAATACATCCACACAAGCAATCTTAAGAAAATCGATCGAGTCTAAAGAGCTGCAGAATTTTTCAAATAAATTTGGCCAAACTGAATTTTTCAGTTTTCTCACTGTATCGTATGGACGGATCCCCTTGTAACCAATATGGGATCCTGATTTTTGGATACCTGGGGTCATAACATATCCACACAAGCAATCTTAAGAAAATCGATCGAGTCTAAAGAGCTGCAGAATTTTTCAAATAAATTTGGCCAAACTGAATTTTTCAGTTTTTTCACTGTATCGTATGGGCGGACCCCCTTGTAACCAATATGGGATGCTGATTTTTGGATACCTGGGGTCATAACACATCCACACAAGCAATCTTAAGAAAATCAATCGAGTCTAAAGAGCTGCAGAATTTTTCAAATAAATTTGGCCAAACTGAATTTTTCAGTTTTTTCACTGTATCGTATGGGCGGACCCCCTTGTAACCAATATGGGATCCTGATTTTTGGATACCTGGGGTCATAATACATCCACACAAGCAATCTTAAGAAAATCGATCGAGTCTAAAGAGCTGCAGAATTTTTCAAATAAATTTGGCCAAACTGAATTTTTCAGTTTTCTCACTGTATCGTATGGACGGACCCCCTTGTAACCAATATGGGATCCTGATTTTTGGATACCTGGGGTCATAACACATCCACACAAGCAATCTTAAGAAAATCGATCGAGTCTAAAGAGCTGCAGAATTTTTCAACTAAATTTGGCCAAACTGAATTTTTCAGTTTTTTCACTGTATCGTATGGGCGGACCCCCTTGTAACCAATATGGGATGCTGATTTTTGGATACCTGGGGTCATAACACATCCACACAAGCAATCTTAAGAAAATCGATCGAGTCTAAAGAGCTGCAGAATTTTTCAAATAAATTTGGTTAAACTGAATTTTTCAGTTTTTTCACCGTATCGTATGGGCGGACCCCCTTGTAACCAATATGGGATCCTGATTTTTGGATACCTGGGGTCATAATACATCCACACAAGCAATCTTAAGAAAATCGATCGAGTCTAAAGAGCTGCAGAATTTTTCAAATAAATTTGGCCAAACTGAATTTGTCAGTTTTTTCACTGTATCGTATGGGCGGACCCCCTTGTAACTAATATGGGATCCTGATTTTTGGATACCTGGGGTCATAATACATCCACACAAGCAATCTTAAGAAAATCGATCGAGTCTAAAGAGCTGCAGAATTTTTCAAATAAATTTGGCCAAACTGAATTTTTCAGTTTTCTCACTGTATCGTATGGACGGACCCCCTTGTAACCAATATGGGATCCTGATTTTTGGATACCTGGGGTCATAACACATCCACACAAGCAATCACATGGCTTTGAAAATACGTGATTGCAATGGTCGACTTTTAATAAAATTAATAATCTTCAACACTTCGCTTAAATGTAACTGAAATCCTTTTTGTTCCTAATGCATATCTATGAAGAATGCCATGAGTACTGTTACATGTGCAACATTTTTAATCCGTTATACAGCCCACTCACTTTTCCTGTCGTTGCTTTTGCTTCATCGCTGCATACTTGAAAACATTTTCCTCAGTTAATTCAATGCAATGCAGTTATATTCTCCCCCGTGGTGTTAACTTTCACAATTTCATACATAAAAGCAAATCTTCCTCAATTTTTTATTAAAATCATACCAAAATCCAAAAATCAGGATCCCATATTGGTTACAAGGGGGTCCGTCCACACGATACAGTGAAAAAACTGAAAAATTCAGTTTGGCCAACTGATTTTGGCTGCTTGAAGAACGTTTCGCTAAATAAATTAGACAATCTTTGCGAACGAGAAATACGAATAACAACAATATTAAAAACAAAAATAAATATTCAAAAAACAACAACAAAAAAATGAACAATATTCATAATTTTTCTGCTGCCTAATAAATATATCAGCAGAAAAAGTTCTCTTTTGTTTTAGTGCTGCCCCTGGTGGTAAGTAGAAAAACTCCTTTTTTCTGCTGGAAATTTTCTGCTATCTTATACAGCATATAAACTAATAGTATGTGACTTGTCCTGATTGACAATAATGTGACAGTTCATAGACGAATCGCTTTCGATGCATCATAAGCTTATAGTATGTGACTCAACATCATTGACAGTGCTATGAACGTTCATAAGGTAATAATATAAGACATGACATGGATGGTAAATGACGACAGTCCTGCTCGAAGACATTTCAAAATACATACACGATAAGTATTGTATTTTAATGGATAACTATTATATTTATAACGATGGCTTTCGCTAAGTCGAACTCTCTTTAACGGCATTCATGTATGTATTTGACTAGACATATTTAAAGAAAAAGTTTTATTTGGCTATTTTTGATGATGTATTGATGATATCCGTGGTTCTGGTTGTATCAGAGAATTAAATATTTTATTGCATTTGCCTGTTTGTGGCAGAATAAAAATTTTGTTTAAAATTATTTTAATATCGCACAAAATTTACGAAAATGTATACTTACGAATGGAATTTTTTGATATGGTATTTTTGTCCACTTCTATATCATCTGATTCGACCGAATTGCATAAATCTGGTGACTCTGCCATTAATGAGAAATCGTTGATTAAGGGTCTTGGATAATGCTCTGGAGTTGGATTGGTTTGTGATGATATTACTGACAATAATGGTGATACAATTACGTGGCGATGTGTTTCAATTTCGCAACAGAACGTCGAATTTGTTTTTTTTTTCGATTCTTTACAATTTTCTTCAATAAAATGAATTATATGAGCTTCGAAAGTCTTGAAAATGTGTAAATGTATGAAAAATTTCAACTTCTAAATTCAATATAAAAAAATAAACATTATTTTGAACTAAGGTTAAAAAGTTGTCTAATTTATACCCTTTCCAACAGTGTGCTACATGTTGGAGGGATCATTTATAATGTGGTCAAAATAAGAGATACAGTTTGTCAGGGTCAAGCAAATTCGTTTTATGTTTATTATGTTTTTATTAAATTGGAGTTATAATATTTGTTCTCTTCTATACTATACTCCGTATGCATACACGACACATTTTCCTTATCTCAACTGTTGTTTTCCGAAGTCGCATTTTTGTTTTCATTGTCTGAAATGCGGCTGTAATTCGTTCCATTAAAATTACTCGTGTGGAAATTACTCGTGATTTTTCCCAATGCTCGCAGATCAAAACTGATTTGCTAAACTCTTAACAGTTTCTCCTCTTCGTAAAATATTTATCAATTTGGAATATACCAGAATTAAAAATGTATTTTGGTTTTCAAAATTGATGTTTCATCTTCTTTTGACCAAAAAACATCAATACATTTTTGATATACGCATCGATTTTGTGAAATTGAGATTTTTTATAAATAACCCCCTCTTTACTACCAGCTACTAACAACAACAAATGATAAATGACAATCTGACATTACTAAATCTTTTGATAATTTCAGCCCTATTCCCATAGTCGCATCACTTCATGTCACATCACTTCAATTTTGGTATTCTCTTAGTCGATTAAAGTGACGTTTATCGTTTGGTGTGATAACTATCACTTGAAGCCATATTCTCTTAGTCGTATAAAAAGTTAAACATCACTTGAAATGATACATTCATCACTTGAAAATTGTAAGTGACAGATCAAAATGGAGAAAAAACGTAAGTTTTTAATTTTCAGTTACATTAATATTGAAAATAGGTAGTTTCTGTCATTTGTCGTATCACTTCATATGAATCGACTAACAGAATACCAATTTATACTTGAAGTGATGTGATAGTTGTCACATCACATGAAGTGATGCGACTATGGGAATAGGTGTGTTTATTTTTAATTTGTGCGAATATTATCAAAAGTATTTTGTGCTTATAACAATTTAATTTTATATTAAGGCTGCGGTCGAATTCTCGGGTAAATCATTTACTGCGGTAAATTTACATTTTTAATGTTCGTTTTCTGTTAAATTACGCATTTTTCTCTATTTTTTACTCGTTCAATTCTTATAACAATAAAGAATAAAGTATCTAAACGTAAAAGATTTACCTTTTTTATTTCCCTTACTCTCCAGGAAAAAAAGGTAAATGCATTTACCGAATTTTGCGGATTTACCCGAGAATTCGACCGCAGCCTACGTAATTAATTTAATTTTATGTCAAGTTTTATATGCAGCAAACTAGCAACGCTTAGATGAAAAATATATTGTGTTTGACATTTCAAAATGGCAGAAATCGTAAAAATCACCAATTGATGAAAATTTGTTTTTTTTTTCGTTTTCTATTGGGACACGAAAATTGAGATTTTTTTAACCCTTAACGGTCCGGAAGAATTTCAAGTTTACTTCCCACCAGATCCACGTTATTTTTGATACGAAAAGAAACTGTATACTAAAAATTTTTAAATCAAGTATAGAAAAGAAAATATTTGTATTTTAGTAAAACTGTATTAGTATGTATTCAGGGTAATAGGATAACGTAATGATTTAAATTTTATATTTTTTTTAGAGTACGGCACTTTTCGAAGCACTCTTCAATATATATCCCTGGTTTCCGGATGCAAGTATCGCAATAAAATCTTGTTTCTCGTCTTCCTCCTGAAATCTTTCGATCCGAACATACTATGCAGTCGTTTTTAGTTACACTGCGAATGATGTGGAACATACCATCTAGTCGCTGCAAATCTTGTTCCATATTAGCGCGTTCTCGAGGTAATTCCAACATATGAAAGTCATCTACTAACTGATCAACTAATTGTTTTATAAATACGTAATGTGAGAGTGCTTTTTCGTTCTTTTCTTTTTGAACGGATTTATATAGAATGTAGGAATTAGTAGCACATACTTCAAGGCCGCAGAAGAAAAGTTGTTGCCACCTTTTCAGGGATTTCCTTAAGAAACAGTAGTTTGCTATATAGTGATCTCCCAGATCAACATCGCCCATATTTTTGGTATAGTTCAACACTACTTGAGGCTTCTGAATTGTAACATATTTGCCATGTCGTAATATTCTCTGAAAACACGTAATTTCTGACACATCCCAAGTACTAAGAAGTGTTACAATCCTCTTGTCCTTCCATGAAAGAAGTAAAATATTATTGTCAGTAGATGCACTTCCTTGATTTGAAATAGTTTTTCATCATTTTATCGGTTTTTAGAGTGATTATTGCATTTTAATAGAATGGAATGGATCTCTACCTGTAGTGGAAAAGTGTCATTAAGTTTTGTGTGGAAATAAAGAAAAATAAAAAGAAAGTAATAACAAGCAATGCAAAGATAGCGTCGTCCATTTTTGGTTGTTACGTTATACCTATGCATATGCATATACAGATATGATGTAGTGTGTTGATATAATGTAGCCATCATGACTTTTTTTCCAATTATAAGATGGACGTTGGTTGGGTTGGATGCTTTTTCGTTTTTGGTGATTTTTTGAGAAATTTTTGTACGGCTGTTTGGGTGACTGTAGGAGGACCATGTTAGGATGGGTGGGGCTGTGTGGTTGGGCAAAAACGGGGGTGGTGTGGGTATGTGGATGGGAGAGGTGATTTGGATGATGGCTGATGGGTGTGGGTGAGTTTTTTTGTCTGTTAGATGAGTGCGTGTGTTTAAGTGCTAATAACTGGGCAAGAATTTTGGATTTGAGTGTGGGGGTTGTATAGATATTTTATTTAATAAATTAAAATTATTTGATGAGGACTGCAGGTGCTTTCTGCACCTGGTTAAGCTTTCCATTTAGTTTAAGTGGGATTGCGTTAAGTGATCCGTAAAGGGAAAAACAGTAACTATAAATTTCTAAGACAACAATGGGTTTTCAGGAGTATGTTCGCGAGACTGAAGCACCAAATAAATTTGGAGCGATGGGATTCATTCTGTTTACTGAGAGGTTAATTTTGCTGTTTTGGTTTTAATTCTTTATTTATTTATTTAGTATAGTTAAAAAATTATTTTAAATGTTTAATTAGTTTTTGGAAACATTGATATATCATCATGTCCAAGTAGGAGTTTGAACCAGAAGTATTTTATTTGAAGAATTCAAAAAAATGTATTTGAAGAAGGTTGTACCGAATATTTTAGCGCCTTTCCTTGAAATTGGGGATTTTTGGGTGTTGTACTCTTGTTTGGACACGACGAAATCTTCTATGTTTTACTGAGAAGTTTATTGATGAATTATTAGGTTGTTCGGAAATAAATGCAGGTTTTCAACCATTTTATTTAAAACGACATATCTCAGTTTAGAATAAATTGTATTAATCGAAATAAGAACCATTAGAATCTACACATTGTTGCCAACAAGATACAAGTTTATTAATTCCAGTTGTATAGAATTCTGAAGTTCTGGAAGCGACGAATTCTTCGAAGGCATTTTTTGCGGCTGTTTGGTCGTTGAATACTTTTCCTTGTAAGAAGTGGTCGAAATGCTTGAAAAAGTGGTAGTCGGTTGGCGAGAGGTCTGGTGAGTATGGTGGATGAGGCAGAGCTTCGTAGCCAAGTTGGTTCAACTTCTGCAGCGTCGGTTGTGCAACATGTGGTCGAGCATTATCGTGCAGAAGAATTGGGCCCTTCCTATTGATTAATGCTGGACGCAGACGTTTTAGTTCTTTGTGCATTTTATCAATTTGTTGACAATATTTCTCTGCTGTGATATTTTCGCCAAGATTCAAGAAGCTGTAGTGGATAATTCCGGCTGACGACTACCAAACAGTCACCATAGTCTTTTTTTGATGCAGCTCAGTTTTGAAGAAGTGTTTAGGGGCTTTGCCACGGTCCAACCACTGCGCTGGATGTCGTCGGTTATTGTATAGAATCCAGTTTTTATCGCACGTCACAATGCGATCGAGAAATGGTTCGTTTTTGTTACGCAAAAGAAGTGAAGAGCAAACTTCATAACGGCGATTTTTTTGGTTTTCGGTCAATTCGTGTGGCATCCATTTGTCGAGCTTCTTCGACTTTCCAATTCGGCTCAAATGTTCCGAAATTAATCCAATACTTACGCATAGGTTCCCTGCAAGCTCTTGAACAGTCGTGCGTGGGTTTGCTTCCACCAAAGCCTTCAATTCAATGGCAGAAGGTCTCCGCGACATTTCTCATCTTCAAGACTGAATTCACCACGATAAAATTTTTGCAACCAACGTTGTATTGTGCATTTGTTAACACTTCCTTGGCTCCAAACTTCATTGATGTTTCGAGCCGTTTGTGCTGCACTGCGGCCGAGTAAAAATTCATCCAAGTAAATTTGGCAAAATTCTTGTTTTGACATCTTAACTTCAAAGGTCTAAAAATAGACAAAACTACAATTTAGATTAAAAATAGATTATGTGGTAAGAAAGAGAATAAAATAAGCTTTTAAATGACGTATAATGTTAAACCCTTTGCGTAATTATTTATTGTTAAAAAATTATTCAAACAAATAAAATCATAAAACCTGCATTAATTTCTGAACAACCTAATAAATTTTAATTTAATTAAATAATTCATAATTCGTTTCAAAGATTTGAATTTCAAATAAGTCTCGTCTCAATTAATTGATATTTAATGATAAATGATTAATTTTTCGATTTTCAGAAACACCTGTGGAGACTGGAGACTAAGCTTTCCAGAACTTCAAGCATCCAGCAGATAAAAACTTAGTGCTAACTGCTTTATCATATAAATTACTAAAAAAATACTAACTAAGAGAATCAGCAAAAGAAGAAGCGGGGAGAAATTTAATCAACGAACCAATAATAATCAATTTCCTAATTTAGAAGCATTTCAGTTCGAAGTTCATACTTTAGGAATTAATCGCCATGTTAACAGTTTAATATTGGCCACAGCCAAATACCATACTGCCAACGTACGAGTAGTATAAATATTTTCGTTCGATTTTTTTTTTAATGTGAAGGGTTCGAAACGATGCTGCCGTCGTGCGTATTATTTAGTACATACTACAAAATTAAAGTTCAAAATTTTAATTGGAACTCAAACCAATATCGTAATTTTTAATTTTGTTAGCCGTCACCCCTCCCCTCCAAAGAAGAGCAAAAAAAGAAGGCAACTCGTCGGCCAAACGCTTTAAAAAAAAAGAACTCTCCATCATCTGATGATGATGTCGGCTTTGCATCATCTGTTTGAAGCTTCTGCCATCGAAGTTGATTGAAGTTGAATAATTTTTTAAAAAGCCTTTTCTTGTTATGTTTGCCACTGAAGGCCTTTAAAATTAATAAACCTCGAAATTCTTTCAAATTAGATGCGTTTTTCTTAAACTATTCCCATTTTCAGCGAATTTTCAAAGGGTGCCCATAACCGGTTACGATTTTTTTTTTTTGCCAAAAAATATGACTTCACAAAATTGGTCGTAAAATTTTCTCTAGTTGACGGAATCAATGTAGTTACTTTAGTAAACAGTTAGCTAATGCCTCTAGCTTTCCACTGATATTCATATCTCCGCATAATATGGACTCAAAGGAAAATTATGGGTCAAAAACAAAACTGTGCCAACAACCGGAAACTCTCCCCTACATATACATATATGTTTTAATCAGATTTTTTTAATATAACGTTATGTAAGAAAGACAAAGGCAATTATATCCATATATTTTGTAGTTGCTTTCATTGAAATTGCTTCGTCGAACATTGCCATGTCAACATAAACAACAACAAAAATGTTTGTATGTATTTTCTCGTAGATAGTAATAATTGGAAAATACTTTTTCATGCGAATGAAGGATTTTTTGGTAAATTTGTATTTCCTCTCTGCAAATAATAAGGTAAATTTTTCGTGATCTCGTGGAATCCGAAAATTCTTATTCCGTTCACGAAGCCAACAAAATATAATTGAATTGCGCAATATAATTGTGTGACGTCAACATGACGCCACGCAAGTATATTGCGCAATTTATTTGTACGTGAATACCGGCCTTAACACCTAAAATACATATATTTAAGCAAAGTGTGAAATATTTAAGCAAAGTGTGTTAAAATAAATTATCAGCGCTTGACTCCGATCACAGCATATACATATTATCTCAGTTAATGCAGACAAAATCGTTTTGCTATGGTCCATAATTTAGTAATCGCATTGCCTATCCCTGTTTCAACTTAAATGCCAATGAGATCAGCTCAGTAAAGTGCCCTACAAAGTTACTCTAGTGAGAACATGTTCCTTTAGAAATAATTACTAGAAAAAAAAAACTGCCAATGATTAAACCACCGCTGTTTTAAGCTTCTATATTTAATTATCTAGGAGACTGACTTGACTGCCTAGAAGAATTGGATATTAAAATGAAACTCAAAAAAAAAATTTGATTTATTCAAGCGAAAAAAAAAACATAAATCGATTTTTTTTAATTTGACTACAAATGGCAAATGAAATTGAAAGTCATGCTGCCGCGACAAAAAAAAATCAGCGAAACGCAGAAGCTACTAGGTGTTAAATGAAACCTGTTTCAGATAAATAGGTTAAACCCATTCTCCAATATCTGAAAATAAAACGAAGTGACAATATTTAATTGAATCTACAAGAAACGTATTTAGATTGATTTTGTCACCATGTTGAGTTCATTTTAGGTTTGATTAAAGGCAGTTCTAGTTTAATCAAGCAATCCTCAAGTATTTGTACCTATTCAGAACTGCTCATATGAGTCTGTCGTAATAACATTTATTTTACAATTTTTGACATTTTTGCTGTACAAAATAAACTCATCCCTAGTACTACGGTATTTCACTAGAAAAATTATTCATATTCTTGAAATTGACTGAAAAAAGCCACTGTTGACATTAGTATAAAGCAGAGATGGGTAAAAGGCTAAAAAATCTGACTTTTCGACAATTTTGTGAAAAATAGGTCAAAAACCCTAAATTATGGTCAACATCTGTCAAAATGTGTCAAAAACTGTCTAAAAGTGTCAAAAACGGTCGAAAGTGTCAAAAACTGTCGGATTGATTTTAAGAAAAAGAGGAAATAAAATATTCTTATTGTTTCATGAGCATATTTTTGAAATATACTGGTCAACTTTGAAATTGTTTAAATTGTTGAAATAATTAGGAACGTAATTAAATTTAAAATTTTACATTTTTCAATTTTTTCCGCTGTCAAAAAGTGTCGAAAACACAAGTTTTGAAAGACTGTCAAGAACTCGTGTCGAAAAATGTCGAAAACTGTGTTATAAGTACTAGTTTTCGACACTACCCATCTCTGGTATAAAGCAATAAAATTGAAATTGCTTTGTACTCACCGGCGGTATTTTTTCGGTGAATTTCAGGAATATGGGGATAGAGAGGAATTTCAAATATAAATGGTCTACTCGATTTGGCGATTTTTTGAATATATTGGCTGAAACAATTACATAGACATTTTTCAGTTTCGTTGTTATCTATTATCTTGTCTAAGTAAATTTGCGACATTGGATTTAGATACTGTGTGAAATAAGATAAACCCTTAAGAGGTAAGGAAATTTATCAAAAATTTTGAGTGTTCGGGTAGCTAAAAAATGAATAATTTTATTACGGAGAACTATATGTTAAAAAACCAATAGCTTTCTGACACAGTGTATATCGATGATGTAGATGTTTTGGCACGTTTTACAAGGTTCAACCAGTACAAGATGTACATCCATAAAATATATGGCGACCAAATACAATTGCATGCAAGGTCACCATCTATATCGGTAATTGTTGGTCCTTTGATTTGATGTAGTATAATTTTGCAAGCGTCCTCACTTGTCGATGTATGCCTTTATCTTGGGTGCTATGTTATAATATCACTTACGATCCGATTTGGAAAGAGTTTACTCCCTCTAGTTTCACGTATAGTCTAATTCACTTTTTATTTGCGCTTTTTCTACGCGTATTAATGTATCAGCTTGTTGTGTAGAATGATGAATATAAATATAAATGGAATGTTGTTTTAATCAAACAAACTGAGATTGAAATAATGAAACAGTGTAATTTATTCTTGAAACAACAGGTACAACTCTATCGAAACCGAATCAAAAGTCATGTTACAACATCCTACTCTTGTTTATGTATATAAACATTTGCATTTCATTGGATTGGTGTCTTTATCTACTCGCAAATACTCTCATAAACACAACTATTTTAATGAATTGAACCTATTAATTAAACCCATTAAGAAGTCTGCTTCTAACTATAGAATTAATTCAAGTTTATATCTATTTTATAAGGAAGTTAGCTCTGCGTGATTTGAAAAACTCCCAAGTATTTGAAATTTCAAAAATACCAAAAATTGTAAAACCTATAAAATGACCAGTAAAGTCATTTTTGCCTTCTTTTGACTTACACATTTTCAATACACATTTAAATTGACCGATTAACATTCAAAAACACCGATTTCTTTTTATACAGCACTTATTTATTTATATATATACATAATAATAATTCAACAATTTATTCTTCTTTTGATGGATGGGTTCTGATCCATTCAAGAGCGCGGGGTACGTAAGATGGAGTTTCTGGGCCAACTGGTAAATGTTTACCTTCTGGTATGTAACCACGTTCATCAGCTGTATATGAGAGTTCGATTTGGTCCCCTTCAGGTGATGTATATTTGTATCTTCCTTGAATGCCACCATCAGCATTACCGGTAGCCATAGCCGAGATTCCATTACCAGTTTCGTATCCATATTTGAATGAACCGTCAACATCGATGTCTGATGTTGACCGAACAATTGGAATTTCGGCCACTGACATTTCAGATTTTGCAGCGCAGGCTACCACGAATAAAGCGAATGCAATGTAAAAATTGAATTTTTATATTTATTAAAATAAAAAATAACATTTTAGAAATAAATAATTAAGAAAATTATATAATTAGGAAGACAAATTCTTACAATGAATTTCATTTTGATTTAGTTGTGTTTGAAACAATAGTCAAAAATTAACTGTAACTTTCAACAATACTTTGTGCACGTTTTATAATCCTATGCTTTTGAATTTTTAAAATGATCATTAGTTTTCAAAGAACACTTTCTAGAATTTTCAAACGAGATTTATTCAGAATATATTCTAAGCGATTTGTTTTGTGTAAGTGCATCTTAATTTATGTATTTTGTATCATACGTATTCGTTTTTATATAGATAAAGATTAAAAAATCAGTCTAGCAGCTTTTTTAGCGCTCGCTCGATAAATGATTCTAAACTAGTCATTTATTATTATTGTTTTTATAGGTTAAAGCGTCAAAACGTATTTTTACTGCCTTATAAGAATCATTAAATAATTTTCACACTTAACGTAGGATCGTCGACAGGCCAATCTATTATTAAACCTTTTTACCGGAACATTTACTCCAGGAAATAAAATTCAAACTTAATATTAGTTAACCAAGTATTACCAGGGTTTAATCGTTCGGATGACCGAGTTGGTATTCGAAGAAAATTATACAAAACAAGAGGCGAAGAAAGAGACACTTGGCCATAAAAATACGCATTACAAAGCTAAGTGCTAATGGTTTGGCAAAAGATTTCGTATATCTAATTTTCAAACGAATTCAACAGAAAACTTGTACGTTACAGCGTTTTTTAAGCCAACTAGATATTATATTAAAATTTTAACAAAGTTTTGTATGATACACACAGTAGTACATAAGTAATTATTCATTCTAATGCTCTTACGGTTGGTGCTACAGTTTACAATCCGAATATCCGAATATTCGGTTATCCGGATTAACCAGCTGTGATGAGTTTTTTAATTTTTATGTTGTATCTAATGGCATAAAATAAGGAGCTACAGGAAGGCTCAAGCAATAATAACGCTAACTGTGTTTGGATTTGGCGTTAGAACGTTTTACTAATATTGGCTGTAAACCAAAAGTAAGCGCAATTCTATAACAGATTATAAATCAAACAAACATAAAAATAGCAAGCACTAAAAGAACCAATTTGTACTTATGTGGGAGTATGTTTAAAGTTTACGATGTATTGATACATCCTATCCACATTTCTACCAAAAATAAAAATGAAAGTGATTTTCTAAAGCACAGCAACCTGTCTTTATTATTTAATATTATACGGGTGATTTTTTAATTCATTCCACAGAATGAATATAAGGAATAGAATAATCATCACGTGGCCTCAACATATTCCGAAATAAATACATAAATAACAAAATGCATAAACGCAGAAGAAAATGAAATTCAAAAAAATTATTAGCATAGCATTGCATTATGTTCCAAAATTTAAAGCCAATTAGGTAAATTTAATTTATTTTGTTAAGTACAAGGATATTACGGCACGGATAATTAATCAATTTCCGAACAAAACGAAAAACGATTAATTGTTCATTTTAGACCGATTAACCGTTTAGATGCATTTCTGAAATATGGCCAATTAGGATAGAACTTCGCTATTTCGTAACAGATTATGATGATATTTGATATGAGCCTTGGAGAACGGGCCGTGAAATAATTTGTAGGTAAATTTTTTGAATATAACCAATTATGATGAATTACTTGGGTATTTCCCAGCCGATTACGGTAAAACTTGTTAGGTACAATGGGAATGAAATTCTAAAATGATTTTTAGATGAAGTTCTGAAATATGGCCAAGCAAGACGGAAGTTGTCTGTTTCTCAACCAATTCTGAATAAAATCGACAGATAAAATGATTTTTAGCTTGGATTCTAAAATGATTTTTAGATAAAGTACTGGAATATGGCCAAGTAGGATATAACTTAGCTATTTTTGAACTAATGTTGATAAAACTCTACTAGTACAATTAATGGAAATGGAATTCTAAAATGATTTTTGGATGAAATTCGGGAAAATAACCAATTATGATGGAACTTGGCAATTTCTTAATCGATTTTAATGAAATTTGGCATGCGCGATGGAAATGAGATTCAAAAATAATTTCTAGTTGAAGTACTGGAAGATGGCCCAGCAAGATGAAAGTTGCATGTTTCTCAACCGATTTTGAATAAAATTGGCAAGTTGGTCACATTGCAGGACTTCATCTAAAAATTATTTTAGAATTCCATTTACAACGCCCTTGTCAAATTTCATGATAGTCAGTTGTGGATTATTGTCAAATTCCATCCTACTTAGCCATATTCCAGAACTTTATCAAAAACAATTTTAGAATCCCATTTCCATCGCGTATGTCAAATTTCACTTAAATAGGTTAAGAAATACCCAATTCCATCATATTTGGCCATGTTACAGAACTTTATCCAAAAATAATTTTAGAATCCCATTTCCATCGCCCTTGTAAATGTTCATTAAAATCGGGTAAGAAATACCCAAGTTCCAACAAAATTGGCCATATTCCAGCACTTCGTCTAAAAATCATTTTAGAATCCCTTTTCCATCGCAAATGTCAAATTTCCCTAAAATCGGTTCAGAAATAGATAAGTTTTCCAGAACTCAATCTAAAAATCAATTTAGAATCCCATTTCCTAATGTGCATCTCGAATTGCATCACAATCGGTTAAGTATTAGCCAAGTTACATCATTCTTGGTGATATTCCAGAACCGAATCCAAAAATCAATCACTTTAGAGTCCCATTTCCATTGTACGTGTCGAATTTCGCCATAATCAGTTGAGAAATAACTGAGTTGCTTCCTAATAGGCAATATTTTAGAACTTCTCCTAAATATCATTTTAGAATCCAATTTTCATCGTTCATATCGAATTTCACCATAATCGGTTAAGAACTAAGATCTAATAAGTTCCTTCCTAACTGGCCGTATTCCAAAACTTCTCCTAACTATCATTGTAGAATACCACTTTTATCGTTCTTATCGAGTTTCAAGAGAATTGGTTTGGCCATATTTCAGAGCTTCATTTATCAATCACTTTAAAATCCCATTTCTATCGCACATGATGAATTTCACCAATATCGGTTGAGAACTAACCGAGTTATTTCCTAATTGGCCATATTCTAGAACGTGTTCTACTTATCAATTAAAATCCCATTTCCATCGTTCATGTCGAATTACCTTTTGTTTTTTAAAAATGCGACAATTTTGTTGCTATAAAAACAGAATGATCTATTCTCGTGACTTCTCTACAATTTTTGAGCAGTTAAATATACCGTCATATAATATAAAAGAAAATAAAATAAATTTAAATTAAAAACAAGCTGTACGTGCTGAGCAAAGTGTTCCTAAATGCCACATGTATTTATTGCAATGTAGGCCTAAATGTTTACTTTACCCCATGGTATTTGTGTTGTATTTTTATAAGAAAACCTTTTGTTTTTTTTAAAATCAAGCTGCTTTTGGAAAAACAAAGTTGTCGTAATTTTAAAACACATTTTGTAAAACGCACCTACCCAACTGGACACAGCTTAAACACAGTCGATCTTGTCGTGACATCAATCACACTCGAAAATACATTACCCAAAGATTAAAATGAAGGATTGGCGAGACAATTTGCTAAATGAACTTAATTCGGTAAATCGTCTTGATTGTTTGATCCTAATTGATTATATTCCAGCACTTCATTTAACAATGATTTTCCATCGTACATGACCAATTTCATCAAAATAGTTTAAGAAAAAAGAAGTTCAGTAAAACTCATTTTAGGTTCCCATTTTTACCGCACATGTCGAATTTCATGATAATCGGTTAAGAAATAACCGAGTTCCTTCCTAATTTGCAATATTTTCAGAACATCGTCAAACATTCGTTTTAAAATCCCACTGCGACCGTTCATGTCAAATTTCCCAAAATCAGTTAACAACTAAACGAGTTCCTTCCTAATTGCCCACATTCCAGAACTTTATCTAAACATCAATTTAGGATCCTATTTTCATTGTAGATGTCAAATTTCATATTACTCGGTTAAGAAATTACCGAATTCTTTCCTAATTTGCCATACTCCAGAACTTTGCTTAAGGTCATCCCAAAAAAATACTCTCATGATAGCTAAAACTATCGCGACAGTTATGTATTGTACTCTCAGCCCAAAATAAGGAGTGCCGAATAATAAACATGCCGTAATTTAAAAGTGATCTTGAATTATTTGAGGTTATTACGCATTTACGCGCCTTTACTCAAATTGTAAGCTAAATATGTACACTAAATCGAATTGGAATTTGCATGCTATTTTAAAATATACATATATTTGGTTTTTACAGATTAAGTAAACGTCACCATACAAAGAAACTTGAAATTCAATTAGCCTCGATTTAAAATAATTCGAGTATTGCCCGTCGATCGGGAGCCATTTCCCGAGAATTATACATATTTTATCAAACCCGATTCCCAGGATTTTCAAATAAAATTCCCGGGAATTTGGAAAAAAATTCAAATATAAAAAGTAAATTATGTATCAATAATAATTCGGGATACGTTGTATTGTCAATGCCACATTAAATATATTCAACTAGTAAGACTAGATAAACTTAAAGCCAGATGACGAATGAGTACTTATTTTGATAACATCGCTTTGAAAAGTATAGAATTGTCGCAAAACTATTTAAATCATCTGTAATTAGAAACTCGTTGTTACAGAATCATGTTAAATCTAACCGTGGGAAAGAATTAAATTTACTCTTTGACTGTAAACAAGGTGGAACAGCGCAGAAACAAAGATCGTCCGTTTTCTAAAATTACGTGACTGTGTTGTAAAACCCTAAATGGTCTGAGGTTGTCTAATTTCTATTCATAGAAGATCTCGGAGAGATTACAAACATTACTAAACGTTTTGGATCCTATAAAATTACTGTTGAACACTTGACCGACAAAATTACAATTTAATTGTCATGCAACAAATTGACAGGCAACAAATTTTTTTTGTCAAAATGTTACGCGTGACGTAAGCTAAAGCTTAAAACAAAGAATTACTAAGCGAAGAAACCGAAACCCGATTGAAATGATTTCGAATCAGAAAGTTTGACAGATGATTTGGCAGCAGCAGGAAATTCATCTTTAACATCACAGTGGTTGCGAAAGAAATAGATAATTGTGGCCTCAAATTATTCAAATTTTTTGGAGGCGTCGAAGTAAACATCAGTAAGAAGCGACACATTTGTTTTCAATTTCATCGAATTTTTGTAGTAAGAAACGGGTTGGTCTAACCTAAGTAACAAATCTTTTATTCTTTTTGAACAATAAAAGAAAATATTTCAACTGAAACTGCTGTTTTTAGTGAGTTTTACATACAATTTTTGTGAATTGACCAAGAAGTTGTTTTTTTTTAATTCCCGGGATCCCGGGAATTCCTGGAATTGAAGAATTCTCAATCCCGACTCCCGGGATTCAGCATTTGTCGGGAACTACCACCCTCTATAATCTCCAGCAATCAAAATTTTTTGGGAAATCGGTGTTCTGCGGGGTCTCTTATGCCAAAATATGTGAATAGTGTACCATTCAACGGAACTTGCAATTCAATTTCAATTATAAGAAAAAATAATAATAAACAAAATAAGATAATCCACTAATCCTATAGTCGGTAAGTTGATAACGGCAATCAAAATGTTCCGTTCCCGGTCCTTTGCTAAACTATATAAGCAATTTCGTGCCTATACTGCTTGTTACTATACTGCTTTTTTTGTTTTAACTGTTACGGCTTTGCTTTATGTCTCTACACGGTTTCTTTCTTTTTCGGTAACTTAATGTTACTCTGGGAAAGTTTTTTATAGAGAGGCGCTAGTATTGCCCTTCGGGATCAACACTCAATTTAAGTGATTGTACTGGTGGTTCTATATGTTAGAATAAAAAAATTGAAAGACACACATTGAATTTGAACACATGGAGGATTTTTGGTTTATCACCATAGAAATAAAATTATCTTGTCAATCTTAATCTGCTAGCTAAGTTTAATTTATAAATCCCAATTTCTTTTTTTATGGCACTAACGAAATATTTATAATTTAATTTATGATGGGCGATGTTTAGTACATGGCCTCTCAATTTGAATAACCATATATATTTGTTCCAAAATACAAAAATAAAAAATTGAAGTGTGGGCAACACACGACTTTCTTTTATGAACAGCGAATTTTAAGAAACTTTTATAATGCAAATTTCTTGCAAACTTAATTAAGATTGTTTTTATTTTTTCATGTTTTCTGTAAATTGTATATTTTTGAAATATTTGCAAAATAAATTTTCTGTTTCACGGAATCTGGGAGCTGTAACCTCAAATATTATGTAAGAGATTAATGAAGATATATCTGTTTTGAGGTCCCCTGAGTCCGAAAAAGTGACTTTCGAAATGATGTCTGTCTGTCAGTCTGTCCGCTTGTCTGTCCGTCTGTCAGTCTGTGTCTTCTCTATAGCCCAGATGGCTTAACCAATCGAACAAAAACTTTAGAAATGCAACTTGACATACTAAAAATGGCCAAACAACAATGCGAGGGAAAAGATCTTGTGGCATATATATGGATGCTACTGGTGGACTTGTACGCCCGCCAAACAAAGAGTCACCAACATTTATTATTATACAATTGTAATTGCCCTAAAAGCCAATTTAATTGATGATCCATCTGATCCGTTTCCAATTTTAAATTTTATAAGTGGCAGTCATTCATTGAAACGATATTGACCGTGCTTAATATCTTCAAAATTTGTATTATTGAAGAATCAAAGAAATAGCCATTGTTTAATGTGATAGTAACTGATTTTAGTTATCCGCTAAAAAAAAATGAAGCAACTAGAACAGTTGGGACACGATGCTTTATTCGACATAAAAAAAAATTTAAGGTATGATTTAGGCCTAAAAGCAAACTGTGAGTGCAATATAACACTGGTGTCAGATTTTCTTTTAAAGAATCAACCCAGTCTTATAGCGGAGTTTGACTGTTCAGTTTGCTTTAACAAAACGGCATACAAAATCTAAAAAATTGTCTTGTCAAATTTCCTCCAAAGCCATGCTGTAAACATACGATTTATGCCAAAAAAATTACACCAAACCCGCTTGTAGTATTAAATACTGAATACATATTTGAATTACCACAAACAACCATTAATTTCATTAAAAGAAATTCCACTAACAATATCATTGGACGGAAAAACGTTCATATTAAATTCCCTGATTAACTATATCGAAAATCAAAAACATTATACGGCATATTTCAAAAAAGCCGATCATTGGGAACTATATGATGATTTGAAAAAGACAATCATTAAAATTCGAAGTGATGCCCACAAAGTTAAGCCTCACTTAATATTTTATACAATAAATTAAATATCTATCGATGAGGTACACTATATGCCATATTATTGGGTTTAATTAGAAGAATATTTATGGTAAAACCCTCTAGTCCTGATATGGCTATTCTACCAAATAACACGAATCTCAGAGATTTGCGCACATAGAAAGTTATGTAGGTTATAAAGGACATACATTGAGGAATTAAAATTTTTCAGTGGGATTTTGATGAGAGCCATAGAGCTCTTGCAATTTTTTTTTGAAAATTAAACAATTCGACGAATTTTGCATGAAACGTTTTTAGTTATTATTTAATAATTAATAAATAATAATTAATAATAAATTATTAATAATTATTAATTATTAATAATGCATTATTAATTATTAATATCTTGTCAATCTATACACGGTAAAAAATTTTGACTTTTTTTAAAACTTTTTTTACTGCATATAGGTCGTAAACTATTTCAGTTTACAATTTAAACTATTAATAGTTTTAGAAGATAAACATAAAGGTTTTAAATTACATAAAGGTTTAACTTAATTGTTTTCAATCTAGTTGCACAAGTTTGTAAAATAGATACCAAAGTTTTAAAATCAAAACTCAATTGTTTAAAAACAATCCAATAAACACTAGTAATAGTATATTTCGGTTTATATATTAAACTCCAAAGTCTTACGTTTAATCAGTTACGGTCTAAATATTCAACTGATTAGTCTTAATTTTCAAACTCTCATTGTTTTGTTTGCAGCCAATTTTAGTTTTAGATTCCAATTCCTTTAATCTAAAGAAATTAAATTCATTTTTTAAATTTTAATTCATTTATTTTATTTATTGATCAAATTCACATTTCGAAATTTATTCATCGAAATATTATATTCTTATATTACATTACATTACGTTTTACATTATTTAAAAATTGATACAACTTTTTGAAAATAGATACTTAGCTTTCGTTACATTTATTACATTGAATGTTTCTTTATTTTTCAGTGTTTCAAAACTTATCACATTTTTGATCATAGTTTCTTCTAATTCATAACTACAATAAAGTTCACTGAATCCCCTTGTTTCATGACTTATACAAATCAAATAAATTATATTTCTAACAGAAATTATATCTATAATTTTATAGAAGTTAGGAGTGTTCTGTAAGCAGTTAAAAAGGGTTACAAATAGTCCAATTCTGTATGTATAACCTCCATAAGTAAAGAAAGATATTTGAATAACTGTGTCCTCATTAGTAAATTTGAAATAGTTTTTTAAAAGATCTTTATTGTTAAGATAGATAACTTTTTTAAACTTTCTCTTGCCAAAAGAAAACAAATCATTTACATCCAAGGTTTTCCATGTGTAATACATTTTTTCTTGATGTCTGCGAGCCAAAGTCTTGGCAATATTTTTATAATTATTTAAATAGTGGGCGCTTTTTGTAAAGTGGCGATGATAACTTTCGTAACGCATAGCCCACAAATGAACTAAAGGACCCATTTTTTTAATTATGGATGGATAGTGCGTCATAAAATGATGCTTCGGCAATAACTTTAAATTCAATAATTTTAAAATACTTAGATGATCACTTATATAATTTGATAGCTGTTGATGGTCAGTTTTTGATATTATCGGTGAAAATATTACTCTCATTATCTTTAACAGAGATTTTATTACTGGAAATAAGTCAGTTAACTGGTTTAAAAGGTCTGCGAATAGGAATGGTAAATAGGTTATTAAATTCCAATTTTGTGAAGCAGATAAACCCAGAGATATTGAATTTTTTTTAATTCTGACTGAGGTGGGTTTATTTTTTTTGTCTAAAAATCCATAGTTATATTGTGCTATTCGATCACAAATTTGTTGTAAAGTACATATTTTTTTGTTAACTAATTGTTCAAAAAAAAAATTTTAAAACAAACGGAACAGCTCCCTCCAAGACATCATGCATTATGTCAACTGTTCCATTATCAATTATATTGTAAGAAGGTAATGTATTCAAAATACAATTAAATTTCATATTTAATTGTTTAGTATTACTTTCTTCAAATAAGGCAAGTAACGATTTAAAAGAACGTAAATTACTAGGAATTTCAACCATATTTAGTTTTAGTTCTTCTTTTGTACATAGACATATTCGACAACAATTGTCAGTATTAAATGATTGTGGAAACCCAAGTAAAGTGTTTCCACCTAAATTGTCATGAGTTACACTTACAAGAGTACCTTTTATTGTTGTACCACACATCAATACCAACTGTTTCTAATACTTGTATATCATTCGCAATGAGAAATATATACCACCTAATTTATGAATACTGACTTTGCTTCCAAGGGGATTCACTACCTCAAAATCATCATAAAATAATTGTATTTGTAAAGCATTGACAGTAGATTCAAAAAAAGTGGATTTTTTAAAATTGTCACCACAACAATAAAATTCAAAGTCTTCTGTACAATTATGAATTTGGTTAAAAAAGGTGTCAAAGAATGATTTATTTTCGAAAATACTCTTAATTGTTTTTAAAATAGGAATATACTGAAATGTACACTGTACTTGTACATGTTCTTCTTTTTGAGTTTTTTGATTAAATTTTTTTTCTGATCTCAAGTCTAATGAAATTTCTTCTGGTTGTACAAACAAAGGTTTTTCTTTTATATTTTTGGTTCTTCGATATTTCGAAGAAGATGATTCTAGAAAAGTAAATACATTTCTTTTAAAATTTTGTAAAATATCAATTCGTGCTGTTTTATCAGAGATATTAATAATAATATTTTGTAGAATAAAGAAAACGGTTTCAAATAAATAAAATAATTGTTTATAAATTTGATCAATATTGTTCTCTGCTAAACCAACTGACGAAAGAAATTCTAAAATGTTCGAAATATGTGTACTAATTTGTTTTACATCATTACCTTCGCAATTTTTTCCTACATTATCGGAAACATTACGGTCTTCCTCAATTGTTTCAGTTTCGATTTCAATTCCGTTTGTACACAATTGACGGTTAAGATCAGGACTTGAAGGTAGTTCTTGTTCAGAAGAAATTTCATTTAGATTTTGACATTTTAAAGTGTGTTGTAATAAATATCTATAGGACGAGAATTTGGCTTGACAGTTTTTTGTAACTACACATTTTAAATTTAAATTATCTTGCAAATACAAGTTATGCACGTATTTTAAATGATATTTTGTAAACTTAAATGATTCAAATTTTTTGTCACAAACATAACAAAAAAAGTATCCCATTTCAAAAATATAGAAAAAATAACATATAAATAATATAATGATAAATTATGAATCAATTAAAAATAAAAATGAGTGTATGTAAAATACTTTTTTAAGATTACGAGCATATACATATACATATGTCAAATATTGTGTATAGTTCACTATTAAAAATTAATAAAATTGAAAGTTTAAAATAATAAAAAGTCTAAACTATTAAAATAAAGCTACTTGAAATTTAGTGAATTATTTTTAATGAAAAAACAATCTTTTCTATTTTAGATAGTATTTATAAATGTAACTGAAGATATTATCTATTAATTCATAAGTATAATATTTAAAATTTTAAATGTTTCAAAATTAAAATGATGACAATTCAATATTTAATTCAATAAGTATTTAGATAAGTAAAAATTAATTCGACATATTTTGCAGCACATCTAATCTATTACAGATTTGTCGAAGTCTTGGAGATAATTTTGCTGAAGTTAAATTGTATACATAATATTGGAAAAACGTAAAAAAGTATTTTAAATCACAGTCATATTCTAATGAAAATACAAAAATGGAGCAGAAAAGAACATTAAACGCATCTATTATGTCGTAATCGCCTGGTAAACATATAACTTCTCCATCGATAACTATGAAGTACTGATCAATAGCCAGCTTCGTCGGTCCTACCGCAACAATGTACGGTTGCTTGTTGTCTTTTATGATATATTCTTCTTTCGATACCTGAAACTGAAGGATGGTTTATTTTATTTTTTATGTTGTTTTATAATTAAAGAAAAATAAATCAAATAAGCAAGATATTTATTACCGTTTTGAAAACCAAAAATTTTGTGATTTTGTTACAAATTTTGGGTCCTGGAGAACTCGGTAATAGTTTAATAAGTGCAAAAAAAGCCAAAGTATTAGTATTCCAGTCGTCTTGTTCAATTGAATTTCCGATCTCTTTTAAAATGATAAAAATATTTTTTTGGAGTACTGGCCATTTATCTTTTAATAAGTTGGATTTCCCGTACTGCAACTCGAAATCAAAAACTATCTGAAATAAACAATAAGAAAATTATTGAAATACATATATGCATTTTTTAAAATATAAAATACTTACTAAAGATGGGTCCACGAAAAAATATGGAAATTCTTCTGCAAATTTGACCTTTCCTCCGATTAATGCCTTTCTTTGTTTTATTGTTTTTTTTAGCAATGCACGAACTCGATCTGATTGTGCTGGAAGAACAGCATTCTTTAAATAATTGAAATCGTCAGTTACATCATAACTTGAATCATCTGATATATTAAGAGGTTCCTCGCTCGTCGATGTATTATATTTTTTTGAATTAAAATTCAAATTTTTAATTTGGCTTACTAGATAGCCCGTATTTTGATCCGGATCATAAAAAACTTCCTGTAAACATTAATAATTTTTAATATGTGGATAAGTTGATGGCGTATTGTTTTTATAAAAACAGAAACTCTATTGAAACCAATTGAAATAATATTTAAAAATATATAAAATAACTATAACTAACCGCTCCACCGTAAATATGGCTGGATTTAAAAATATCAAAAATATTTACAGCAGCTTTTGCCACAGAGAACTTTTCTTCTTTCGAAGGTTTTTCACCACAGTTTTGAATGAGGTAACGCCCTAAAATTCTTGTCAGTAACCTTCGATTGGAGTCCGATATGATTTTTGTTTTTGTGTAGTGATCTAAAAGGCCATTGCCTCCATTAGTTTTGATATATTGCCTGATTGACTAAAAAAAAAAATCTATAACGATTGTAAGCATTTTATTGTAAAGTAAATCTTACATCTGTTGTAATATACACGTCTCCACCAATAGCACAGCCACTTCGTTTTAGTGATGTTGCTATAAAATTAAATAAAAAATGGTTAATCATTTATCAGTTTTTATAAAAATTAATTATATTCTAATTTTTACCTTGATTTTTTGTTGTGCAACAAAAGAACAGCAATATATATATTGGTAAATAAGACGTACCACCAAATAGGGATCTAATTTTTCTCCATTTATATCGCAAAAATACAAAAAATCATCTCGAGGAATCCCGAAGTCAATTACAACTAAATAAAAGGAGAAAAATATGAATGTTTATACATTTAAAACTGTTTCTCATGCATTAAATTATTATGATTACATATACCCAAAACCAACAACAATGTTTATGCAAGCCGTGCTGGACATTTAATTAATAGAAGTGTACATTTATTAGATAGTTAAACGCATACAAAATGCACTCACTCTCATATATCACAAAACAAAACGTATTTATTAACAGCAATACACCTTAAATTGCGTATTTTTTTTATTTCCTCTGAGAAGTTTAGCACGGCTTGTATAACATTGTTGTTGGTTTTGTTTTCCAGATAAATTAATTCTACAGTTTTAATAAAATATATTTGTCTTTAATTGAAAAATTCAAATTAAAATAATAATTTCGGACTATTTCATTCAATAAACTGCTAAAATATAATCATTCGAGTAAAGGTCTATTTATTATTAGTTCCGTTCTCTTCCTGCACAGGACCTGTCAGACTAAATTAGCATTATTCCTTATATATATTAGCATATATATATGTATATATAAATATACAGTGAACCCCCGATTTACGATGGGCTCGCAAGTCGCTTTACGATGAATCGACTCTACCAAAATCTAACTCACTTTACGATTTTACACTCACTTTACGAGCTTTTAAAACCGAATTAAAAAATTTAATTGAGACAGAAGGTTACGCTCCTTCAAGTTAGACTTACATTTATGTATTTTGATTAATAATATAGTTTTATTCACTCTTAGTTAGTTGCCAAATATCTTGATTTTCATTGAATTTCATTATTCAATTTTCTTCCCTTGTACGGATTCAGTTGTATATGGATTGTAAAATGTGGTTCACTTTACGATAATTTCACATTACGATGAAGTTAATGGAACGAATTACCATCGTAAAGCGAGGGTTCACTGTATATATAAAATATTTTGCTATGGTTGTTGTTGTAGTAAAGATATAATATTTTCTCTATTTTCTGTTGTGGTTGTTGTTGCTGTGTTGTGTGTTATTTTAACCTTCATTTCATACGCTATACAAAAAACATTCGATTATATACGATTATACACGAACTCAAATGTCTGTGCTGGCACGGGTGGATAGAATAAATACGTGATTTCTAACACGGCCAGTGCCAGAATCAAATAGAACTTATAGTATAAATAGACCTTAACACTGTAGCTTTATCAGTTGAAAAAAAAATAAAAATAAAAAAATCACAAGATACCTTTATAACCTCACTTTATAACACGCGATATTTTTTTTACGCTACTTACTATTTCACAATCAAAAACACACTATTACTTGGTAATGGATTTTTACACAAAACTACTTGGTAAATTTAATCAAATAAAATTAAAATAAAATCCTTTCACCACGTGATATTTTTAGTATAATGGTAATTGTAAAATTTCACCAACCTGATAAGACTATGTCTTCATAGCATATGTCGTTATCCACTGAACTTAATTTATTTATAATCACATACTTTATCACATTATTATGTTTTATTTGAATGCATCGGCCTACAATTGTACTCATTTTTAAATATTATTTTAAATTGAATTTTATTACAACTTTAGACCCAAAATTTTAGACTCTGTTATATGTAAGAGACATGCACGAGCACGTGTAATAACGATCACTAGTAATATGGTACAAAATAAAAAAAATAAAAAAGGAAACCAAACGAATGAAAGGGATAAATATACGAAACGATAAACGAACATATATTTGGGGAATCCCTATATTATACAAATTATTGTTGTAAAACGACTTAAATCTTAAATTTAGTTTTTTAGGTTTATAAAATTGGTACAATTTGAGAATCCAAGTATTATACTCGTATATACTAAAAAACAAACTGTAGAAGTTTCCTCTATAGTATTTCTACATATAATGGTTTAATTTTAAGTGATTATACGATAAAAACATATAAAAACGAAGAATATGTTTAAAAATAAGACATTCTGGCTTAAATATATTTTAAACTTGTCAAAGTCTAAAATTTAATTTTTAAATGTTTTAAAATTTGGCAAAACTATTGAAGTTTAAAAAAAAGTTTTAAAATTAGTCTGGATTTTTTACCGTGTAGGCTTGGGCGCTCCATATGAACGAGGATCTCTATAAACGGGCTCTCCTGCATGAATGCGACTGTGTGAAGGCTAGAGAACGAAACGTTTCGGAGAGTTAACGGAAAAGTGTCACTGCGAAATTGGTCGATTTGTTAAGTTTTAAAAATAATTGTAAGAGCCCTACGGCTCATATCAAAATGGCACTAAGTGTTTTGAATTCCTCAATGTATGCCCTTTTCACCCTATGTTCATACATATGTATATATAGTCACCATACAGAGCCAATCTCTGAAATTCGCGCTATTCGGCATAATAACCTCACCAGCACTAGAATTATTAATTATTAATTTTTCTTTACTATTAATTATTAATTAATTATATTTAATTATTATTATTTATTAATTATTAGTGATAAATTATTAGTTATTATTTATTAATTATTATCATTTGATGTGCTCGATGTGTTCTTTATTAAAATATTTGTATTTTTGCAAGTCGGTGCCATAAAAGAAACTTCCTCCAAAACACAAAAAAAAATTTAACATTTTTATTTATGCTTCGGTTAATAATTTCACACATTTCATTTAAAACGCACATTTCCTAATAAAAGCTACAAAATATGTTTAAATTGCTGCCATATTGGAAAGTTCGAGCGAGAAAACACTTCTTTGCAATTTTTATTAGGAAATTTGCGTTTGCAAAAAAAATTGTCAATGATAATACATTCGAAATCGTTTACTAACTATGTTTCAATTGACTAGTAAATATTTTACCAAGTAATTTAAGAGAAATCGGTTAATCATTTTTATCGTACGAGCAAAATCGCGATTCATGTGAAAAGGGCATAACGTCTGAAAACAAATGCATGACAGATGACACAATTCGTGATGATTGAGCAAGATGTACCCTACTTTAACACATAGACGTAACATATGTATGTAGTTACAGGTTATCGTATCCCACAATCTTTTGTTTTATTCTTTTTAAATAGAAACAATCATTTTATATTTCAGAAAATGGAACTATTGAAATAATTTAAGTTTCATTCCCATTACATTTTCTTAAAAGCCCTGTTAAGTTTAAGATAAAAATTAGTACATTAACTATGGGTTCTCAAACCAAATTCCGGTCCGTTTGTATTGAATGACAAATCGAGGGGCAGTACTCGAATTATTTCGAAACTGAAGCACATTGAATTGCAAGTTCCGTTCAATGGAACACTATTCACATTTTTTGGCATAAGAGACCCCCCGGAACTCCGATTCCCCAAACATTTTTGATTGCTGAATATGCTCTGGATTATCAGTTAATATATTTGAATGACAAATCAAGGGGCAGTACTCGAATAATTTCGAAACTGAAGCAAATTGAATTGCAAGTTCCGTTGAATGGTACACTATTCACATATTTTGGCATAAGAGACCCCCCAGAACTCCGATTCCCCAAAAATTTTTGATTGCTGAAGATGCTCTAGATTATCAGTTAATATATTTGAATGACAATTCGAGGGGCAGTACTCGAATAATTTCGAAACTGAAGCAAATTGAATTGCAAGTTCCGTTGAATGGTACACTATTCACATATTTTGGCATAAGAGACCCCCCAGAACTCCGATTCCCCAAACATTTTTGATTGCTGAAGATGCTCTGGATTATCAGTTAATATATTTGAATGACAATTCAAGGGGCAGTACTCGAATTATTTCGAAACTGAAGCAAATTGAATTGCAAACCTTTTTTGTATACTGTCGTTTCTACTCTAAAGTATTTTATTGATTATATTGTTATATGTATATACATATTTCATAATATATGTTGGTAATATTATTGCACAAATAAGATTTCTATTTAAATATAATAATAATTTCAAATATCTTCTATCGTGATAGATTTTTTATTTCATAATAATTAATTTAGTCATAATTTAATAATTTAGCCATCGTTTAAAATCATAATTTTTTGGGATAGAATTTTGGGCCAACTTCACAGACGTTGATAACACTACTAGTGTTTTATCTAGTTATGATGCTGCTTGTCATAGTGGTAACAAAAATGATCCAACAGTTGAATATATTATCGATGCACCTGATTATACACTATTACCTTGCTCAACTGTGATTGATTCAATATTGGCTAAAGTGCCTCCCATTCAATCAGTTAAATTCAATCAAAACTAATTGTATAGTCATGTACCTGTTTTGATAATAGTTTATGCGCAGTGCCCGAATAATTCAGAAATAGACAAAATTCCCTAACTCAGACTTGTGGGTTCGGAAAATTCACTCTACAAAAGATGAATGTGTTTTTGCAATTCTTAAGCCAATCACCGTTTTAGTAGTAGACAATATGTAAACATAATTAACAATGATGCATAAGGGCTGACTGGGCTGGATACTTCTAATAAATAAATAATATTTCAAAATTTCGAATCTTTATTTTGTTTCAGAATTCCTGAAAAATATCTATCCCTCTAGCTCTTTTCATTTCCCAGCAATATTACCGAAATGGGGTAGTCTTTATTCAGTAACCCTTAAAGTATGAAATACTTAAGCATATATGTACTTATAGTTGTCCTACGTTAAAATAATAAATGCTCCACCCGTTAACTTATTTATGTTGATTTATCACATGGAACTTGTAAAGGGTCTCGAAGAATTGTTTATCTCCGATTTTATTTGTCATAACAATATTGCCTCAATTCATACAATTTTCAATGGGTTAAGATCACACCACCTGACCTAACCGACATGAACGTAACATAAAATAGTGGTTAAATACTTAAGTAATAAGTAATAATTATATATTCAAAAAAAATTGAAAATCAAAATCAAGTTAAATTGTTAATTATGTATTTTATTATTGCTGTTATCATTATGTTCTTCTGTTATGGTTCGACTTTCTTTGAACTTCGCATAATATGCTTATGTTTTGGTGTCATTGTGCGTAGAATATGCTAAATGAGCTATGTTTGATCAAAGTAAACTACTTATTCGTCGTCGATCTCAGCTTTAATTTTAATTATAAACACCGATATTATATTTCCAGTTGATTAAGTCAATTCTTGATTACATCAAAATAGAATACATAAGTAGATGGTATAGTTTATAATTTATTTCTGTTAATTTAGTCATGGACCGGTTTTTTTATCCAAACTCTGATAAAAAACACCACTTTTTATATAATTTTTTATGTATATAATTCGGTTAGTGTATTTAGATGTCTGCTTCATAAATTTGCATATTTTAATAATAAGCAGTTTGTGAAAATTAGAATATGTTAAAATTTTCAAAAAATATTCCTTTATATGTAGAAATAAGTGTGTCTATCACATGATATTATAAAAGATTTGAATATTGCAACTCAGCAAGCAGGATTAGAGGGGCAATAAATAGGTTCGCTAAATGAAATCGTGATATTTGCAAAACTGGATTTTAAATTAGTTATCCAAGTTCTTATCAAACTCTTTAAATTTCGTTAACAAGTTGTTTTTTAGTATCGTACGATTTTTTATTTGGTAAAAGTATAAAAGTTAAATTTAATATTGCCACTTTTGTGGGTATTTTATCTGATTTAGAATCGATGTATACATCGCATTTATCTGGATCTACTACCGATTAGCTTAATTTACTTGTGTCAAAATATCAGAAATCCGTTCATTACGGCACATTTCAGTTCGGAGAATTCATTACGGAATATGACACTATACCGTAGGTATGCTACGGCATGTTTCATTACGATATACTTATTTCGGTACACTATGACTAGTATGTAGGTTACGAAACGGCATATTTTTCATATGTAGTTAGGAAATGAAGAATATTTCCCAACTGGTGACGAAATATTCATTACAACACCAGTATGTGTCTGCTTGAATTACAATACAAAATACAATAATTTAATGTTTTTTTTTATCAAAATTAAAAAAAAAAATTTATGCAACACGTTAGGATTAGGTCTATTCGACCTAATCACCTAATGGACCACTCATTTCCCACAAAGCGTCATCAAAAAAAAATGTATTTATGTGTTACTAAACAAACCATTTACAAGCTGCAAATGATTTTCCGTTATTTTGAGCTTGGTATAAGGACTGTCCTTACCTTATGTCAAGGGTCTTTTTAAATTTGGACATCCATCACAATTGGTCGTGACAATATAAATTCCTTACCATCAACCCACCAAATCACAGACTTACAGTTAATTATAGCAGCAATCTAAATCGCATTTTCCATTTTTAACATTTAAAAGAAGCACCATAATCAAAATATCTTTTCTAAAGAGTTGTGTCGTTTAATTAGATACCATTATGTAAGCAATGTAGAATCGTTATGACCCATTCGAACAATACAAACATTACAAAATCAGAATTAACATGATTTATATTTTGTGACCAATACCGAAACGATATAATATGTATTATCACCCTCAATTTCCTCTGACCTAACCGCCTGACATCTTTTAAGGGCATCAGCTTTAATATCAAAATGAAAAAAGAAGGTAGGGGGATCAGTCGTGCATTTTCGTTAAAAATAATATAAGTTGTTTTCTGCTATCAAATTTCAGCAATGGAGATGGTTAGCATTGAGGTCAATAAATGAAACCTCTGGCTAATATCAACATACCTAGCTTACAATGAAGTGAATATTCCACCAGTCATTCTAGGTAAGGTAATTTTGGAAGCTCAAAAGTGATGCAAATTCTCATCACACAATCTGGGAAAGTATGGACACAAATCAATGAGGTGAGTTACTCCTTGATTACATTTTAAGTACTAACCTTCATATATGTAGCATAGGCAATAAGCCGACTTTTATAACTAGAAATAGACAGGAGGTATTAGATATTACACTTGTCGCAAACTTTTTGACGACTAGTCTATTAAACTGGAAAGTGTAGGAGGACCACTCCTTCTCTGATCACTGTTATCTTCAATTCGAAATGGACTTGATTTCTCCAAACAGTTCCTTCTACAGGAATAGGAGGAAAACCGACTGGGATATCTTTAGAACTATTCTGGGTAATTCACTACCAGTGCCGGTGCCTAACCTCCAAAAACTACGGTAGAACTCGATGGCTTAGTGGACGAATTGTACAGCGCTTTTATTTATTTATTTAAACCTACAGTAAAGTACAATCGGTAATAAGAAATTATAATGCAATACAAAAATATTAATAATACGTTAATGGTACAAAAAATATTAATTATCAATAGCAAAAAATTTAAATAACTCATTTCTAAACGAATTTCTTGACATATTAAAACCAAAAATTTCAAAAACAGAGTTAAAAATTTGCGACATTCTCAAGACTGGTTCAGAAAGTGCGTAGTTTGTAGTAATAGAATCAATGTGTAAGAAACCGACTCGTCGCCGCAAACAACGCGTAGGAGCGTAAAAATTGAAACGCGTAAGTATTTCATCACAATCAATTCGTGAGGTCAAAACATCGCGCACAAAGATAGCTGATGCTATGTCTCTTCGGTGATTCATTCGTTGTAATTTTAATAAATTACAGCGATCTTTATAAGGCAGAAGAACATAGTTATTCACTCTATCAGAAGGTAGACCACGAAGAGCATACAGTACAAATTGCTTTTGAACACTTTCAATTCTATCTGAATGACACTTATAAAATGGTGACCAGATCTGAGAAGCGAATTCAAGAATAGACCGAACAAAGGACACATATAAAGATTTTAGTGTAAGCGGGTCACAAAAGTCTTTACAATTACGCTTAATAAAGCCTAACATAATGTAAGCCTTAGCAATAATAGAATCAATATGTTTTGTAAAGGAAAGATCAGAAGAGAAAATTATACCAAGTCAGACATGAACTTAACTCTGTCAACCACCATATTATAAAGAAAATACTGCTGAAGAATAGGTGATCGCTTTCTAAAAAAAGAGACAACCTTACATTTGGCCACGTTCAACAACAATTTGTTGTTAAACGACCAACTGCAAAATGTGTTCAAATCACTTTGTAACTTTAAACAATCAAAAATTGAAGAAATCGGAGCGAATATTTTCATATCATCTGCGTAAAGAAGGTAATGTGCAAATTCAAAACACTCCACAACATCTTTAATAAATAATGAGAACAGAAGTGGACCAATGTGACTACCTTGCGGTACTCCAGAAGTTACACGAAATAAATGAGAAGCAGAATCATTAATCTTAACGTATTGTGACCGGCCAAACAGATAAGATTCCAACCATTTGATAGGGATGAACTCACAATTTAATTTCTCTAGCTTATACATAAGAATTGAATGATCAATTTTATCAAAAGCTTTTGAAAACTCAGTGTAAACTACATCTACTTGTTGCCGGCTCTCGATTCTGCTGTATAAATGTCCACAGAATGCAGCCAAATTGGTAATTGTAGATCTTCCCGGATAAAACCCATGTTGTGCAGGCAAAATAAGAGATTTCACATGAAAAAACAAAAATTTCTGCACCATGGCTTCGAAAAGTTTGGGAATAGCAGAAAGAATAGCTTTTAATGAAGCGGTACAGGACTGTTATCCTATTAGTAGGTGTAGAGGTAAATCTCGGCCACCCTGGTGGTCCAAGGAGATTCAACAAACACATCAACGATGCAAAAGACTCTTTAAAACAGCAAGGAAAACAAGAGCCACTGTAGACTGGGACTCCTATAAGGAAATCCTCAAAATTTACAAATATCAATTAAGAAGTGCCAAGAACAAATCTTGGTACTATACTGTGGCAAAATTCAGGAGACTTCAGAGATGTTTAGGCTGCGTAAAGTACTATCCACTGGCCCTTCCATCTCAAGCTTTCTTCAAAGGCTGGATGGAGCATGGACCACAATTAGTGCGGAATCGCTGGAACTACTACTGGAGACTCACTTTCCTGGTTGTTCCGAATCTGCACCTATTATATCAGCAGGTAATAGAGCAAGTAGCCTCGTAGGCCAAATTATTAGCAGAAGAAAGATTCTGTGGGCGATAAGCAGCTCTAAACCTTATAAGTCGGCTAGACCTGATGGTATTATCCCTGCGGATATTCAACAAACTACGGATCTAACCATTTCCTGGTTAGAGATAATTTTCAGAGGTAGCCTAGAACTATGTCACATTCCTAGTAAATGGACGGAAGTAAATATTGTTTTCATACCCAAGGCAGGGAAACGCTCACACTGCAGGCCCAAAGATATTAGACCGATTAGCTTATCTTCTTTCCGTTTCTAAATCACTGGCAAGGCTGTCTAAATCTCAACATACCTATTGCAAGGAGAGATCGGTAGAGACTGCTCTTCATCCTCTTACATATTTTATTGGAAAATCTTTCGAATATGGAGACCACGCGATGCTAACCTTTTTGGACATTGAGGGAGCCTTTAACAACGTGCTTACATAGAGGCTATAACTCGAGTACTTTTTTCTTCTCTCAAGGACTCAATAGATCAAATGCTAAGAGGCAGAATCATAAATGCCAGTCTGGGGAAATCCTCCACCAGAAGATTTGCAAGCAGCGGCACGCCGCAGCGTGGCGTACTGTCTCCCCTGCTTTGGAACTGCTGATACTGGAGTATAGTGGCTTCAAGGTGGTTGCCTATGCGGATGACGTCCGTATTGGTGTCCGTAATGCAAAATATTCTGGGCATTCTTTCATTATGGGCCAATGCTTGTGGGTTGAATGTGAACTCACACAAAACCAAATTGGTTCTCTTCTCCAGGAAATATAAACTTCCTCATATCGATCCTCCTACTTTAAATGGGTACAACTTGGCTTTTATAGATGAAGCAAAGTTTCTGGGTCTCGTTTTGGACAGTAAATTAAGCTGGAAACCTAATATTATGAAAAGAGTAAAGAAAGCTACGATAGCGCTATACTCTTGCAAAAATGTCATTGGGAAAGGCTGGGGCTGGAGCCCCCCCCCCCCCCTAGTCCTTTGGCTGTACACTGCAGTAGTCAGACCCATTCTTCTGTATGGAGTAATAGTCTAGTGGCCAGCTCTGGACAAAACTGTCAATCAAAAGTTGTTGACAAAAGTTCAAAGAACAATCTCTCTGTGGATCAGTGGTGCACTGAGGAGCACAGCCACTCAGGCACTGGAGACTCTGCTATTTTTGACTCCTCTAGATATCTTGGGAAAACAATGGGCAGCTTGCACTGCCATACGACTGAAATCCACGTTAATGTGGACCTGCAACAATACAGGGCACTCATATATAATTTGTAACAAAGGTTTTCTAGAGGACTGGATGATGTTTGAAGTTTTGGAACCAGGAATTTTAAACTTCTTCAATGTTGGTTATAAACGGGATGGAAAAGTCGGGGCTGGGGTGTTCTGTGAAGAACTTATGTTAAACCTCTCCTTCTGTCTCCCCGAATACCGTAACATTTTTCAAGCTGAAGTAACTGCGATAAAGGAATTCGTGGACTGGTTGAGGTATAATGTAATATCGACTAGTGATATTCGCATATATACGGACAGTCAGGCTGCCATTAAAGCGCTTCAATCACAACTCCTCACGTCAAAAGTAGTCCAGAACTGTCTCTCAACTCTTAATGAGATGACAAATCAGTTCAACATTCATATTATATGCGTGCCAGGACATTTCATTAGTACAGGGAATATAAAAGCCGATGAACTGGCTCGACATGGTACAACGGACCACATATCAAACAGAAAAAAGGATATTGAAATGCCTCTTGCGGTATGCAAACTGCTACCTCAGGAGGAAGCTAGTAAGTTGACACATGACAGATGGCCAAATAGTACCTCATGCATTAATAACTCGGCAGGTCTGACCAAAGTTGGACTTGGTGAGATCCAAGCAGCTGATCTCACTTCAGCCGGGTCAGATCAGTGTGCTTGTTGGAGTGATTACGGGGCACTGTTTCATAGGCGGACATGCGAGTAGTTGCGAGGACGAAGAGGAGGAAGAGACAGTACTTCATCGTCTTTGCACCTGTCCTCGGCTGGCACGAAACAGACTAAAGTTTCTAGGAGCACCCCTCTTCAACAACCTGACGGAACTCAGCAGGATGGACGTCAGGAGTATCCAGCGCTTCTTAAATGATTTTAAATTTATGTCAATAAATAAATAAATAGCAAGCTCAAATGGTCTCAATGAATTGGAGGAAAAATTTTTACGTTGTTCTTTTAAGTTAGCCTGGTCCTAGTAAAAAAAAATTCACAAATAATTTATCGGTCAACGTCGCGTCGTTGAAATTTCAGAGAACGAATTGTCGTACAACGTCTACAAGACAGAGCTAAAAGCTTACTAGTTGATTATTTGTCATCAGCAAATTATTACAGATAAATTTAGAGACGTAAATTTCAAATTACATGGTAACCAATTCATTTTATATTAAAGGCACCAATGGAACACTTGTTGGTGGTTATTGCAAAATGTAAAAATATGTCTTCGTAAAGTTCTATATTATCTCGGAAACCGGTTCAATCAATTCTTTTTACTGTTTTTTGTTAAAATCTCCTGACGTTATCCAGACCTGAAGATTCCGATTTAACTTTCTGAAATAGTAGATTGTAAATCCAAGAGAGAAATATTTCAAATATTTGCAAACGAATTAGAGGATGCATTGTGGAACAAATCGACGGTATAACACTGCCGGAATTCAAACTAGAGTAAAAATAACTATTGATGTCATTTGGTTTGAAAACCCCACTAGAACTACTCTTGCATCTACCTAGGCCTAAATTATGAACATTACGCCAGAAAATCTTACGAGGAAGGGAGGAGTCTAACTTATCCTTGAAAAAATTACATTTAGCGATCCGAATTAACCCTACAACTTTATTACGAGCCTGCTTATAACCTAATGAGACTGACTATTAGGATACCTTTTTCATAAACGATATTTACTAATTCTAATACTAATGTCATTTGAAATTTCCGGAGCCAACCAAGGCAGAGATTTCGCTTTGTAGGTAACGTTTTTAAGTGGAAAGCAACTATCAAGGGCCAAACTAATATACGAGCTGAAAAATTCTATTTGGCTAGTTGCAGAACTAATTCAAAAATATCCTCCCAACGAACCTAGTTACAAACTAGGTCATGATGGTATCTTATACCGAGAGACAACTGATTGAAAAAATAAATAGAGTTATTAGTAAAAGAGATGATATGGTCTATAAGGGAATAAGAGGTACCGCTAGCGGTTGGACAACAAAACGTTGGTGCCACAGTTTTGTGTACGGATAAATTAAGACCATTTAGAAAATTCAAATAATCTCGATTGAAGGCGGAATTTTGAAGTATATCAAAATTTAAGTCATCTGATATATACATTTTACGAACCTACAAGACAAATAACTAAACAAACTTTCTAAATTTGTAGGAGGTTTTTTATATTGGGCATACGATCTCTTACTAGTTTTTGGATGGTTATAGACGTTACCGAATAAGGTAATTTATGAAAATATTGACAAACAAAAACTCTATATCCGTTACTAACAATTCTGAAATGGAGAAGGTATATGGTCACTCAAAAAAAAGATATAGCTTATTTTACTGAAAATGTAACTAGTTTTTACAAAAAATTAAGTACGAATAGATCCAACCTGGCCCAATGCAAATTTAACAAAAAGTGAAAAGTAAAGATTACTAAATGTTATGTAAAATGTTTATATTTTTATTATGAAAATTTCACATATCTTTAATGTAAAAATTGCATAGGTGAAAAGTAAATAAAACAGATATTGGTAACTAAAATTAACATAGGGTTGGTTAGTTTTCTGTATCTAAATTTACCAGTGGCTATGTAAAAGTAGCAATGTAGACAAGCTCCTTTTACAATACTTTTAAGTAAAATCTAAAGGGTTTATGTAAGGTAGCTACCTATTCAAATATTTAAAATTAACATAGTATACCAGTTATATTTAAAACTGCACATACGTAGATTGAAAATTGTGGATTTGTAAAACTCACCATTATTTAACGACATGTAAATTTGACATGGCTGCACATAAGTAATGGCATGTAATTTTGACACGGCTAAGTAGTTGGTTTTAACAATATATATATATATATATATATATATATATATATATATATATATATATATATATATATATATATATATATATATATATATATAATATATATATAATATATATATATATATATATATATATATATATATATATATATATTGCAGTCTTACACCAAACACTTCAATGCATATCACTATTTAGTTTTATTTTATTGAGCCAATGATTTAAAATTAAAACAAATTTTTGAAATATTGGTTTAGGGCTCTTTTTATTTTAGAAAACTTAATTACAGCTTTAGCTTTCGATTCCTATTCGGAATCATTCTCAAAAGCGTTATGAAAACCTTATATCAAAATTGTTCCTTTTATACAAATTTTAAATTTTGCAAAGCTACCTTAATAAACCCATTTATCATAGAAACGCACAGCCTAGACCCGTCTCTTTCAAGCAATTTTATTTGAACCGAGGAATATAGTTTCGCATCCTTATGGTTACGCCGCCGGGCATACATACTTGCTGCGTTCCATTTTCGCTGGCAAAGTACTCACAAGTACTAAAAAGTAGATAGTAAATGGAACGCAAAAATAAAAAGTCAAAGCCAGCAAACTACTCATATATAAAAGCAAGAGTAGTTGAAAGCAGTGGGAAGTACTTGTGAGTACTTTGCCAGCGAAAATGGAACGCAGCATTTATTAGCATATAGCGTGCAATGTAACAATTTTTCTTGTATTTCTAGTTCTTTATGAAATAAATGATTTAAATTAGAATAATTACATCATTTAATGAATATAATCTGGGGTAAGATTCCGGAAGGTAACAAATGATTATCACCTGTCACTTTTTCAAAAATGAAATTCCGTATGGTGATTTTCATCACGGTTATCACCTTTCGGTGCTCACTTTTTGGTGATTGTATTTAAAGCCATAACTTTCGTTATCACCAACAAGAGAATAACATACAAAAAAATATTTTAATTTCTTTTAATATTAAATGATTAAAGAAATTTAACGCAAATGGCCCTTAAATAAAATCAGTTAATGAGCGCCAAATGGTATTTTTAATTTTGTTCTTGTAATTATTATATTTAATAAAATTTTAGCTGACCACCAAAAGACAATAAATATTTCAACCAAATTATTATTTTATTTAAAAAAATTGATTGTCAGTTTAAAATATCGTTAACTCTGTTGAGGAACGTTAAACCCATTTTCATTTTCCTTTTGACCAAGTTAAAATTAAACATTTCTAGCAAACGTAAAAATGTAACAAGTTGACAATTTTTTGACGTTTCCCGTTTTTAGTTGCCCGATATAGCACTTTTAGTACTTTTAGTAAAATTTTTAGTGATCCTGTATAAAGTACCAATTTCACCTTAGGAGGTGATCACCGTGGGTTGATCACTTTTTACCAGTGATGTGCCACGTCAACAAATCTCAGCGTCAACAATAATATTTGACGCGTCGACAATAATCGGTGATAATAGTTGACGCGTCGATGCACACCTTTGAATTTGTATCAACAAGTGTCAAACGTTTGCAATAATAGTCGACGCGTCGATAATTATAGTTGACGCGTCGACAATTATAGTTGACGCGTCGACAATTATAGTTGACGTGTCAATGCCCATCTCTGCGTTATTACTATCACCAAAACAAAAATCACAGACCAACTTCTGGAATCTCAACACTGTTTAAAAGAAATAGTTATATGCAGCTTTCAAAGAAAATGAAATGCATATGATACCAATTAGCAATCAATTTGTAAGTTGATGTGCTTCCGCTTCTGAAAATGTCACGCTTCGTCCCTGATATATATATATATATATATATATATATATATATATATATATATATATATATATATATGATATTTATATATATATATATATACATATATATAGGGAAAGGGCCGGAATTCATAATTAAAACAAAAAATTGTGTGTCTATAGTATTTTAATTCATATTAAAAACAGCCGTGTAATCGTATTGTACAAACTAACAATAAATGTTATAATTATATATATAACAACTAATATATATATATATATATATATATATATATATATATATATATATATATATATATATATATATATATATATATATATATATATATATATATATATATACATACATATAAATGAATAATTCAATTTCTTAAATAACAATTTAAAAAAAACATAAAAACTAAATAATAACAATTTAAGGTCTGTTTTCTAAGTCTGATATAAGCGTACTCACAGCAGGTATCTTCTGGTCGTATAAGGATATAATTTAAAAAATATTGCTGAATAAACAGCCATAAATTATAAAAAGCTGCCGGGTATTTTAAATTGAAAACTTGATATACTTTAAACGATGTATCAAGTGCTTCTAGAAAACTCCCAGAGAGCTAAGTATATCGAAGTAAATTGAAGAGTGCCGCCTAGGCCCACTGCCACTAGAAAAGGCTGCAGCTTAGTATTTAGGTTTAAATATTCTTTCTTTTTTTCATCAATTTTCACGTGTATTTCCCCTAAAGTGTCGGCTTCTAAAAGAAAAGAACTCTGACAGTCTCTAATCGTGTGTCTCATAAGTTCTTTTTTCCCAGATTTAGATTTAACTGACGGCGGAACTAATGCAGCAAACATCTCCATGTTAAATTTATCTTTATCGAGAAAAAAGATAATTAAAGATAAGTAATACATACTAAAAGAAATATATAAATATATACGAGTATTAGGGTGATCGTTAAAAATAAAACAATCGCTGCCGCCCCTAAATCGGTGGTAATTGTCAGAAAGTTAAGTTGTGCCAAAACACAGGTTTGTAAATTATTGGGAACAAGTTCCTCTTTAAATTTAAAATTGCGAGCAAGCAATTTGCTAGACAATCTACTCGTTCAATTTTACCATGAAAATATTACATATTTTTAAATTATATTTTTATAAAATTTTTGTTTTTATTTGCGATTGTAGGTAGAGTAAATCAGCAGAAAATCTTATCAAAAGCATCTAGCTAAGTGTACTCGTAAATAAAAACAAAAATTTCATAGAAACGGTAAAAAATGATCTAGTGGCCTGTTTTCGTCTAGTTAAATTTCTTGCTTGTTAGACGTTTGAGCATCTACCTGATAGTTACTTCCGGTTTAAAGAGGCTTCTGTTTTCTTGTTTTACAGAAATGAGATTTTACAGAGCAGTACATTTGACCAAGTACTACCTATTAGACTTTAGACAATTTAATTTTCAGCTACCACCCTAATAGTTTAAATACAATATCTATACCTGCGGTCAGAGATTCTCTAGTATTTATCAACTCCAAGAATATTCTTTTGTTTTTAGAATCTTTTACATTGGCTATTATGATGTCAGGTGATTTTCTGATAAATCCCTCCCATTTCGTATAAATAGTAGTTGGATTTTCTTGATAAAGAGCCTGATAATCGATATTTATCTGTAATGAATAAAAAACATATCATAAGTTTCGAAACAATCTACTTGATTAACAATTTGTACCAATTCTGGTCCATACGCATGTTTATACAGCGGCCAATCTTCAAATATTCTTACTAATGTAGTATCAGAATTAGCTTTTATTTCCTCCAGTCTCTTTTTCGATGTTTGTATCCATTTTTCTACTATCAGGTTTCTCGGGCTTTTGATGTGTCTTAGTTCTATTTTTAAAATCTCAAGGTCAGCCGTCGACATCACAGAAGAGTCTGAGAACAAGTAAATTAAAATTAGATTTTGACAACATAACAAATTAAACGTCCACCTGAAGATGTTAAACCAGTTCTAGCATTTATTAAGATGTTCTGCTTCCCATCATTTCTTAGAAATAATCTGAGTTTTTTTTGTTGGTACTTAAATTTGTGGTATAGTTTCCCAACCGGTGGTCCATTTTTAGTTTCTTTTTGACGACGAGAAAAGTAAGTGTCCTGTGTAAAAAAAATAAAATATTTATCACAATTTTATTTAAGATGAATTTTCGATGAATTTGTAACAGAAGCAACGTTTACAATTTCAACAATTACAGTTTTTATTTTCATTATTTCTCTAAATTTACTAATGAATTAATTATAAAATGGGTTGCTTTGAATAGTATTATACATATAATTGGGCACCTATTCTAAAATATTCCGTGTTATTTGAAAACACATGGCCTTAGGGCCAATATGTTGGATATCGCATTGGATTGATTCTATAAATAATTCATTAGTAAATTTGGAGGAAATCTTGATATTCTGTAGAAAAATAATTTACCAAATTTTGTCCTGGAAAAATAGAAACTATTTCTTTAGCAAGTTTCGAAATTATTTGAGGGTTTACCGTTGTTTCTTGCACTAGTAGAAAATTATCTACTATTAAACTATAGATTACCTCTCTATGGGAATTTTCTATATGTTTGTTTATTGAAAAAAAGTTTTTATGTATCTGCCCCGAGCGCTTTGTTCAAATATGTCATCAACTTTCACTTGCGCAGGTTCATTTTTTGTGTTGCTTGCCGAGGACCGGCCTTCTTCGTTGTCTGATTCGGTAATTTCTGTAGACTCAATAAAATTGTTTTTTAATTGCCATTTAAACAAAAAATGTTCAAACTGAATTCGTTTACCAAATTCTTGAGGTTCGAAAATTCTAATAAATGATAGCGTCTCAAATATTGCAGGCTGTCCATCGTTACAAATTTAGCTGTAAAAATATAACAGATATATATATATATGTATATTAGAGGTTGGTATATATGTATAGTAAATAAGTACCTCGTAATTTTTCAAACAGATCTTCCAAACCCCACTCTTTCAATAAAATATCAAATTGTTCAGAATTTTCGTTATTACATTCGCTTGCTTTGTTGTTTCCATTTGCTAATTTCCTTATATTTGGCTCAGTTTCCCCAATTATATTATTATTATTATTACCTTGGTTTATATTTTCACAAATTGTTTGTACGAGGTTGGTCGTAGTTTCGTTGTTGACATTGACATTTACATTTTGTAGTTCAGTCACCAAAATCAGATTTTGATTATCCATGTTTTCGGTTTCAGTTGCTGTAGGTACTTCGTTGATTGGATACGCAGTATGTTGTGGCATTAGGTCATCAATATAGTTCTCATTTTCAAATCTGTTTGTGCTTGTATCAACATGTAATTCCGTTAAATTAGTTTTCGACGTTTTATTTTGAGTTTCCATATTTTTTCTTAAACGCCTTTTATATAATTATTAATTAGTAATGTCGTATTTGGTAGTCTTCTTTAAGCTTACTTTATTTTGTGTAAAAGAAATGTATAAATTTTATTAAAATTTTAAAAAGAAAAATGACTTTTAAAAGGAATGTTTGGTTCTTATAAAATGCCCCCCCCCCCCCCCCCCTCCCTTTAATATTATAATCGGATAATGGAGGACTATTAAAATGCGAAAACGGATAAATATAATAATTTTCAATTTCAGCTATAATTTTGTGAGAGACATAATGCTTGACTTTATCATTCAGTACTGGAACACCTTTGTTGTAAACTTCTGCAATTTGATTATCTAAAGTAAACTGAATTAAATTTTGAACTAAATCGTGTTGCTTCAAATATTTTAGTGATTTGTATTCACTATCTGTATTTTCAAACAGTTCTAATAATTCAAATACAGGACTAAAATCTTTTCTGACTGATTGCAATATATGACTATTCTGTTCTAAGTTTTTAATAATGTTAGCCAAATTATTTTTTATAGGTTGAATTACGAATTCCTTTATTTGTTCTTGAATGAATTTAACATCTTTGCGGTTAAAATGTTTTTTATCATGCAAACGAAGGCTAAATGTTACAGATGGGTTTAAGGACAGAGCATTTCAATTAATTGGTGGTAAACTAATTGATGATGAACTAATTGTGTTTACGGCTTGTTTATTAAAATTTAATATGTTATTGTTATTATTGCTTAAAAGAGTTTATATTTTGAAATATTTGGGAACAGTTTCCTTGCTTACATACAAAATTACTAAAAGGTTTGTATTTGCGATATAGTTTTAAATGGAGTATTAATAAAACGCAAGTTTATCTGAAATATGATAAAATAAAGAACTTTAATATAAAAAGGTTCCAGTTGTAAATGCTTTAAAGAAATATATACGAGAAATATACATAATTACATACTAAGACTGCGGACCAAACTGAAGGCAAATATACTCAATTCTGTAAATGCATTAAGGTTTCTCAAAACGATAGTAAACAAAAAAAAAATGGTAAATGTTTTGTGTTTAGATTATAAATTTGTTATGGTTGTAATAATTAACAAAATAAAAAATTTTAAAAAATGTGTACTTATTTAAAAAAAAATGCCCGCTTAAAGTTGATTTTAACCACAGTAATTGATTTGCCTGCAGTTTGGCCCGCACTAGGTACATTATAAATACCCAATCTGATGAAAAATGTTTTTCAGTTATAATTCAGTTAAGGCGACTGCACGAGTGCGGATTTTAGATCCAACATTTTGTTAAAAATATTTTAAGTATAGAAAATTTATTTATCATTGGGTTTTTTGATTCAAGCCTCGATTCAAGGGCCAGTTAATTTCTTCTTATTCTTCCTCATGAGTTAAAATATTTTTAACTAAAGATTGAGATTCTAAAATCCTTGATCGTGAAGACGTATTTATTGTATATAACAAATTTTGTGCAAATCACCGAGTAACGGAATATATTTTATACCTTATAAAATAATTTTACGTTCTAAATGTAAAATATATCCCGTTACACCCATATCTGCATCGTTATGTGTTTGTTTGGATTAACTAACGGCATCACTTAATTGCACGAGTTACACTATCACACTATAAAACTATGCACTTTTTGGTTTAATTTAATAAACATTACTCACCTTTTATATTATTAAATGAATTACGATATACCCCTAACTCCAATTTAATATCTTTTAAAAAAATATCCACTGTTTTTATAATTTTCGGCTTAATTTTTATTCATGTAAATTATAAACTTGTTGCTTCCCGAACAACCAAACAATAAATGGTTAGTCAGTCGTGAGGAAAATGAGCAAATGAGAGGATATTTTTGCTTTGTACTTTATGTAGGATGTTATTTTTACTTGTCGTTAAGTAAAACTAATGTAAGGTAGATGTAAAATTTGCTTATGTATGTCATTTTTAAATAAGGCTTATGTAATTTTAACAATCTCACAGTAGAAATTACATTTCCGCTACATGTAGTGTACTTAGCACCTAGTTAAATTTACTTATGCTTTTAATAAAAATGACTTAAGCGAAATGTAATTTATACCATTAGTTCATTAAAATCTCGCAAGTTTTATTTGTAACACATTTACGGAAATTAAGATCTCTATGCATGTACTTTATTTTGAGTACAAATACTTGTAATATACATACATATGTAGGTACAAATCTATGTATTCATGTTCAACATGATAGTGCGACATAAATTATAAAATCATCAAACTAACAGGAAAATATGTAGCTGTGATATAAGAAATCAAAACAAACTTTACTGATACAATTGCTGTTTTTTATATATAGGCAATTGTTTGAGTTTGCGATAGCTTTAAATCGAATTTAGTTGATTTGAAATCGAATACTTTCCAGATTTTTGATCATAAATAAAGATCAAACAGATCATCCTCTATACATTTAAAAAAAAAATACATAAGCAAAATATCGTAATTTTCTTGGAATATCATTGTTCTGTATACCTATAGTTCTGTTATAATACACAACAAGGATATTACAAGAAAACTATATCGAACTTTTTTCGTAGAGTTTGTTTTTTTTGTTAAATGTAAAGGATTATTGGTCTATGCATTTAGAAATATTAGTAATATGTATTTGATTTTAAACAACAAAATTATGCTAATGCTATGCTTACTGTACTTAGGCCCGTAAGTTTGAACGAATAATAATCAAAAACCGAGGATTTATCCACCGATTACTTATGACCAAACAGTGGTTAAATCCTCGGTTGTGGATTAATCATCGTTCAAGCTTACGGACCTTAGTGTAGCACATAGAAATGTTTACACAGTAAAAACATGTATTTTCTTTTTACTTAGGTTTAAATACTAGCTAACAGAATCTCAAACACAAGCAGAACCCCTACATTTTAGTAATACTTACGTATAAAGGCATACTTAAGTTTGGGTCATGGAAGTGGTTATTTTACGTAACTAATTTATTTACCAAATTTAAATGATTTGTTATGTTAAACCAGCTATTTCCTATGTTAAGTTTTCCTTAAGCAGTAAGTAAATTTGATGATTTCCAACAACAAATTTTTATAATTTAAATTTCAGTGAATTTTACTTAATTGTTAAGTAAATATAACTAGTTGTCAGGTGAATTGAATTTTTTTTCTTTTAAATTGCGTTTCCGTGAAAGCTATCATTACATTTGCCTATATAGTTAATTTTAATAAGATGAAAGTAAATTTTACATATTAAATTTTGCTTTATTGACATAGCATAACTAAATTTTACTTGAATAATCTGTACATAGCAGAAGTAAATTTGACTAAAAAATACGTTAAATTCACAATTTAGGCGTTACTACACCGTTTAGGTAAAACACGCACCACGGTTTTTTCTGAGTGTAGCTTTAATTAGCTAGAAACATACACCACAATTAAAGAGAGGTACCGCCCTATTCTAAATATATTAACACCTTTGATAGCCAAAACTGAACTAGAATGATGTTATAAAAAGTGCAACAGGCTGCGACAATCTTAACACAATTTGTTATCATCAATCGAAAGCACATTCAATTGCAGTTCTTCCTTTGCTGTGCTTTTCATTAAACGGTTCTCCGTAGCATTTAAAGTTTCAGTTTCTTCAAATGGTGTAATAATGATTATAGGCACTAGTCGGCAAGGGTACCCACTATCGCCCAATAAAATCCAGGATGGTGGAGGATACAATTTTTTCTTAAAAATTGGACTGTTACATAAAACTCGAGTATTATGAACCGAACCCGGGTATCCAATAAAAAACAAAAACCGGAAAGTTGTATCGCAAATTGCCTGCGACATTGTATAGAGTAGTCTAATTTTTTGTTTATGCAGATGTGTAGGACACGAAATTTTTACATAAGTACCATCGAGTGCTCCAACTACCTGATTAAAAACCGGTGATCCAGCACGCCTTGCAAATTTTCGTCCTATTTCTTCCAACTCAGCAGCAGGCCGTAACCGAATTACCAGTGGCATAACTTTATCGTTAGTGAAATCCAGCATTTTATGGATTATATCGTTAATAGTATTCCTTGGAATACCCATAAATAACAGCTCCAACTAACCTATAGCTCTGACCACAATAAAAATGCATTAATTCTATTTCAGGAGACCATCCATGAGTTTTTATATCCTTAAAGTTTGTGCAGAAACTCTTAAATGTTTTCGGATCATGCATTTTGACCATAGGAGGCTGTGTAGCTTAATCGCGATGTCAGTAAATTACTAAATAAAGTTAACAACTTTGTTGCCACTTTTTAATGTAAAGGCAATAATAATAAAAAAGTACAAATAAAATATTATCCTCCATGATGGATGATTTCTTTTAAGATATAGTTAATGGTAAAGAAAATAACCCTTTTTCACAAATATTGCAATTTTTCAGTAGCACGTTGAGATTTTCGAAGTCAAATTGTAAACAAATGATTTTGACAAACGGGGAAATCTTTCAAAAAATTGTACCAGTATTCGGGTAGTAAAACTAATAAAATTTAACAAAAGGGAATAACTAACAAATATTTATCACAGGTTTCGGTCACAGTCTAAGCTATTACATTGTGAAGGAGACCTCTAAATCTAAATATTTAAAAAAAAAAACAGAAAGCTAATCTGCCTGCCAGAAATTGTTGACAACTTAAACATAAGGTGTCTTCTTTTCTAAACTGGTATTAGTAATTTGCCTGAGATTTCAACTTAAGTTAATATAATATACTACTGTTATCCACTTATCATGGTTTTCATTAATAGTTATTAAGACTAACTGCACATCAATTTTTGTGCTTGTTCAATCACTAAGTTTATAGTTTCTACATTGTCATAATTTGTTACTCTAAGGGTAGGTTGTACCACCTCTAAGGAGTCAAACCACTGATAATTATAAATTATCGTTGCACTGCAATCCCTCTATTAACCATCTTACCATTCATTATAAAGATATTTTTAGAATAAATTTAGATATTTTACATTTGTACAACAGTAGTACATTTTATTGTTACGTGCTAGTTGACGTAGTTGAAAATCGTAACTCCCGTCTCAAGTCTACGAAATCAATTAGATTTCCACAAATAATGCCAAACAGATTATTCTATTAATTAGCTTCAAAAGACAACATACGAGATAGGTTTTAAAAATTTGAAAAATTTGTATGATAGAAACTAGTTAAGTAAAAGTTAGCCAGCGCAATTTAAATTTAAGTACGTCCAATTAAATAGCCAGTTTGATCACATATTACGCAAGTCTTCTTGTTATCAAACTATAGTAAAGCACGAACCGGACATATAATTCGTTTGATTAGCTAACCAAAAGAATTTTAGAAAAGTGTTGGTGGAGTGCAATACCAATTTAAATATCAATTTATAATTAAAAAAATGTAAACTAATTTATTTTTTTTTTTATCTTTTTCGATGTTATAAACATCATATGCTAACAAATAACTTTCCAATTACTCTTTCTGCAAGGTACTAAATTAAACGTCTTTTGGTGGATGAGCTCTGACATATGCCATGGCGCGTAGAATAAGTTCAGGTACAGGATGAATATGTGCTCCTGTTGCTATGAAACCATCAGCGTTACCTACATAAGATGTTTCAATTCTCTGGCCGTCAGGTGATACATAGGCGAATCTTCCTTGGACTCCATCAACGTTTCCAGAAGCATCATGGGATGTACCATCACCAGTTTCATATCCAAATGAGAATGAACCATCAACATTAATGTCTGATGCTGATCGGAGAATTGGAACTTCTGGGTGAGTTGCTGGTGGGCTTACGGCTAAAGCGCATCCAATAACGGCGAGTAATACAATCTGAAAAATATTAATTATTATGATTTAATTAATGCACTGAATTAAATTTTTATTATATTAAAATGCTTACGGTAAGTTTCATCGTGTTGGTTGTTTATTAATTGAAATTCTATCCCAAACTATAAACAGATATCCTCCAACATCAGCTTTTATATACCCAAAAAAAAACCGGAATACTCCTCCACACGTCATTCGCAGTGCATCACATACATTTTATTATTTTAAATGTTTTGAATAAAATATGCATAATATTACAACACGATTTCTAAATTGCACTAGAATTTAAAAAGTTCACCATTGACATTTCGTAGTCTTGTTGGTTCATTGCCAATGAAACGTTTGTTTTTTATATAGGTTTTAGTATAAATGACGATTTGTTTTTGTAATGTTTAACCAAATTTTGGTACTTTTTTTTCTTGTATTTTCTTGTCAATTCGATTCTTGTGGCAGATTTGTACAGCCACTAATTTTTTTGTTGGGTTAGCTAAACTATTTTTTGGTCTATCTAGTACGATTGTTGTTGTAATTTTTTTATTTTTGATGAAAGCAATACAACTTATAAGATCTCCCAAGTATTTATATTTTTCCATGCACAACATACACATAAAAAGGATTTTGAAGAAAATAAATAGCGTGTATAACTCGTGTGAAAACGTGCTATTGCAATACTCAAATGAATTTCACTTTCGCATTGCAATAATTCGTTTGCTTCACTTGTTACCCAATATAGTAGTTTCCCTAGTTTTTGTCGTTGCTATTGTAATTAATTTGAAATATCATTCTAATTATCTGTCGAAAGAAAACATTGTAATGGCGTACTATTTTAAGCATACTTTTCTAGTAAATGCAAACCCTTCCGGATACTTTCATATTTTCTAATACAATAAAATTTTTTTTTTTTGGTTTTATTCTATGCCATCTTTTCTGGGGCTCAAGGCACTCATAACTCTTTCGCAGTTAACTTTTACCGTCTTACTTTACGCAGTAGTAGCCAAATCGGGGACGTACGGCTATAGACCCGTTTTGTATAAACCACCTGCACATTGCATTGCTTCATGCCAACCTATAGTGCTGACATGAAAGGTAGGTCGGCCCATGGATTCTGCATTTTCAACAGGGGGTCATAGTTGTGTTCATCGTCATCACCGATCGTAATCAGATGATGAAAAATCCCTTTTGCATCCAGCCCCTATCGGGATTCGAACCCGGTACAATAAAATTACACAGTTCTTTTGATTTACTTTAGTAAAATTTTTAATAATTTGATATACTGCTAATCTGTACTAAGCTAGTTAATTGCGAAGAAGAGCCCTACATTTAAATATTTTTAAAAATAATAGAAATCGAAACTAATCTGTACCTGAAATTGTTGACAGCTTTAATTTTTCCTTTTTAATTTAAAAAATAAATGTAGTCGGATACCCGGATACCCGGAAATTTTGCTTTAAAAGAATTCGAGGACTGCGATTTTAGTTTCCTCGGGCAAACCCTAATCTTAAGCTACGTAAAATTTCAATCTTAGTCTATCCGAATCGCAACGTAAAAAATAATTGCATTATTTTATTAATACGAGATTCACTGAGTAAGACTATGCAAGGTTTGTACTCTAATAAAATTTATTGAAATACTAAATAACTTGATGGTCAACTATGAAAGTTTAAATATAAGGCATATCCTGCACAACAGCAAATTACGCCCTAACCGCAGTGATATTATTGTTGAATGGATGTGGTTCACCAAATATCCAAACGTGCAGTTTTTTTTTTACTAATTTTGTCATCCACTATTTTTGACATAGGCTGTTATGAATGAGCTCTTACTCAAAATAGTTTGTGTTAAAAGTTAAAATTTTATAAGTATATAAATAAAAAAATAAAATATTCTTTTCTAAACTGGTATTACATAGTAATTTGTCTGAAATTTCAACTTAAGAATTACCTCACTTATTTTATTAACAATACGCTACTGTTCTGTTATCCACTTAGTATGGTTTCCATTAATAGTTATTAAGACCAACTACATATCGTTTTTTGTACTTGTTCAATCACTAAGTTTGTGGTTGCTACATTGTCATATTTTATTTTATAAGTTGTCGGCATCAACTCCAATAATTGTTTCGATATTTTGTGTGTTTCTGCTGTAGTAGGTTGTCACTGGCTTGATTTTGTCCTTAAGTAAAAGCGGAATCTGATTCTTCAAAATTGAAATGATTTCAGCACTTTATAATTTTTAGAACATTCCAACTTAAACATACAGCAACTCTGCATTTCTAAGTTCGGCTATACACGTAACCAGTTTGATCACATTAATACATATTACATAAATTTTCTTCTTTTTTAACATATCAAACTATAGTAAAGCGCGAACTGGCACATAATTTATTTGAATTAAGAATTTTAGAATACAAACGCTGTTAGAAAAGTGTTGGTGGAGTACAATATCAATTTAAACAACAATTTATAATTAAAAAAATGTAAACTAATTTATTTATTTTTTTTTTTTTCGATGTTATAAACATCACATGTCATCAAATAATTTTTCAATTACATATTACTTTTTCTGCAAGGTACTAAATTAAACGTCTTTTGGTGGATGAGCTCTGACATATGCCATGGCGCGTAGAATAAGTTCAGGTATAGGATGAATATGTGCTCCTGTTGCTATGAAACCATCAGCGTTACCTACATAAGATGTTTCAATTCTCTGGCCATCAGGTGCTGTATATCCGTATCTTCCTTGGACTCCATCAACGTTACCAGAAGCATCATGGGATGTACCATCACCAGTTTCATATCCAAATGAGAATGAACCATCAACATTAATGTCTGATGCTAATCGGAGGATTGGAACTTCTGGGTGAGTTGCTGGTGGGCTTACGGCTAAAACGCATCCAATAACGGCGAGTAATACAATCTGAAAAATATTAATTATATAATTTAATTAATGCACTGAATTAAATTTTTAAATATATTAAAATGCTTACGGTAAGTTTCATCATGTTGGTTGTTTATTAATTGAAATTCTATCACAAACTATAAACAGATGTCCTCCGGCATGAGCTTTTATACCCAAAAAGTAAAACCAAATACTACTCGACACGTCATTCGTAGTATATCACATGTATTTTATGATTATTAAGTCAATAAATAATACCTCCTCTTTGTCAAATTTCAATAAAAAAAAAACTTGCAGAAAAGCAACTAAAAAAAAATCTGGATGAGTTTTTTTTTTATATCCCCACCTTAAAAAATCACCAAAATCAAAACTTGAACAGATTTGTTACAACATTAGTTGTTTAGCATACAGGTTTATCATTTAATGTGAAAAATATTTCAAACACTGAATTCTTTATAAATCACTTATAAAATACAATACCAGATTGATTTCTTCGCTAAGCGCATCATAATTCCCAAACCAAAATTTATACATATTGCATTCCCCAAATATTTTAAAAATTATGTAAATAATAAAATTTTATTACAAAAACCAAAGGTAATTATAGCGAATTATAAGCGAAGACGCCCTATTGTCTCAAGGTGCATGCATGCAAAATAAAATGTATTTGATTTCGTGGGTGTGTAAAATACTTGTTCCAAAACGAATGGTATGCTTTGTAAGAAAGAAAAATTCATCTGTATTCTTTAATCATCACTTTAAAATTTAATGATCAGTTATTTAATACTACTACAAAAATCCGCCGTAATCGGATTACCTCACTGATATTTAAAACGTAAAACACAGTAATTAATTAATTAACATACAGACAAACTTATACGTTAATCGATTAAAAGGTTTATTGGTTTCTTTAAGTTAAATTATATAGAGGTCGAGTAATTAAAATTCTTATAAAGCAAACAAAATTATTCTAATTTATGGTTGTCACTTTTTAAAATATTTGCATTCTTTTTAATTAGTTTTATTAACCGCGCATTAACAATATCGAAAATTTATTATAGAGTTACAACAGTACCCTATATAGAACGCCTAACCCAGTTTGCTAATATATCTTAGGAAGAAATGAGCACCATGGTCTTTAGTCTTATACAATAAAAGTGTACAACTCACATAGTGATGTAGGTCAATATCGTTGCGTCAAAAGCTAAATGAAACGGGTTTACAGGCAATTACTGATCCATTAGACCGTGCTACATTCATTTCGATCCTGATTCAGCTCTTCTTCCTGTCCTAGATAACCAGAAAATTTTAAATACTCGTACTGTATTAACTCGTAATAACTCATTTACCGCCCTTGTGACGTAAATAACTATTACGTCACAAGGGCGGTAAATGAGTTATTACAGTACGAGTTCGACGTTTATTTTGAAACGAATACTGTAACGAATTTTGAACGAGTACTGTAACGATCATTTAACGTACATGTAACGTACAACGTTTTATTTCATATTACATGGGACATTACTTCGATTTTTTCATTTAAAATTGAATTTTAAAGTAAAAACATGAATTTGAAATTTAAAGAAAATGAATCCAAATGATTTTCAAATTATCAGGTTACCTTAATTATTTTTTTTTTTGTTTGATTTTATATTTTTCTGTACTGTAATAGCTCGTTTTCCGGACACTTTTGTTCTGTACCGTCATAATTCATTTCCCGGACAGAAATCATAATCACGTAATCACTGATTTTCGGTATAGTATGAAATAAAAAAATTTAAATTGCATGTAAGAATAGACTTTTTCCAGGATACTTTGATTTACACCAATTGTTTTCTATTTTTTTATATGCAGTTTTCGATCCGCGATTGATCGGCACTCACGGATTCCTATAATCGTCGTGAATTTTCAATTGAAAAACTCATGTTAAAATCAATCGAGTAGTCATATTTTGTAGCGCAAATAGATTAGTTGCGACCGGTTGGAGGATATTTCCCATATTTGGTATTATTTGGATAAGAGTATACCGGGTGTTTCTTTTAAACTGAGACGATCAAATATCTCGAAAAATAGCCACTCTACGGAAAAAATGTCCATAATCAAAATTTAATCATACCGCGGGGGAAATACATTAGTGCAAAAAAATAGTCCCCCACCCCCTGCTTTGTAGGTGGGGCGGGGGTAACTTTTAAACTAAGATAGGAAGCCATATTTTTTATTGCAGATACGGATTCTACGACTAAAAGTACGTATAATTTGAATGAAATATTTTGTTCGGTTCATGATAGATGGCGTTGTAATCGACGAAATTCAATTTTTTCAATTTCTTCTTCTTAGAACACACGCATTCGATTCTGCAATACGTTTGAATTAAAAATATCACGTTTTCATTGGAAATACTCGAAATTCGTCATCAAAACAATTTATTCAGTTTTGTAAATCACATTTAACGTTTGTGTTATTTCTTATCTTCATGTTTCTCGTAATTGCAAAATAAACGATAAAATACTTTAGAATGGACCGTTTAACTGTGCCAGAGAAAATTGAAATGATTCTGGTTTATGGAGAAGCTGGCAGAAATCTTGAAAATGCTGTTGCTATTTACGCTCAACGTTTTCCGGATAGGATTCGTTCACGTGCTTCATTTGGCCGTACTATCAAACAATTTATTGCTGATGGAAATGTTCAACCGAAAAAGAGGACCCGTAGAGCAACAGTCACTGGAGAAAATAATGAAATTGCTGTATTGGCTGCAGCGACTCATAATCCTCATGTTAGTACACGAGAAATAGTTCGCGATTCCGGATTGTCCCTCACCAGTGTTTGGAGAATTTTAAAACGGCACAAGTATCATCCATATCATGTGTCTTTACACCAAGATCTTCATGGCGCTGATTTCCAAAATCGGGTAACTTTTTGTCAATGGGCACGTGAACAAATACAACAAAACCCCAATTTTTTTCGTTGCGTAATGTTCTCTGACGAATCGTCTTTTACAAACCATGGAACGGTTAATCGACACAACATGCATTATTGGAGTGTTGAAAATCCACACTGGCTTCGCCAAGTTGAACATCAGCGCCCTTGGACTGTCAACGTGTGGTGTGGAATAATTGGCAATCAACTCATCGGCCCCCCTATTATTGAAGGCAACTTGAATGGTCAAATGTACAGAAACTTTTTGTAAAATGAACTGCCAATATTACTTGAAAATTTGAACTTAGAATTGAGACGGAACATGTGGTTTCAACATGATGGTTGTCCTGCACACTATTCGTTGGTAGCACGTGAGGTACTTGATCGTGATTTCAATGGTCGCTGGATCGGTAGAGCTGGTCCGATAAATTGGCCCGCCAGATCACCAGATCTTACTTCGCCAGATTTCTTTTTGTGGGGCTATTCCAAAGACAAAGTTTACAAACAAAAACCAACAACACGTGAGAACATGATTGAGCGAATCAGAAATGCATGTGCTGAAATTCAACCAAACACACTTCTCAGTTGTGTACAATCATTGGAAATGCGTATTAATAAGTGCATTGAAGTCGCAGGCCATCATTTTGAACACTTATTTTAAGCTAAAATTATTTTATTCACCTGCCATTTACATTAATAAATTGTTTTGATGACGAATTTGAGTATTTCCAATGAAAACGTGATGTTTTTTATTTCAAACGTATTGCAGAATCGAATGCGTGTGTTCTAAGAAGAAGAAATTGAAAAAATTGAATTTCGTCGATTACAACGCCATCTATCATGAACCGAACAAAATATTTCATTCAAATTATACGTACTTTTAGTCGTAGAATCCGTATCTGCAATAAAAAATATGGCTTCCTATCTTAGTTTAAAAGTTACCCCCGCCCCACCTACAAAGCAGGGGGTGGGGGACTATTTTTTTGCACTAATGTATTTCCCCCGCGGTATGATTAAATTTTGATTATGGACATTTTTTCCGTAGAGTGGCTATTTTTCGAGATATTTGATCGTCTCAGTTTAAAAGAAACACCCGGTATATATCTTCAAATTTATATTTGTATTTTAATTTATATATTAGCCCATCCAACAAGACTGAATTGAAGGCTTTTTCAATGCCAAGAAGTATTACTTCCTTATTTTTCGATTTATTATGCATATTTCTGTCGTGGTTCCGTCGAAACCTAAATTTTGTATCAGGTAAAATATATTTTGTATAAGCCGTCTGGTTATGATTAAATTGCTGATTATGATTTCATAAGTTTTTCCAAAATTTGAAACTAGGCTGATTGGCCTATATTATCTAAACCCGTTGACTTTAGGTATTACATTTTAAGAGAATATTTTTTATATCAGTAATTGTTTGAAAAATACTATGTTCCTTATTTGTATAATCTATTTGCAGTTTTATTTTGTTCGTTGAATGATGTTATGGTTTTTGAACTAGATTCTAACTTATCAATTAACAATTTTTTACTGTAATTGGTGTAATTTCTAATATGCAACCGATCCTAAGTCCACTTTAATGTCTTTTACAGATAAACACGTAGAAGAATATTCGTATTTACTCAACCTTTTCTAATCAAAACCTAATTCGTAAAAGGTTGCATTTGTTTGCAAAAGGTTCAATTTGATTTGTGAAAAGTTGAATCTGAAGTGCAAAAGGGGTAAATTTGGAGTACGAATATATAGTACATATATATAAATTCACCCAGCAAACACTAAAAGCGTTGTAAATCTAAAAATCTGTTATAACCTAAAGCCATTTTTATTTCTATGGAGTCAGCTTACGTGTAGTTACTCTGACATTCACTTCACTTTTAGCCACCGAGAAGAAATTGTTGGGCTTACTTAAGAAAATATTTAATAGCAACAAGAACGATTTCTTCTTTCTCTAAAAACTAGACCAGCGCCTTTTCTCAAAAATTTCCCAGAAATGTTCCGATCTACAATTTTGAAAGGCTGGTCTAATTTAAGCTTAATCTGAGCTACCATCTATCTAATCTTATTTTTGAACTAATATTCGAACGCTTGGTACGAGGTTGCGGGTACTGCTTACGCCACTGTTTCAGCTCCAGTTTGTTTATATATGTTTAATGGTCGAGATTTTTTAGGGGACCCGGTAGCTTCATGGCTATTAGTATTGCCTGATGTTTTAATATCTTTGTTTGTGCTACACTGCGGGTCGTTGATATTTGTCATATCATCCAAAGTCCTGACTTGTTTATCAACCGTAGTCGTGTTTCTCGTTATTTTTTTTTTTAACTGTAATAAATGATTCTTCATTTAATGACTCACTCATTGTGCCGCCATTTTGTTGAACTATATCGATGGGTGTTTCTTTTGTTTCTGGTAGATTACAAGTCATATTTATTTGATTTTTGTGTATATATGTATATGGCACTCAAGTTCTTTTAGCCTTTTACTCGCTATTAGCAACTGAGCTTTTAAATTTTCATTTTCTTGTAAGAGTTTCATGTTTGTACTATTAAGGGGGAACCTCCTCCAGATATTAATTTTTTTGCATTTTTTTTTTTTTTGCCAAATTTAGGTTCATGTAAAGCAGAATGAATTATTTTAATGAAAAAAATTTGTTTCGTTGATTTTAGTTAACTACAAGGACCTGGGCGTTCCACGGCGCAAACTCTAGAAGCCAAGTTTGTATTCTTCTGGGCGTCAATATTATTATGTAATTTGTTTCATTGCAATAAATGCTCTCAATTTTTTGTAAAAAATTATTGAAAAACCAGTTGTCTGGAGGAGATGCCCACCTTAACATTCCTTTTGCCTAATTCATTAGAATCAAGCCGTTCATTTAATTATGGTCCACTCTACAGTTCTTCTTGCGGCATTTCCGTTTTAGAACTATAGTTCTAAATCGTGAAATATGTATGTCAACAACGCAATATTTTTCTGTTATTTCATAAAAATTCTTTCGTAGTTTGATGTAAAATATTTGAATATTTGATTATTATACATATGTAGATATAGGAGCAAATTACGAAAATAATTTTGAATAACGTAAAGCAAACGGAAAATAAGGTTTATTTGGAAATGTAAACTTTAATTCAAAAATATTTAAAATATTTAATAAATCATCAAGCATCAAATATGCGAAAACTATAAGTAAAATTCATATTTCCGTTCCCTCACTCTATTTCACGAAAGCGGAATTTTTTATTCCATTTCATTAAATCGGAATGCGAAATTCTCATTCAGAACGAAATCCATTCCACAAAATAATAAAATAATATTAATAAAATCCGGCTAAGAAATTCTCCTCTGTCCCTTGAACTCAAAGAACTTTCAGGATTCCTTTTCCTGATATGGGCCTACAACCGTTGTCCTCAATGAAGAACCCGTTCTTCCCCAGGTGCCTCCTTTTTTGTTGTTACAGCGCTGGACATTCTGTGAGAAATCTCATATTTACGTTTTCCATGATGGTGATTAACGCGTAAAGGATTTCCTTTAATTTTATGTACTTGCGGATAATTCGATATTTGAGAATTTTCTAGAATATTCAAGATACTTTGAAAATTCGACATTTTTTAGATTATTTCGAAATTTTGATATTATTCCTGAGATTATTTCTTGATTTAAGAAGCATTTTTAGGGACCCAAGAAAAATTTTGCGAAATTGGGCGAAATTTGTAGTTAGGCCAATGGCATGAACCATCTACTACAATCTCCTTGAGGCGGTGTTTTCAAGGATTGCGTCTGTTAGTGCTCCACATATGATCCTTAGATCCCTCTTCAGCCCCTTTCGAATAAAACTTCAACATCTTTTTGATTTTCGTAATTTTGAAATGGTGCCAGCACAGAATGGTGATGGTCCGATAAAAGGTTTTGCCGCTCCTAGTTTTGCCTGTAGACCTGATTTCTCGTTGCCCTCTAAAACATCAGGTCCAAGCACCCAGACAAAATCAACTATATTCTTGTCAACCAGTTCATTTAGAGATATGTGTTACACGTAAAGCATCCTCCGACGTACACAAATTTTTTAGTTGTTTTTGTTCTTGCTTTCAATAATATTCCGTACTGTTTTAATAGAGTAAACCTCAGCCTGGAACATGGTGGCGTCATTCGTGAGTGGCATGTGTTTGTTACACCGTCGATTAGCTATGCCCATTCCTATTCTCATTTTTCATTTTTGATCCATCCTTGAACAATTTTTGCGCATAATCCCGAAGCACTGTGGAAATATTGTTCCAGTCACCTTTGTATTTCATATTTACATGGGTGAATTCAAAGTTAAACTATGAGAATTGATAACGCAATAGACACAAACCTATAAAAAAAATTGATTTAACTTGACCTTTTTGTTGTTGCTTAAATATAAGGTCGAGCGTGTCTCAAGGGTTAATCTTTAGGTGTCCCGCTCCCACTTACCTAAATAACCAAAAAAAAAAGACAACTTGTAATTCGGCCGTTAGGTTTAGATTACTTTTAATATTAATAAAATCGGTTGAATTCAGAAGGAAATCGTTCAGTTTCTAGAAAAGGTGATATCTTGAGCATTGTCGGTCATGGGCTTTAGATCGGCTTCATTTGGACTTTATCCTTCTGGATAGAAACAATTTATTTCAAGGCTTCTTCTTTGCTAGGCAAAGGTTCATTTCAGTATCGAAGCCAAGTTGTATTTTAAGTATTTTAATAAAGAAAAAGTAGGCGAACTGTCAAAAAAAAAAAACGGTTGAATATTTATTTTCTTCCGTAATTTTTTTTTTCTGATTTGTGTAATTTTTTAAATTAAACGTTAGTTTTTTTTTCAAATGGCTATGTGGTTCTAATAACCTGTGAGGGTATCTGTTATGTATAACGAAATATTAGAAAAGTATACACCGAACCTGTTCAATTCTGAACCTCCCGGTGAAACAAATATTGATATTGAAGTTGAAGAAGACTTTCAACCACAATGGCGTACCGTCGGCGCTGTTATTAAAATATGTCAATTAAATGTTGAAGGATTAACGAAGGCGAAAGTTGAATATTTATCAAGATTTCTTCACACCAATAAATGTGATGGTTTGCTTCTACAGGAAACCTCTATACGAAAGATAATCTTCAATTTTTGAATTGCGGATTAATAAATGAATTTTCGTGCATTGATTCTATTCATCATGAACATTATGGAATTGCGACATTTATAAGAAGTGATTTAAATTCTGGTTATCAAATTAAACGACGTGAAAATTTTAAATGTTTATAAACCTCCTGGCTCTTCTTGGTGTACACCATTTCCGGTATTTAATCATCCCGCAGTATATATGGGCGATTTCAATAGTCATCATTGTCTGTGGGGTTACAACCAAGATGATTTGAATGGAGAATTTATACTTGATTGGGCAAACAGAAACCGTTTACACTTATTATTTGATGCTAAAGATAAACCAACATTTCATTCTGGTAGATGGAATAGAGGATATAACCCGGACCTATGTTTTGTTTCAACAGATGATTCATTCAATGTCTTATCTGCTATAAGAACTGTAAGTAATAAATTTCCAAGAAGTCAACATCGTTGTGTTTTTCTAGAAGTCGGAATAAAAATTCCAATAATAAAATCATTGCCGAAACCGCGATGGAACTTTAGAAAAGGTAATTGGACAGGATTTGCCAAAGCGATAGATTCGAACATCAGATGGATTCCTCCGATTGTTGAAAATTATAATAGATTTGTGGGACTCCTAATTGCGACGGCCAAACGATTTATTCCAAGAGGGTTTCGAAGAACATACATTCCAAATTGGTCCGATAAATTTTGAAAGATTATGGATGTTGTATCAAGAGAACGAATCTAAAGAATGTGCAGATGAATCAACCAATGAATTAAATCAGGAGCGTACTGCGAAATGGATAAATTTAGTTGAAACAATGGATTTTTCACGTTCAAGCAGAAAAGCATGGGATTTATTAAAGAAAAGTGGTGATTCTAGTAATAAGAATGGGGTTAACATTACAACAGTACATCCGTTGTAATCCGTAATTCCTCCGATTTGGAATTTATCAAAAGTTCGTGCCATTTTAAAACCTGGAAAGAACAAACATCTACCTGAAAATTATAGACCGATATCTTTGCTGTGCCTTGGTTATAAAATTTTCGAAAAAATTATTTATAACAGAATTTTTCCAACACTTGGAGAAAATATTCCAAATTATCAAGCCGGTTTTCGTCCTGGAAGAAACTGTTGTGATCAAGTTTTGTCTTTGGTAACACATATTGAAGCAGGATTCCAAGACAAATTACAAACGGCTGTTGCGTTCGTGGATCTAAGTGCAGCATATGATACGATATGGAAGAAAGGATTGATGTAGAAATTAAGTAAGATATTAAAATGTTCAAAAACTTTAAATATGATCTTTGCTCTGTTATTGAATCGAAAATTTGTTGTACATTTGGGAAATCAGGAAAGTAGAATTCGATGTGTGAAGAATGGATTGCCTCAAGTTTCAGTTCTTGCTCCTGTTTTGTTCAATGTATATACATCTCATTTGCCAGAAACAAAATCTAGAAAGTTGCTTTACGCTGATGATTTGGCAATAGCTTACCAATTTCCTTACAATGACAGAGCGGAGGGTGATGCAGAGCGTACTTTGACATTTGATTTTCATTTACTAAATGATTTTTTCAAGAATTGGCGTCAGAAGGCGAATCCCAGCAAAACCGAAGTTGCATTTTTTCATTTATCAAATCAACATTCGAATACTCGGTTAAACGTTTACATGGATGGAATTTAAATCAAATTTAATTAGAATCCGATGTGTTTGGGAGTTACTTTGGATCGAGCTTTAACTTTTATAAGTCATTGTTTAAAACTTGGACAAACGATTAAATCAAGAGTGAACATTATCCAAAAACTATCTGGAACTCGATGGGGTGCGAACGCTAAAACGTTACGTATATCAGCAATGTCACTGGTGTATTCAACGGCTGAATATTGTTCACCTGTCTGGGAACATAGTGTCCATACAAATCATGTAAATACAAAACTCAATAGTTGCATGCGAATTATTTCGGGTACAATTAAAACAATACCATTACTTTGGCTGCCGATATTGTCCAATATTGAACCACCTCACCTTAGAAGACAGTTAGCATTATACAAAGAACATTTAAAAATTACAAGAAATTTAAACCTTCCTATTCATGTCGACATCGATGGAAGTCTAGAAAACCTTTTTGGACAAAAATTGCTAAGTTGGGAGACTTAACCAATTATGACATCAATAACAACTGGAAGGCACTTTTCAATGAATCAGAGTTTGTCAACAAGCATCTAATCGAAGATCCAACATTAGTTGTCCTTGGATTTATAAATTTAAGATATCGTAGGACCTTAGTCAATAGATTTAGAACAAATCACGGGGTGACAAATTGACAAATTCTGAATTAAATCGTTACAATCATGAAATTTCTGCTGCATGTGATTGTGGACATCCTATACAAAATATTGCTCACATTTATCAAGAATGCATAGTTACGGATTGGAGGAAATTCATCAGATGACTGACGATGCGATATTGTGGATGGATAACTTAGACATTTTTATATTATCAAAATATTTGTAATAATTTAATAATTTTAAGTATTTAACATCAACTGAGGAGTTTTGAGTTTCCTCTTTGTGGTAAATTGTATGATTATTGTTTTATTTTAAGTCCCACCTTCTTGCACCAATTCCACATGATATCTATGGCATAAATAATTCCATACCAACGTAATATACCTATTTAATTTAAACATTTAAAGAGGTAGATACTTTTTTAACAAAGTCCAAAGGATCCGGATTTAGAATTTAAATAAATCCTTTTGTTTTTGGGTGCTTTTGCTGTTTGTAAAAGCTCAAGATTAATTTTTTTGTGCTATATTTCTTTCTTATCAAAATAACCGAAGAGATAATGATAAGTAGAGAAATTGGGAATTTAGCTGAAACTTAATTATGAACGCAAAGCCATAATGGAGCATTTGTGATAATAGAGTAAAATAAAATCACGGGAGAGGGGGGGGGGAAGGCTTTCTATAGTTGACGTATCAACAAATAGGAGAATATTGAGTTTCGCAAAACGTTCAGCAAACCACTTGATCCCTCCCAAATTAAAACTTTTCGTGCGCCTGTTAGATTTTGACACATTTAGGTCTTTTAAATTACGTCATGGTCAAGCAAGCAGTAATTAACTGGCCTACTATTTTTTCTTGGTGAAATTCAAAGATTTAAATTTTAAAATGGCACAAAATGAAAAAAATAAATTTGTACTGACGTAATTAAAACGTAAAATTTATTTTATTTTTTTTTTCGCGGAAAGATATTGACCCTGTGTACAGTAACATATTTGCAATAAAAAAAATACCTGATTTTTATATTTATAAATTGTGAAATCATTAAATAATAAGCCATTGTCTTGTCCTAAAAATTTTTGAAATTTTTCTCAAATTTGTTAAAGGATAAACGATTGCAATAATAATTATGCCGTTACAACAAAAGCAAACCACCTTGAAAAGAAATTGATTTTTTTTTATTCATTCAATTTGAGATTTTATTATTTTATTGCTTGGCGTTTAAGATAAAATTGATGACATACAAATTATAAACGATTTTCGTTAAATGTATAATAATTTTATCTGTATATTTCTTTCTAAAATAATATACAGTACAGATTATTATCAGTATTTTGGGATAATTCTAGTTTCTTGTGTTTAATCTGGTATAAGCAATGCGTACTTTGTATATGCCTAACACATGCTTGGTATGTGACTCGGTATAATATTAAATAGAATAGTCGTCAAGGTGATCAGATAATTTTTTTTATTATAATATGACATTCACAAATTAGAAAATTGAATCAAACTGCTTAGCCAAATTACTGGTTAACCTATATGATGCAAACAATATTCTTCTTCATTTTCTCAATAATCAATTTATTAACTATATATGTATGTAATAAATGTTTTAAAAAAAAGTGTTAAATGTCATTGATTGATACAAATTAAAATTTTCAAATAAGCAAATTAAGAATCAACAAAACATTGTAATAAACTGAAATAAATAAATACAAACGAACATTAGCCACCACAACACACCGGTTCTTAATTCACTAACATTAAAAGAAGAACGTTTTTAAATTATTCAAACGAAAGTGAAATTATTTTTGCATTCATAGCGCCAAGAACGGCATTGTATATTATCCAATGTTTCATTTTATCATCGTAAACTAACTTTCGATCATTTTTATTGTTGTTGTTGAATAAATAACCTTACCATTGGCTTTTGAGTATAAATCAGCTTTAAGTGTTTTTACTATTGGCATTTAACTTTCTAGCGATTATTCATTTATACCCGTGTGCATCTCACATTTATGAGTGTATCTAAGATAAACGTGAAATAATTCTTGAATAATTTAACAACCAAAAATATTACACCCTGTTTCAACGATCATTATGGTGCTTAAATTCGTAAAACTAAATACAACTTTTGATGCAACTTTTAAAAAGTAATTATAATAAAATTTCATAACATACAGTAGGTTTTAAGCATAATACAATAAAATCATTTAACATTGAACTTGTTATCAAACCACAGATATATCATCATCACCATTTTTTATTTTGTAGACAAAATTCATTATGCAAAATAGCTAAACATTCTAATGAAATTGATTGTGTGGTTATTGTTGATGACATTTAAAAATATATTTTAATTTGGCAAGTTCAAGGAAATTCGTTGTTAAAACTTCATTTTGTTTAGTATCTAAATGTATCCATGCATTAAAAGAGATGAGAAATGTTGAAAAGCAAGTTTTTAATGTGGTGCGCGCGGTGATATTTTTTAGATGAATGAAGAGCATTAAAAACATTGGTACATAAATCAGTCAATGGCATAAAAACTTTAATTTTCTTAAGTTTATACTAAAGTATATTTGTCAATGTAAATTATTGACCAGTTTAATATATTAGAAACTGAGTATATAAAGATTTTTGTCAATAAATTTTTTTTTCGTGGCATAAGAATTAGTAATCGAATTAAAAACTAGATTTCTAACTAGAGTGGTGTGTGATGCGTATAAATATGATGCAACAGACTCAGCGAGAATAACCGTGCACCATTGAAATTTACAATGAAGATATCAATTTTAGACTAATTATTAAATGAAATAATTAATCAGGAGCCAACCGATTGTCGTTCCGGTGTGTAATTTGGTTGTTTCAAACAAAACCATTACGTTTATAATAAAATAGTCCTCAAAGATATTAAAAAGAATACAGTTTAAATTAGTAAGGCTCGTTTCATACATTTCTAAACTAAGAACATTGAATACTTGAGGCTAAGCGAGATATTTTTTTCTGTTATAAGCTATGAAAACTAACTTAGCTGGAGTTGTAGCTGATATCGCTCACGAATATTGATGTTTTTTTATATTTCATTGTTTTGTATTTCGTGTAAATTGTTTTGTTATTTCGTGAATACAAATGATACAATGCTTATTATACCTGATGCTGCACACACCGATCAGTATCGAAACAATCTCACGATGACGGTGGACTAGTAAAAAATGCTGTGCAATTATTCCCACGTAGATGCTTTGAGGTTGACTTATCTTGGCAGATGAACGCAAGTTACGATGATTCACTTCAATAATTAAAAACAACGAATTGTACTTCGTTATAATTTTGTATTTCATTAATAATTTTCAGTGATAATAGCCATCAATTTTCAATAAAACCAAGCCTCCAAGTTTGAAACCAATGCCATTCGAACTGCAAAAATAATATAGTGTAACGCTGCGGTAGACAATGCAACATATTTTTTTTACTAATTAAGGTTAATTTAATACTTCAAAAATTCAAATGTCATAATTAATTTGTCAATTTTAACAAATATTTAATAAACAAAATGTTATAAATTAAAAAACTATTAAAGCAAGCAAATTATATAATTTAGTTTAACAAAATGCTATATAATAAGCTGGTTTTTGTTTTTAAAGTGGCCACTCGAGTGAGGCCATCGGATTCAGGATGCATTTTTATAATTTTTCCAAGCAGCCATCTGTTCACAGTGATATTATCTATTATTTTATAACGACGTGACGATGTTATTTAAATTTATTTTTGAATTTTGTTTCAGCCACTTTGACTTTTGTTGGAGAAATGTGATATATTAGAGATATCATCCCTTCCAAAAATGTTGATTTATACACTGTAACATCTGCCAACGTGATAAATCAGGCTTTCAAAAACAACATATTCGATGGTGTAAGCTTGAACTATAGCTTCGGTTGTGGAATCGAAATAAATGCAATCTCTTTGTTGAGGTGGCCAAAACTGATTTAGTTATAATACCCACTCAGATCCGTTCCACAACAAAGTATTCAATGTAATTTCATCAGGAAGAAGTCCCCTCAATGCACTCTGCTGGTTTTTTTATGATAATACATACCCCCAATATACCCGAACAAATGACGATACTATCTGCGACTTACCATTGGCAATAAATGTTGGCTAGCGGCAAGGATGAGAGATAAGCCAATCCAGTACCATTGTCGAATCTGCCCACAATAAAATGTCTTTAATATTAATGTTTGTTCCTTATTGTTGATCATAATTATTCGGTTTGTCAATATTACTAACATAGTCACAGGCGCGCAAGGCTTTGCTACTTTATAGGTCCATCTTCGTTTTGGAAGAGATCTAATAGCTGTAGGTTTGCCCGTTCTCTGTGATCAACTTGTAATAAATAGCAGTAGTATAAGCTAATTGAATGACATTGCAAAACCTATGTAGTTCAATCGTTGAACTTTGTAACGTTTGGGCCAAACGTGGAATAGAAACTTCTCATAATTTCAGAAGCGCTACTCGGAGTATTTCCCATTCTTTTGATTTTTTTTTCTATCAGAGGATCATCCCAGTTTAAATTCAAAATCCAGAGTTGTTGAATTAGGATTTTAATTTTTAAGTTCCTTGGAGGTGGAGCGATCGAGCCTAACGGATCAAGGTTTTACCTGCTTCCGATAGTAGTGTTCTTCTCGTTGGTCTGGAAGCCATTGGTAAATCAACTCGGAACTTAAATGTATCTTCATTTGGATCATATTGCAAACCAAATGTCTTGGCTGCTCTGTTCATAGTAAGAATTTGGTTGGTATTGCTTGATGTTCTTTATCTTCAAGTGGAATATCCTTTAAAATTTCAGGATCATTAGACACCCACATCTGCAAATTAAGACCATAGCTGAATAATGTTGATTTTATTGAATCTTTCAACTTTTTTACTTCGTCTAAAGTGTCGCCACCTGTCATGAGATCATTTTAGCTATACAATTAGATCGGAAGTTTTGAAATCTTGGGCGATTTGGTGTTGTATGCTCTTATGGCCAATTTTTTGAAATTTCGTATCGTATTCATGAAGAAGAATTTGCCTATACATTTTATCAATGTCGGTACAAACAATTAGGCGGTGTTCCCGAAAGCGGAAAATTATTGAGTAAAGTGTCGATTGGACAGTAGGACTAACTGCTAATCAATCGTTTAATAATACACCAGAGCTGGATTTCGCGAAACCATCGAATACAACTCTAAGTTTAGTTGTTTCATGACTCCATAGTGGGGCAAAAAGAAACCGCCAACATTAACCGTATCTTATGAAATTTCTTTCATGTGGCCAAGAGACAAATATTCATTTATAAAATGTTTATAAAGTTTATGAAACTGTTTGTACTGCCATACTGAGTGTTATTGTACCTACTTGCATTGTAGATTTTTTAAAAGGTAGTCAGCTTTGAAAGCGTCCATCCAAAGTTCTATGAAGCTTTTCTTAAAACTTTTCTCGCAAAGTTCTTCCTCTGGTGATGGAAAATTGACATCGTTTAGAATTGATTCCAGTTCCCAGAAGCGCTTTAATGTCTCGTCAATGTTGAATTCTGGCATATTGGTAGTAAATTCCTAATCAGTCCAATGACTAAAATATTGAAAAATTATCAATACTAATTGGTACAGATCTACCTCGTTGGGCGTGTACAATTTCAGCTAATGTTAATTTTTTCAACTATTCAACTATTACCATTACCATTAACATCACCGTTAAAAGAATTTTGATTCAAAAATCAACCCAATTATTGAATTTTTAGAAATTCCTCCGTAGTAACTTTTCACCTGATAATCATCCCTCAGGAAGGAGATGGAGGTTTGATGTAGGCGTTTGATTTGTTTAAATATCATGCACATATGAATACTGTACATATATTCAAACACTCACTTTTATACCATTTGATAAAATTTGACCCGGACTGGTAAAAAGAACAACATTTATGTATTTTAATACAAATCCTTATTATCGCCTTCAAAATAGGCTCCTTTTGAGCCAATACAAACATGTCAACGGTTGATTCATTTTTCCGTACACAACTTATAGGCCTCGGCTGGATGGCCTTTGGTTCCTTCAGCGAATTTCTTTTTATGGCTTCAATCGACTTATGGCGTGTTCCCCGGAGCGGATATTTGAGTTTCCCAAACAGAAAAAAGTCACAGGGAGTCAAATCTGGCGAGTACCGTGGCTGAACGATGACTTTTGTTTCTTGTTTGGCCAAAACTTCAGTCACAATCAGGCTAGAATGTGACGGCGCATTATCCAGGTGAAAAAAGCATCAATTGTTTGCCCACAAATCCGGCCGTTTACGAAGAATTGCTTCACGTAGACGCCTCAAAACGGCCTAGTAGTATGCTTTATTGACCGTTTGACTCTCTGGACCGAATTTATGGTAATCGAAGAAAACGATGAACATTACGATGAGTAATCGCCAAATTCATACTAATGGATGTCTTCTGCTCAAACGTCACACGAATGTCAAACAAGGTTGTACCAACCTAGAAAAAAAAAATGTACATTCATAGAAAAATCTAGATGTCCCTCTTTTGTTACGCGTACCTAATCCACATTTTCTTTGATTCTTGCTTTATTTATCACTTATTTTCAACATCAATATTGCACCCAAGAACGGATTGAAGTGTCACTTTGTGATGTGAAACTAAAGTTATACAAATTAAGGTGATGCCAATCATATTAAACGACATATACATATGTAGCCAAATTATTAATTATTAAAAATCAGTTTTTAGGAGCATTTTAAAATATTTATTTTATAAACAAACTAAGTACACATAATTCAAAATCATTTAAAAAATTAATATTGGGGAATTCTATTCCCCATAACACGGAATTAAGTTGTACACGGGTCTAAGGTTAATAGAAAATTTAAATTGTTCAAAATTGGGATTTACAAAATAGAATTTATGGCCATCAAATAGTTTTAAATTATGTATTTATGAACAATAAAAAGTTTTAGTTAGTTTAGATTATTTTAATGTCAAAAACGGGCTTTGAGATTGTCAGCAAAATTCATATTTTTATAGTATTAAATTAATTTTGGCTTTCCTTGCGCAATTCCGTCCCCGTTGCGTCGAGATTGTCCCCACCTTTATTAGTATATGCTATTGAAATAATCTGCCAATAATGCGCTTGAGCCGCGTAGTATAGTGCCGTGTTTCTAAAATAAAGTTTTGTTTTGTATGTTTTACAAGAATAGATCACTATTAAGAAGGATAGATCACGGTGTCGTTTATTCTGCTTACATTCGGTGAACTTTATTTATTATAAAATTTTGTTGAGAGAACATCGGCTACCAAAAGATGCAACGAGATTTCATCTGCTGTATTCAATCGGGTCAGCAACACAAACTTTTCGGAAAATTTGACTACCGTACTTATTTGCGATGGATGCGAAGCACAAAATAAAAATAGTGCCATTAGAGCCATGTGCTCATACTGGTTAAAAAATAATGCTCCCGAATACATTAAACAAGTGCAGATTATATTTCCTGTGCCGGGGCATTCATACTTACCTACCACCGGATCGAGTATTTCCGTTCCTCGCAAAACGAATACGAGGAAATATATTCAGAATATGGCACGTTAATTTCAATGAGCAGTCAAGATTGTCCAATATTCGACTGGAAATCTCATGTTCAATTTAATTATTCGAAGTGGTTTATAATGAAGGAGTTGCAACGCGGAATATCCGTTCAAGGCGAAGCCGCTTACAAATCTGATTTATCCAAAGGATGTTCAGTTTTAAAAAAAGGTTTGAGTTTCCCAGAAGTACTTCCTGAACAGCTGAGCAATAGCAGGGACATTAATTCAGCGAAACTGAAAGACATAAATCATTTATTGGTGAAGCACTTCGGAGACGACTGGAAATCTCGCGAGGTTTTATCATTTTACAAAAACTTGTTGGATGGAAACGTAACTATGAATATTAACTGTGACGATGACGTATGTATATGTGATACTTATTTAGAGGACATTGATTTAAGAGTCTGATTTATTTGTATAAACTATAGCAGACTATGTTACTAATATTAATGTAGTTGAGATTTTTAATTGAATTTTTTGTTTTAATTAATGTTGAACAAAGATGTCGCCAATGGGTTCGGTCTAAACTTTAATCTCTGTACATGTTCGTGTGATAATTCTTAATAAAGCTTTAGATGCCAAAACTCATATATTGCACTGGTTGTTTTAAAATATCTCGCGTCCTGTTGAATAGCTTTAGTCGTAATGAAATCGTTGTTGTATTTATTGGTTGTCCAAGATGAAGGCGAAGGTCCAAATAATCGTTTGTGAATTTCTCGTATCCAATTTATATTCAGGGTCAATAATTATCGAACCGGGTTTCTCAAATCCAAGGTATATTCCGGTATAATAAATAAAAATTCACGGTTTGTTTGAATTTTAATCACTTGTTTGTTTATTCACTGTATACAATGGTCACTGTATTGATTTTTGAATATTTTTTACAATTTTATTCACAAAAAAGAGTTTTATAATATTTTCGTGTGTCTTTATATACAAAAAACTGTTATACAAAATGCTTAATTGTTCTACTTTCTATCGCTATGACGCTATCTAACATTTAAAATAATTACTAAGTGCTATAATTAAGTTATAATTAAGTTGGTACCTTCACTACAATATAATAATTTTAATTACATGAGTTGGTGCTATTGCACGTCAACAAATAATGTCAAATTAAGAAAAATGATTTAATTTAAAGAAATATTTACAAAATTTGATTAACTAATTTAGATAATTTCGATATTATTAATTTATATAAAGACAATTGGATAATTAACTAGAGTCTTATATGAATTATGATTGAATTAGATAAGTATAATTTGGGTCCGGGTCAAAATGCCGCGTTTTAAAATGTCGCGTTTTAAAATATCGCGTCTTAAAATGTCGCGTTTCAAAATGTCGCGAGGTACAAAATGTCGCGCGGTACAAAATGTCGCGTCTTAAAATGTCGCGTTTCAAAATGCCGCGAGGTACAAAATGTCGCGTGGTACAAAATGTCGCGTCTTAAAATGTCGCGTTTCAAAATGCCGCGAGGTACAAAATGTCGCGTGGTACAAAATGTCGCGTTTTAAAATGTCGCGTTTCAAAATGCCGCGACGTACAAAATGTTCAACTTGGATTAAATTGTGTATCTGATATCAACTTCCGATATATAAGGACTTAACTTTAACATTTTGGTGAAGGAATATTCTAATAAATTTCAAGATTTGCGTTCTTTTTCTTAGACCCACTTTATAATTACATAAAATTAGTGAAGGAAAATTTTACTATATGTTTAAACACAATTTGCTTGTTTCAAATAATTTTTATTAAATTATTTATTATTTCACATCATATTGTGTTGATTTATAAGGGATTTTTCAAAACGCGTCATTTTAAAACGCATCATTTTAAAACGCGTCATTTTGTACCACGCGGTTTTTTGAACCACGCGGTTTTATGAAACGCGACATTTTGTACCACGCGACATTATGTACCACGCGGCATTTTGAAACGCGACATTTTAAAACGCGACATTTTGTACCACGCGACATTTTGTACCTCGCGGCATTTTGAAACGCGACATTTTAAAACGCGACATTTTGTACCACGCGGCATTTTGAAACGCGGTATTTTAAAACGCGACATTTTAAAACGCGGCATTATGAACGGTTCCCGTATAATTTATAAGTAAACTAATATTTTGTTTTGTTTGTGTTTTCGATGATTTTCAGTGTTTTGTTGTTTTTCAGTGTTTCATCTTTTGATCATCATCAACAAATGTGTTTTATAAAGTTTCACCAAAAAGTGTAACAAATGTGAATTTATTTAAGTAAACTAAACTGTGATTTTTATGATTTATTAAACTCTTTGAAAATAGAAATTGAACTCTCAAATTTTTACTCTTATGAAATCGACAAAATTGTAACAAAACTTACTATTTCCACTAGATGGTGTATCAAAACCATACATTTCCATGCAGTTGCTACAAAATGAAACATTTGGTTCTCATAATTTGGTCACTGACTGTAAGCAGAGCCTTCTAGAGTATAGAGCCATAATTATTATGACGTATTTTTAAGAATTTTTTTTAGTGGTATTACTTTTCACTAACTTCTATAGGAATCCATAGTAAAAATGGTGTTTTTAGCTTCAAGTGTTTCAATAGCCGTCTTCCAATGGGCAAAATTTGCTACTTGGAAGTACTTGCGAGTAGATACCCAATGGAACGAAAAATTGAGTAACACAAGTAAAACACAGCCTTCTGTTTAGTTGTTTTTTTTTGTCTTTTGTAAAGTTGTTTATTATAGTAATGGCGATATTTAAAATTAGATTCAAAGTATGACAAAACAAAATGGACATGCAATAAAAGGAAAGCATTGATATTTACCGTATTGATATATATATATATATATATATATATATATATATATATATATATATATATATATATATATATATATATATATATATATATATATATATATATATATATATATATATAATTTTGACATTTTACATCATCAAAAAATAAAAAAACTCGAACGTAATAAAAAATTCTCGAAAAATATCGAAAAAGGTCTAAAAGCCATCTATTGGAATTTTTGCAACTAAAATCCACTAGCGCAAATTTTATGCGTAACTACTTCTGTTTTCTACACCATCGTATGAGCATGGGTAGTTGTGAGTAGATACAAGTACTTGCTAGTAGTTTGCTTTCGCCAATGGAAGACGCTTAATGAAAAAGCAAAAATATTATAAAATGTTTCTATAAAAGTTTTCTATTTATTATCTTTAACAACAATATACAAGAAGGCTACATTGGTATTAAGTAAATATTAATTGCAGAAATATTAAAATTAAATTATTTGTTTTTCGAACTTTCATGAAAAATACATCAAACTTGGCTCTGACAAATTAAAATAATACTTGATAAATTTATCTTTAGTTTTACTAGTGTACGACAGATGTCTAAGATGTTTACGGAAAAATACGAAAAAAATTATTGAATCACAAAATTATGCCACATTCTTAATATTTTGTGAATTGGGTTTGCTTTTCCTACAATTTTTTAACTTGAAATTTCACCAGGTGGTAATTTTTCATACGATTTTACTAAATTTTTATTGCCAATACTGCCATCACTGCCATCTATGCAATGTTTATTGACTTAGTGTCCACACGAATTGTAGTAAGTTTTTATTTCAATTTGACCAGAATGCTGTTGTTATGAATTTTTGTTTAAATTTTGGTTTACATAAATCAACTATTACTAGAAAATCAAAACAATTTACTTAAACGACATTCATTCATGAAAATATTTCAGAAATCATAATTAAGAATTTGTAACATTTTCATTTAAAAATTGGTCTTAGTAAAAAAAGTGATTGCTCATATTATGTTTTATGTGTTTTACTATGAAAAGTTTGTTTTTACCTTTCCCTTATAAAAGCTGTGATTTTTAGATTATGGCTTTGTATAATCATAGCCTACTGTATAAACAAGAGCCTCCAGTATCGACTGTATTTTTTTACTAACAATAAGCTTAAAATAAGGCAAAAATGTGTACATGTTTTCTTTACTATGAAACTATTTATATCGGGAAACGGTTATTTTCATTTACAGTTTTAGTTTATTAGAAACATGAGCTTGTGTATTGTTTTTATGCGAAAATGTTCATGAAACATGAAAATTTATTTGATTGAAAAATCGTGTCTTGAAAATGTTTAGTTTTTAGTGAAAATCGTTATGCAAAATAAGGTATTTTTGAAATTTACTATATTGTTGTTTTTGTAATATACGTCATAAACATAACTCGAAATTTACAAACAATTCAATAATTGAGCCGTTAATTTTGAAAGTGGTGCAAGTCCATTTTTCAAAAAATTTAAGTTAATGATAACAATAGACAAATAAAAGTATAATCTTGCTAACGGTGAACAATTTATAGTCAAAATAAAAAAATAATAATCCCTAATACTTGTTCAAAAAATAGGAAAATTCAAAATCCCATATGTTTTTTCATTTATTGTTTCTCTATTCCTTCATTTTCTCGTTTCAACAAAATGTGGACTTGCCCCACTTGCAAAATAAACGGCTCAATTATCTCTTTCATTGCCTCCATTCAAATACGAATTAGAATATATTTCTATGGTTATTTTGAATTTGCAAAGCATGCTAGATTGTTTTGATTTTTTGTTTTCTTCGCACTCATTGTATTGATTTATTTTTTTCTGTTTGGCTCTTTCTGATTTATTTTATTTTGATTTTGAGCGGAGACGTGTTGTACATATTTTTTCTTACCATGATGACGTCATTAAATTGAATTTTCTCTTTTTAATACATATTGTTATTGTTGTAGAATGTTTTTTAATTTAATTTCCCTTATTTTCTTTGATTATTGCTGGAAAACAGGGAAATTTGAGAATCTGTGTTTTAAATGAGTAAGACATTGACTTATTTGTTAGCGATTTCAGAAAAAATTATTTAACTAGGTTTAAGTTTTAATTCATGTTTTGTCGTCAATCGAAATCGCGTTTTTTCATACTTATTTTGAGTGTTTATATATCCTTTATTTGAAGTTCATTTCACATGGCAGCTTTATTTACATCAAGATGGTTCTGGTATAATCTAGATTGCTTTGCTGTTAGTCATAAATATGAGTAACTTATTGGGGGTGTTCACACGAAGTTAACACTGCAACGCAACACGACAACTCCTCGCGTTTAGACGAAATAATAAAACTGTTGTTACTTATCTATGTATGTGTTTTGTTTATTTATTTTTTGTAGGAGGTGTTTACTAAAAAAATTAGAAGTAAAACCAGTTTACAAAATAAAAAAAATCGAACCACATTCAAATGTTTTATTATTTTATATTTGTGTTTGAGTGTTGCAACATGTTCATCACCTAAAATTTACGTTGAAAAAGTGCAACAAGAATATTTTCCCCTGCAGTTAATTTATAGGCAAAGACGTAAGAAACGAGGAAATGATGTGTTGCAGTGTAAACTTCGTGTGGACAGTCGGATTATTTTATTTTATTTATTTTTTCATAACTGTGGCAAGTGCAACTATGGTTTATATTTCCCCTTATTAAAACCAATTTGCTTGTTTAGACGAGTACTATTTGGGCGCCGATTTTCCTCGTTTCTTACTTCTTTGCCCACAAAATAATTTTGGAGTAGGGATATTTCGATGAACGTTTACAACAAAAATTTGTAGCGCTGATCGTGTTGTTACACACCAACACATATAAAAATATTTACGGTTATTTTTATTTTATTTTGATAGGAGCTCGTTCTAATTTTCTTGTTACAAGCGAGAAGGTGAAAAAAAAATTGTTTTGGTAATTTGTTGATATTTATCGGTAATAATATGACTGAAATGGATTGGAACAAAGAGCAAACACTCTTTTTAATCAAAGAATTTAAAAAATATCCATGTTTATACAATACGTTGGATATTAATTTCACAAATAAAAGTAAGCGATCGGAGAAATATAATTTAATGTTAGATGCAATAAAACAAATTAGGCAAAATGTAACAGTTGCACAATTGAACAAAAAAATCAGGACCTTACAATCCCAGTTATCAAAAGAACGCACTAAGATACACAATTCCAGGAAAAGCGGTACCGGTACCGATGATATTTATGAACCCAAATTGTGGTGCTTTTCTGAATTATCTTTTTTAAACCACTGTAGTGATTCTACACCAAGTTATTCTAATATAGATGTGTCTGATGTAAGTTTTCTTAAAATTAGCTTTTAAATGCAATTTTACCACTACATATTTCTTATGTTATCATTTTTATTTCAGAAAGGTATTAACGACAGCGTCGAAGTAGTTGAAATTAAAAAAAAAGTAAGTTGAAATATTTATTTGACTGGCCTTTAGCATGTATTGCACAAATACGAATACTTGCATGATTCTATATCTATTCTATATAGGTAAAGTATGTTTAATTTTTAATATTTTCAGAAATCGAGAAAGAGTCAGACAGACGAAATGGAGAAGCAAGCGATAGATGCATTAAAGTTTGCATATAAATGTATGGAACCAGCAAACGAAACCCGCGAAGAAGAATTCTGTCGCTTCCTGTGCAACGAACCAAAAAAAAAATTAAACTGGAGTTAACTTTCGAAGACCTAAAAAAAGAAATTTTGCAACTGGTATGGCAGCGTACAATAGAAGAAAATCACCTTTTGCAACAACAAATTTCATTCAATCCATTTAAAAGTGTAGTTGACAATTATCGTGACCGTTGTACATCAAGCACGACCAGATCCTCAAGTTCACCATTTTCCACCATATCGACAGCTTCAGTTCCTATTGTTTCTCCCTATATAAATTCATCTGATTCAACCACTCCATCATCCTCAGTTTCAATGCTAACCCCGTCACCAACCTCAATTCCCTTCCCATTTCAATCACTACCCATAATTCCAAACACATCACCAATCACATTTAAAGATTCACTTCCACCATCAGTACCAATTCCAATCCCATCACGTTCATTTCCATCTGCAGACTTAGTTTCAGTTCCAATCCGATCACCAGCTTCCGAACGTATACAAATATTAAGTATTGAAGTAATAAAAGGAAAGGATTCATAATTATGTACAATCACTAACATCAAAACAACCCGCCTCTACACCAATTTCGTCGGCACCGTTGAATTCAATACCATATTCTTCAATACCAAGTACATCAACAATATGTCCAAGAGCGTCTACAACAAAAGATAAATTAGAATTAGCTATGGATGATATTTTTGAGGATATCATTATAGAAGATTAGGAATTAATAGATGATTATTATTAATAATATTGATTCTGAATTTTTTTTAAATAAATATCAAGAGCAAACATAAAATTAATTTATTTTTATTTTATTTAAATTTTAAATGACCCTCCGATTCCTCTTGTCGTATCGTTTCTTCCTGAGACAATACAATTTGAAAATTATTATGTACTCAATTTTGGCCGGTTACTATGATAAAAATCGTTTTACAAGGCGTTTCTCGGAGTGTTAATTTTATATCTGATTGGTTTATTTTATTGAGTTTATATTCTGTTTAATCCAGCAACGCAGCAACGAGAGAGAGTTGAGTTCTTTTTCAATAGTTCTTGTGCTTCTATGATAATTCAAATATTTATTTAAAATTATAATTTATTAAAATTAATTCATGAAATTATACATCATTGATATTTTTCTAAATTTTGCCTTCAGCATTGAAATATTCAGTGAATTGCTCTCTTACATTTTCGCCTGTTTTACAATTCGTCTGTTTAGAATGTCCCTGGCTGTTTGTTGTGATGTATCATTTTCTTCACTAATATTAATTTCGGTGTGCCATTGGCTCTTAGTAATTAAAAAATTTTGCAGTATACAGCAACACAGCACAATTTTCTTTACTTTGTCTTCTCGCAAATTAATCGGTTTTTGAAATATTCGGAATCTATTACTTAATATTCCAAAAGCGCGTTCTATGGTCTGCCGAGCGCGGCTTAAACGGCGATTAAAGACTTTTTTGTTTTCGTCAGTTGTCGTAAACGGGTAAGGAGTCATCATTTGTCCAGACAAAGCGAATGCATTATCTGCGACAAAGGTATGCGGTAATATAATCTGTCGTTTCCAATAGCTTTATTAGGCGGTAAATATTTTTGAGGTGATTGTAAAATATAATTAAAATTGGATCGCTGCAGTACACCGCTATCGCTTATTCGGCAAATATAAATTTGCAATATGCATCTGCGAGTCCTAATAGTACTATGCTATGGAATCCTTTGTAATTGTAGAAAAGCGGAGCATTGGTTTTTGATGGTCTAAAACTAATGGGCTTGCCATCTAAAGCACCTATGCAATTTGGAAATTGCCATCTTAAATTACAGTCATCCGCAATTTTTGTCCACTCATTTTCTGTTGTCGGAAACTGAAATATAGTAAAATAGTTGTTTGGTGAATTTTAATATTTTTTTTAATGTCTTATAGTAATTTTTATGAATATACATATTTAGAAAAATATGAAGCTGTTTAATTAAGACAGTATGAGTGACAAACTTATTTAAAAAAAAAAAAAGCTTGCCTTTAAAAATTGATCTTTGAAATTATTATATATAGCATCACAGACTTCTATAATAGCTGTTGATAGATACGGTTTTGACAAAGTTGAGTAGTACTCAAATTCCATATACGACTCGCCTGTCGCCAAAAATCGTAGAGTAATTGCCAATTTTTCTTCAGCACTGATTGCCTTTCTCATGTTAGTGTTTTCTCTCTCAATGTCAGCTCTAATTCCACGTAACACAATGTTGAAACTATTCTCATCCATCCTTAAAAAATTCTTATAATCACTCGAATTTGGTTTAAGTTCTTTCATCAAAAATTGTATATTTCCAACTAGTTTTCTGGACTTTCTATAATCTTTAATCCAGCAGGTTCGTGTTCTTTTCGATTTTTTTTTCTGCTTTTATGGCAGCTGCCAAAAGCACGCAAGCAGCACTTGACGCCGCTATCGCTGCTGCTGCAACATTTTTTTTTACCAAAAATGTGTTTGAGGAGGTATTAGCCTCTGGTTTTAAATTTAAAGACTGATGCATATTTACAAAACATATATGTATTATAAACCTCAAACAAGGAAATCTACACGTGGAATAAATGTAAATTTTTATTTTCAAATTTGCTAGAATGTAATATACACATACATAGACAAGTAACAACAAACAGTCTAAACGCGAGGTGTTGTTGTTACAACACAAAAAATCGATGAAGAAGTACTCGTCTAAACACACTCAATATTTGTTGTTTTTTATTGCATTTTGTATAATGTATGCGAAAATAATGCCAAGTGTTAAAAGTTATTGTACAATATAGAAAATTTGGTAGTTGCATATAATTATTTGGATTGGGACACTGTATAATTTAAGCAAAATGTATGTATAGTTGCAATTTTGGACAAGTAAAGTCAGCTGGATTTGGAAGCGAAAAACAAAATATTGGAGTTGACTCAGGATAAAAATAAAAATATCTGAGGAACACAAGACAACAATATTAAGTCGCTGTATATGGTTTAAAATAAAAAAAATAATAATTTCATCTTAATTATAATAAAGTTTAATAATAATAAATCAAGCAATTTTGATAAGTAAAAAGCTATAAATTATTAATGTAATTATTAAAATAATATTGTAATTCTAAAACTATTTACAAAAAAAAAAATCGCACAAACAAAATCACAAAGAAAAAACCTTCGAATAATCGCGTCGTATTAGATGGTCGAATAAGGTTAAACAGGCGATTATGTAAGCGAGTTTTTCGAAATTGCGACAAAAACGCTTAAAAAGATTCTATTCCGTTTCTTTAAAAATATCTTTTTATTTTTTAATCATTACGAGTTGTCTGTCGTACTTAAAAAGTGTTATGACTAAAACAACAAGAACAAGTAGCAATTACGAGAACTCGTAAAATTTTACACAATCGAGTTTTGTCGCAATTTGGAAAAATTCGAAACTTGTAATGCTTACCTAATCGCAGAGAATCCGTCATGTTGGCCAAAAATAAACTAAAATTGGATTTTGGAATTCCTCGTCTCGCACCGGATCTGCAACGATATGTTTTTTTTTGTTGTTGTAATTATTTAGAAATTAAAGCAACATTTTATTTTTGGGTAATTGTTTATAGGCTTTTATAGGCTTTTATGGCTTTATTATATAGAGTAATTTTCAATATTCAAGATTGTTAATGGTATTCTGGGATTTTGTTTTTGTTTATTTAGTATCTTTAAATTTTATTTTATTAATAAATTTTTGGTTTAATAATTCAGAAAAGTGATTAATTAAAGTAATTTTGTTTTGTGATTTTCTCGGAAAAAAAGAATGAAAATAAAGCATGAGTGAATAATTTGTAAAAGCAGTTCCATTGATGTTAATCTACGATATGATGCTGCAATATACTACCAAAACGACAGTAAATTAGGCGCCTGGAAAATTCTGTCTGGGGTAACCGCGAGGGGAGTCTGCGCAGCGTGCTTTTGGTTACATCAGTTTGATGTGGTCCGAAGACTGTTACGTAACCAATACATAATTTAGGAATATTTTATAATACGATATTTAAAATTAACAAAATTGTAAAAATAGCTTGTCCTGTGTCAAGAGAAACCAGCAATTAACCCTAATGTACACACTAGCTGTTTAATAGCGATTTAAAAAATAGCGACCTTTCAAGTTAACAAAATGACCCTGGCGTTGATTTATGTTTTAAATTGAAAAGGTATATCATGTGGTACCTATGCCTTGTTAATAAATTTGTACCGTTTAATGTTAGTATACCATTACCAAATCTAACTTCTGAACGAGTTAACAAACATTATATAACTTTAAATTCATTGACGAGGGTCAATTAAGACTGATAAGAATTTGCAAAACAAATATTCTTCTGAATTATAATTTAGGTATGAAATACGTATTACGAGTACTACATCATTTAGTTAGAATTAGAAAGACTCAACCATTGCTTAATACTACTACATGTGAGTACATTTTACCCTAATTTAGTAAAAAATTATTATAGATAAGAATAAAACGTTTATGTAAGGTTCTAATAATTGTATATCACTTCAAATCCAGTATTTAATTTTATAATAATATGAGTATTGATAAGAAAAATTTTTATATCTATAAATTAATTATTCTTACTTTCATGCATTGAAATCAAATATCAACCAGTTTCTAAAGTATTTTAGTTCGCAATACATAAAATCTAAGTTGCTTTTGTTGTGTATTTATTTTATATTTAATATTTTATTTGAATTTTTTTCGGTTTTAGTTTAAAGGTATTTTATAAATCTACTATTTAGTTGTAATATATCTTCAATATAATTGCGATATTAGTTTATATAATGTTGCATAATTTTTGGTGAAAAAAAAAATTATTTGCATTCCTAATTTATGTATGCCTTTAGTTTGTACCAAATTTTCAAAGTAAGGTATGAATAGTATATGAATGAGTACTAATATACAGACGTAATTGAAGAGAATTATGACGTTTACAAATAATTTTAACGATAATTGTTAAATGTTATACGCTACAAAAAAACGTGTTTCATTTACGTAGAACATCATAATTAATGTTCCTAAATACAATATGTGTAATATTTGTATTTATGTATGTGGGTATTGTTGTTTCTTATTATTTAAAATTGCATGAAATTGCGATTTTATTCCTATTCATGATGTTACAAAAAATTGCTCATTTGGAATTTAGCACCTTTGACATACAAGTGAAATTTCTATCAAAAATCGATAGTAACCCAATTTTTAAATATTAAATTGTATAATTTGAATAAATTGAAGTTATGCAAGTATCAAGAAAGGGCAATCTAACCGATGATTACATATTCTGTTGCTGTTTCCACTTGTATTTGAGAAACATGTTTAAGAAGAAATGCATTATGTACATAATACTTTATATTACAAATTAAGTAGTACCAGTTTGTTTGGAAAAAAATGTCTGCTATAATAATGTGACAAAAATTTTAAACGATTCTCTGTGATTGTAGCATTTTCCTCCACTTATTATATACTCGGGAGTACATCGCTTTAAAATGTATTTTCTTGCTGACGGTTGTGTAATAAATAAATCATAAGATCACTTGAAAATGCAAGTCTAAATTAACTGAATTTGCTCCACTCTTTTAATTCTGCTGTTTTATCAACGAATAACTATTAACTATTCCAATGCCTTACTGAATAATTGAGTTGATACACATACATATATACTAATACAATATATGCGTATTTTTAATATCCAAATGAACGATCAAATCAACATTTGGACTCGTCTGTGAGTTAGCTGGTTAATCATAAATCATTTCCAAAATATTTCAACCATTTCATTCTTAGGACCTACTTCAACTAGTTCTATCCGCCTCTGGGGTCTAATTTCATAGCAATTAAGTAACAAGGGTGGTCTCGATCTGATAGATGCATTTGTAAACTACAAAATATGGTTAAATTTTTATTATAATAATAGTTTAGTAGATTATCTTTACTTTTATCTGTTGACAGTGCGTCTCAGCACACCTTTGGGACAGTCAATCTAAAATATTTCTCTCATTATTTATCTACAAATTTAGAGCAATTAAAATCCTGTAACAAAATCAAAGCATAAATTAATACATTTTTTTGGAGTGAAATACATCTGTATTAATTGAGGATACTTGAGAGTAGCCAGGCTAAAATTATTATTCAGAAATTTAGAACAAAAATTTCAACAATTCGTACAAAAATGTTAAAATTCTGGAGACTAATAATGTAACTAACAATTTAAAATGTCAACAATTTAAATTAAATTATTAAATCTAATTTCTAAAATTCGGTTATAATCTAAATCAGATTCTTAACTTTAGACGTTTGTAGCTTCTAATATTACAATTTACTAATTCTTTTAACAAAATTCGAGATTTCAAATTTGGACATGAACATTCAGGTTTTTAATATTTCAAAAATTTTCATTTATGATAGAAATTCTAAAGTTTATAAATCCAAATTTTTTGTTGTTTTTTTGATTAATCCAGACATGTAAATAAAAAATTCTTTATTACAATATCCAATTTGTGAGAATTAATATTCGCTTCAACAAACGTTTAGCTAAACTAAACATTAGAGTTTATGTAGTCTTCTCTTAAAATCTATTTATTCTAAACTAGCGCGATGTTATAATTTTTAATTCTCAATTTTTACACTAAAGTATTTTAGTTCTGTAGTGAACTATCGCAATTGTACACACTAAGTAGGCGAAATTTTTGATAGAATTTCTGAAAATTTATATTGCGAAAAATTTAGAAGAAATTCTAATAATTGCGGTTGGCTTGGTTCAGAATTAGTTTTTGTTGAATTAAAATATCAGAATTTTGGGAAATTTTAAATACTTCACTACATTTTGCATATTAGCAGATTAACTTTCCAATTTTGACTTTATTGGCCTACCTAGGCCAATTGCCTATTATAACCCGCCGCTGCTTTGGAAAATGTTAACACGATATACCATATTTTATGGGAACTATTACTATCAGCTTGAACTGTACAATTTTTATTTAATCTTTAACTGTGCATTCTATTTTGTGACTCGAGCAAGGGACTTCCAACCCTTTCGATTTTTTTTATTCCCCGTCGTGGCTTTTCGTACCCTCGCGCTAGTTGCTTTTAAGTTGTAATGTGTGATTTGTCAAGCTTGGATGATAACAATGATGAAAGTTCTAAAGTTAAATTTTATTTTAAAATCTTTATTGAATTCATTCAACCTGTTAGGAACATGTATCAGTTTCAATGATTCAGCCATTATAAATTTATTCATATTGAGATTATTTCAACTTTTCAACATTTGATTTGGCTACTTTGTTGGTTTCTTCGCTTTTGACGTTCTCACATAAAGTTGTCACATGCTATGTACATCTTTCACCGCCAGCCAACGGTTCCGTTACAAAATTTCGGTCGGTGCATTCTACTGTTTGAATCGGTTCCTTCCTAGAGGTTGAGAAGTCTCATTGATCTTAGCTATCGGTTAAAATTTGGCCTTTCCAGTTCCACCCGGCACACCTTTAATACCCAAACCACATTTACTGTAATAGTGACGAAGAACTTCTTATAAATAACTTTTTGGATAACACTTAGCAATGACGCTAATTGATGATTATATTCAAGAAGTTTATCTGGCAGCATTTACAGTAGAGAAATCTTGCAGAATTTATAGCATCACGTTCGCTTCTTGCTTTCTTGAACGACTTTTCATTCTACTCTCTGACAAATGCTTCAGTAAAGTTCACCGCTTTCTGACGATTTTTGAGACTTAGCCGATACAAGACGTCTTCAGACAAGCAGGCCTTATAGCTCTTCCAAAGCGTATTAGAGTTGTATGGTTCACAAAATGACAAGGTGTCTGCAAATGTTCAAACTGTTGGTGGGGAGTTGCCTTGTTCAAATATGTTTTATTCAATTCCATCGATTTTTCGGAGATCTTTAAAGTATGATGGATCGACTTTATGCAACAGCATTCTCATAGTAATCATAGTTTCGAAGGTATACTGTACAGACACGTCCAAAATGCCATCAGGACTCATCATTCGACAAAACTTCGCCACGCTACTTCGTGGGTTGAAATGTAAAGTCTTTCGTATTCACCTTTTGTGCATGCTGCAGAATAATGTTTTATGGATTTTACCGAGTTTACATCTGCTGTTTGTGTTTCCTTAATGCAACGCAATTTATTCATCACCCTATTTAATACATTATGGCGAAGTTTTTTGTTAATGTTATGTACATGTGGAGTACATTGCTTCTGCCATTTAACGAATTACAGCTAGTATTTTACTTAGCCAATCACTTGACCTTGAAACTTTAATGAGCTTCTTCCGAAAAATTCGTGAAACTAAATCTTGTCTATATATCAATGCTTGATTATTCATTAATCAAATGACGAACTTAAGTGAGGGGTGAGGGCTACCTGTGTAATTTGACGGCAAAACACCAACTTGGCATGATTAGGCGTATTACCAGCGTTCACAACCGAATGAGTTTTAATTCTTGTTTGATTCTAGAAGTTGTCCGTAATCAATCGTACATAATCGCGTTTTGTCGCAATTTTGAGAAACTCGAAACTCGTAATGCTTACATAACCGCACCCCTAAATGTTATATTTTTTTTGTCGTAATAGGCGGACACAATATGTCACGTAATTGTCGGTTCGTTATTGATTTTACTTTACCAATGAACCGTAAATTGTAAGTAACTACAGAATTTTGGAATGTTATGGAGTCGCCACACTATTCCACCCCCAGTGAACTGGTGAACGATAAAAGAATGAGCGGAACCGAAACGGTTTGGCGATGGAACGGCGCATTCTGGACTTTGGTTGTTTCGCGAAGTTAAAGGTTAGTCGCTTTTCCGATTTTTTGATCGGTTGTTCGGTATTAGTGGGTGGTGCTGAATGTGTTGGGTGTTGAGCACAGTTTGGTTTGTATGGATCTCGTTCGATGCAACTGGAGATTGCGCATGAGCCTCTATGGAGCACGGCTTCAATCGGTTTATTGATACCGTCGACTCGTTGCCCTTGATCAGTACATTAAAGTACTTTTCGCTACGTCTGATCACTGGGAATGGACCCTCATATGAAGGTTGTAGTGACTGCCGGACTGCATGTTGCCAATTCTTGATGGATTCATCGGTCCAATTTATCGGTGACTTGCCGTTTTTTGTCTGTGCTTTGATTAAGTCGTACAGAATTCCTTGGTAGTGTGCACTTGTGCAGCCTTGGGTAGGAAAATACGATAATAGTTTATCATCCCCAAAAAACGAAGAATACCATCGGTTGTAGCTGGTCGTGGAAAATTTTGAAGTGCTTCCACTCGCTGTTTGTCGGGTAACATGCCGCCTGCTGGGAAGTGAAATCCGAGAAAGGATATTTTGTCCCTGGCGAATTCACATTTGTTCAGGTTGATTACCAATCCCGCGTCCCTTAAGCGCTGAAAAACTATACGTAGGTGCTTGAGGAGTTCTTCTATACTTGATGAGGCGATCAGAAGATCGTCGATGTAAGGGAATACGAACGCCAATTCTCAAAACACCGAGTGAATTAGCCTTTGGAACGTTTGGGCCGCGTTGCGCAACCCAAATGTCATGAGCGGAAACTCGAACAATCCAAATGGAGTGAAGATCGCCGTTTTCTCGATGTCTTTTTCATCGATGGGTACCTGGTGATAGGCACGAACGAAGTCGATCTTGAAAATATGGTACATAATTCGAGTTGGTGTGTGAAAATTCGTCACAAATGGAATTGGATAACGGCCGGGTTTTGTTACCGAGTTTAGAGTTCTGTAGTCACTGTATAATCGCCAGTTACCGTCTTTTTCTTGGATATGTGTAGTGGACTTGCCCAATTACTATTAGAGGGTCGACAAACTCATTGTGCTGTCCAAGCTTCGATTTAAGTCTTAGCTATGTTTAGCTTGTCAGCGTTTAGACGTCGTTTTATTGCGTGACAGGGTTGCCCCGTAATCTCGATGCAATGAGTTACGTTGTGCTTTACAGCGTTTTAGTTGGTCGACTCGCGAGTAACAGTTTTGAATTCCTGTAATAATTCCAGTATCCCGGATTGTACCGAATCGTATTTGATCGTAGTGATGCCATACGATGGGATTTGAATGGATACACCTTGGACGTTGATCTGTACGTATCGATGGTTGTCGCATTTGTTGCAATTTAAATGTTGATGAGTTGGATTTTTCGAGGTTGGTTGGTGGTATGACGGAAACCTCGCCGCCTGTGTCGATTAAAAATTATAAGATTGGTCGGCTTTTTGAATTATGGCTACCATTACTTGCTACATGAAGTGAGGAGCCCGATCCCCGATTAATTGATTCCGAGCTGGTTTGGTTGAAATGGCATGGCTTTATGAATTTTCAGGTATGGCTGCCGTATTTGTGGTAATACCAGCAATTTGGATGATTCGCTGCATGTTCCTTTGAACGCGAACTACTGTGTTGACGAGGGGAGTTAGCGAAATTAGGACTTTGGGATCGTCCACGAGTTAATTTGTCTCCAGACTTACCGAATCGAGCGAACAGTTGCTCCACTCGTTGTGAAAGGATGCTGATTTGAGCTGTCAAATTGTTTGATTGTGTTCCCTGTATTTCGTTTGTCGAAGCCTTCAAGTTACATATACCGGCTGTTTTCTGCACGTCGGTTATTTTGTCGGCAGCGTTTGCTAACTTTTGTTTGGGAGACACTGCAGCCATATATTTCGCAATACTGGCCCGGTTACTTGATTAACTGGCAACGCTTCCATCTCTCGTACAAGCTGCGATGGTTTTTTGTCGCTCAGTTGCAGTCCAGACAGTATAATCGATCGAGTTTAATTTTCGGCTACTCCCATAAACAATGTGGGTATTTTGTAGTTCAACGGCATATGTTGACATAGGCCACTACACCACTTTAATCACGCGTTTAGCACAACGGGTAATTTGGGGCTACTTTAAAGGAAACTCAATTTATTTAAAACAAAAAATGTTTATATTTAATTTCACACTATTTATTACATTAATTAAAGTCTTGTAATTCAGTTAAGACAAATAGATAAAATTAATAATAAAATATTTAATTTAAGCAAAAGAACATTTATGTTATTTATTTTAGATGTGCTTGCCTCGTGGTTGTTAGCGTCACTCTTTTGCCCCAATGTTATTTAGCTGAATTCCCGTTATCCATTAATTTAAAGTTAAAAAATAAAGGAAAAACCTTAAACTAACTAGAGTACCGAAACCATAGAAAGCTAGCGATCTGGGCCCGTATTCTTGAAATTCACCCGAAAAAGTCGCCGATAATTTTCAGTCGAAAATTTAAATTGTTTTATCCCAAAGTCACCGCGACTTTTTCGGCAAATTTCAAGAATACCGCGAGCCATGTACTTAGTTAATCGACGAATTGGATTTGGATAAGTCATCAGTTTCATTTTTCAGTTAAAGTTCCTAAAGTTGATTTTGGGACAAAATAAAATTTGCCGAGCTAGTGGCATTTGACGGTTAAAAATGTGTAATCTCATACAACAAAAGAAATATTTTAAATTTTTGTTTTCGCCAAGTAGAATGAAACCATGACAAATATAAAAATTCCGAAAAACCTTCATTTTATACAAGCTCGGAGATATTGATCATATTACAATCGTTCACCTACTAAAGAAAGAAAATTATTTGAGTGCACTCTGTATTTTCTCCTCCAATATTTATGAATCAAATGTTTTGTTTATTTTTTTGCAATATATGTGCCTCTCTTTTTATCGTGTGAGAAAAAACATATTACTTGTATTCTCTGTGTAATTTTACTTCAAATTCACGTTGTTGATATTGACATTTATTTTATTATACAAACAAATTTTTAGTTGGTTTTAATTTTTCGGTTCTTTTCTTATCTTTCATTCATAAAAAAAAACACGGAAACAAAAAATTCCAGCTGATAATAATCTTTTAATTCCGGGACAAATAATTAGTGCATTCATCGTTTTGTTTTTTTTTTTTATTTCATAGGACACAATAAATGGCACCAATATTGTTTTTGGGGCAAATAATTCATTGCAAGGCAATTAATGATTTAGAATTGATACCAAACGGATTTATTCTGGTTGCTAATGGAAAGGTGGATTCACTTTATGCATTGGATTACTTGAGATGGTTTAGCTAATAAATTGCTTTTCAATTTTAGATAACAGACTTCGGAACATATAACACCGCTTTGTTTATTGTTAAAAATTATGAAAAATTTGAGCAAATTCGTTTGAGTGATGATCAATTCATGTTGCCCGGATTTATTGATTGTCATATACATGCTAGCCAAATGCCTAATTTAGGTTTGGGATTGGATATGGGTTTATTAGATTGGTTGCAAACGTATACATTCCCATTGGAAGCGGAATACAAAAATTTGGAATTTGCTAGACAGGTGTATGAAAAAGTGGTGGTAAGTTGTGCGCTTAATTGCTATAAATGAGTTTTTAACAATTCTGTTTTATAGAGCCGTACGCTAAACCTGGGAACGACGTGTGCGTGCTACTTCGCGACTAACGATGTAGCAGCAAGTCAAATTTTGGCTGATGAGGTGGTGAAACAAGGCCAGCGGGCATTTATCGGCAAAGTATCGTCTAATTGCCTATGTCCAGATTTTTATGTGTAAACAAATTTATTATTTTATTGCTTGCATACCTTAGTAACTTTAATATTTGATTTAGTAGCGTCATGTTGCATACGCTACGCTATTCAATTTTAAATTGGAATCTAACCTTAATCTCTGTGAATTTTGTAATCAACATTTAGGCTCCACTTTTTTTTTTACATAATTTTTTTTTGTTTATTACAGTGAAGACACTGAGGCATCAATTAGAGGCAACCTTGATTTTATTAATTATGTCTTGTCGAAAAGGGTAGATAAAAAAATCTTCGTTTTTTTTGCAATAATTTTAACTATAATATATTTAATTTTCCAGAACAATCTGGTTAAACCAATTGTAACTCCACGATTTGCATTAAGCTGTGACGAAAAGCTATTGCAGGAACTGGGATCAATTGCAAAACGATTCAGCCTTCCCATACAATCGCATATCTCAGAAAGTGTGGGCGAAGTTGAAGAGATCAAAAAGAAATTTCCAAATTCGGCTAACTATGCTTCGGTATACGATCGTTTTAATTTACTTACCGATCGTTGTTTAATGGCTCATGCCGTACACTTAGAAGACGCAGAAATCGAGCTATTCAAAAAGCGGGGAGCTAGTGTAGTTCATTGTCCCAATTCCAATATACAATTGAGCTCCGGTTTATGTGATGTTAAGCGTATTATAGAGGGTGGTGTTAAAGTTGGTTTGGGCACTGATGTTTCGGGTGGAAGTAGTGCTTCTATTTTGGATGCTATGCGAACGGCTCTGAATGTTTCCCATTCTTTGGAGTTTATTAAAAAACAGGATATAAAAGGAACAGGAAAAATAGCATCGCCTTCAGCCAATAACGCAAACTATACACCACTGACGTATAAGCAAGTTTTATTTTTAGCTACGCTTGGAGGAGCAGAAGTATTAGGTTTACAAGATAAAGTGGGGAATTTTGAGATAGGGAAAGATTTCGATGCGCTAGTAATTGATGTGGGTAACAAAGAATCATTCGACAAGTATACGTTGCCACCAAATTTATTTATAAACAAGACAAAAAACCAAACTCTGCTGGAGAAATTGCAGTCATTTATTTATTGTGGGGATGATCGGAATATTGTGGAAATTTATGTTCAAGGAAGACAAATAAAATAAAATGAGCTTATAAAGCCGAATAGGAGTTATCAGCTGTTGGTAAGCAGCTAGATTCTAAATATTTTTGTACGTATCATTGAATAAAATATTATATGTATAATCCCTAATTTAAACAAAATTTTTTACTATAAGTATTTATTTTCTATTTAAGTGGCAGCAAATACAACTTGACTGTGAAATGTGCTTCCTTGGTCGGCAAATCGCACACGTCGATTTAAACTATCGGTATCTAAACTTTGGTGTATTCTGTGTAACGAACGTCGATCTTCTTCGAGTTCAGCTAGTTTCCGGTATTTCTTGATTAAAATACAGCATCCGGTCATTAAAAAGACCTGAATTAGTAACCAGAACGCCAAAATCAGAACTATAATCCCAGGTGTTACACATAGCATACTGGAATCTCGTTCAAAATCTAAAAGTATAAATGTATGTACATATTAAAAAAAACATAAAATACAAAATTACATTTCAATAATTTTACCGATTCCCGATATCAAAATTCGATTATTGTTATTTTCCCCGTAAATTAAACTCTCGCTTTCTCCCACCTTATTACTATGTACATTAATGGTGGTGTTAAGTGTGAGATTGTCATCATTCTTCAATATCCGTTTAAAATTTGTAAAATTATTACGTGTCGTCTGTGACACATCAGCCGACTCACTCCCCGTTGTATTTGTAAAGGAACTAATAACGCTTTGGTAAATATTATTTGGTAATTCATCTAACTCGGTATGATTATTACTGTTTGATTCGGCCTCACGTTTAATAAAATCATTTGGAAATTGTATTGTAACATTTGGAAACCGAACCGGTGCAACTGTCGATGGATTATTTACAATTTTTACATCAATTTGTCGTTTTCGTCTTCTTCCAAACGAATAAGTGTTATTACTGCACATAATGGGTTGACATTCATGCCAACAAAAATGTATTTGAACATAGAATTTGACACCGGGAGCATCAGCAAATTTAAATGCATTGAAACGTGTACGTAAACCATGTGCATTTCGTGTACGATATTTTTTTAGCGCCGGGAATACTTTTGAATCACGTGGACAACCATGATCATCGATTAATTGGACACGGGTTTCATTGTTATTTGAGGTGGCATACACGTTAATTGCGTGTATATCATAAACTGTATTAGGTGGTTGAACATCTAAAATGAATTCTAAATTTTCGCCTAGTTGTGCATCTTGGATTTCGATTTTATTATTTAAATCGATTATTTTCATGATAACATTTGGAAAGACGCTGGTCTCATTTAGCACCTTCGATCCTGAATTGGGTGGTGGGCTTAAAATTAATATATACATTTGAAAAAATAATTTATATATACATAATTAATCTACAAGAAACTTAAGTTTATTGCCTAACGGTCGGTCATTCGCTTGTGCTTGTCATAACGTACTCTAATAAATTTGATCAGTCAATCGGTGTCAGTGAACTGATTACGTTTCCTAGTTAAGAAAATTTTGAGTATAAAGTAGAAATCTTGTTGATTGTATTTCTTCCCAAATATCAATTTAAAATTCAACATCAATTTAAATAAAAAGAAGTTTTGAAAAGCTTTTAGATGGAAATGTTATCCTTTTTAATTTAACTTCGCCATTGAATTATTTCAAATTTCAAAAATAACGTACTAGATCTTAAATTCAAGAATTTAAAGAATATCAAATAATTCAGAAATAGACAAAATTTTCTAACTCAGACTTGTGGGTTCGGAAAACCCACTCTGATCGGTTTGATCTGTGATGGACGCTGTCCTGTAATGAATGCCACCAGTAACCAATTAATGAATTAATCCCACCAGTAACCAAAATCAAAATGATAAGACGCTAATTAGTTCTTAAATTATGAAGTCCAGAGTGAAGTGCCTGTAAATTAAGAAGACAAAAACCAAGGCAACACAATTCTAAACTACACATTCGTTGCATATTTGAAATTTCTGGAAGCTGGATCAAATTTTTCGGGAATCTCTGAAAACAAAATCAATATCCACTCATCAAAAGTTATATTTAAATTCCCAACAGAATACAAAAACGATTACAGAAAAAAACGACCAACATTTACAAAGTTTCAATGAAATACGCTCCTTTCAACTGATCCAGAAACCTGGTTGTCCCTGGTAATTCGTTCGATGCTACTATAAGGACATCTTATCACTTTCCTCGATCCCCAAATGGTTAAACGCGTGCGCGGTTAATTTCTTGCGCCTCCGAAGAGTGACAAGTACGAAACCTTAAAACAAGTAATAATCGAACGCTTATGCGAATCAGCTCTTGAGAGAGTTGGAAGCTTTGCCTATCGATGTAGTGACTGAACTTTTTTAAGAAATTTATGGTGCGAAGCAGTCAATTTTCTACACCCACATTTAAATTCGACATGCTCTTTATTGGCAAATTACATTTATTTAACGTCAAACTATAATTTTTAATTCAATTGCTCTACCGATTTATATGGAGCAGCTATCGGAAGCTATTTTTATATGACAGCTCTCGATAGCGGCCCCGTACAGCGAATAAAAAAACGCACTAAAACACGGCAGACAAAATAGTCGACGTACAGAAACCGGCTAGCATTTACCACCTGAATCTCTCTGCAAGAGACGAATACAATGCTAAAGTCTAATGACAAATCGCCTCAAAGCTCTGGGCCGATTGAGAATTTCTTTCAGCGCAGTAAATTGCGATCAAACGAATAAGCAGCAAAATACTCGAATTGCTGGTTCCACCACAAATACGGCTTTCGAGCTACAAAAACAAAATGTGTAAACCCATGCAATTTCAACGAAAACCATTAGGCACCGCACCGCAAGTGCAATCCGTCTACATTTAAATTGTTCGCCACAAACTCTACAACGATCGATGCATACGACTGCAAAAAACTTAAACTCAACGTCGGTTTTCGTAGACCATTGACATGGAAGTTCGTCTTGGCAAAAGTCGACCGGTGCATTATTGGCGCTGATTTTCTATCACATTTCGGTTTATTAGTCGATGTTAAAAATAAGAAGCTCATCAACCCTAACACAAAACTCATCGTCATAGGAGAACTAATTCAAATTTCGCCATACGGTTGCAACCAGAATCAAATCCGATTCAGAACTTCCCGAGATTCTTCAACTACTACACAAAACAATCACCCGTGAGTCGACAGGGAAGCACGACGTCACTCATTATATCGAGACATCTGATCAACCTTGTCACGCCAGAAATTGAAGCTTGGATCACAAGGAATGAGCCGATCCTCTAAAAGCATTTGGGCGAGTCAGCTACATATTGCGAAAAACCGGGATGCAGATGGGTGCTCGCGATTTTGTGGTGACTACCCCTTATTCCCTTTGTGACAGATTTCACACATCAACTCGATTCATGCACAATTTTCTCGAAAATCGACTTCATCCGTGCTTATCACCAGGTCTCCTGTAGTGGAACGAAACATCGAAAAACCGCAATTAAACTCTATTGACTCTTTTTGGATTGTTTGAGTTTCCCCCGGATGACATTTGGGTTACGTAACGCGGCTTAAACTTTCCAACGGTTGGTTCACTCAATATCAGGCATTGGAGCAGTGGCGTAACTACAAATTTCGGGCTCCCCCCCCCCCCCCCGCAAAATTTTTCTTGGGCTCCTAAAAATATTCTTATACCTATGAACAAGTAAAGTTTTAGTTAAAAACTTATTTTTACCTATTGTCCGTCCTCGCATTAATTGAAAGTGTCTGATTTCGCGAGGGTCCCATACAGCACGTAATTCAGTTCAATGGTCTCAAACAAATCGAAATTTCTTGCAATCAACTCAATGCTATGAAAATTTCTATATACATACATATATCGATAAAGCATCATAAATTTCGCGTATAATTTGAAAAATATAAAAAATCTCTAAAATGTTGAATTAAGAAAGTATCTTGAATATTCTAGAAGGTTCTCAAATATCGAATTAGCCGTAAGTATGTAAAACCAAAGGAAATCCTATATACGTGCTAAACACCGCCTTGTAAAATGTACAATAAATAACCTGGCCATTCTTGAATAATTTCGAATAACCTAGGAAATTAGAGACATATCGAAATCTCAAGAAATCAACTAAATATCATGATTTAGATTTATATGCGTAACTTTGCAAGTTCCCATAACTCAAAGCTAAGCGCAAAATATTGCCATACAAAATTCGAATAAATTGGAAAATCTTTGAAAATCTCGAATAATCCTAAAAATGTCGAAAAACTTTAAAAATCTACAATAAACCGCGGAACAATCTCGATTACCCAATTTTGAAAATCTCGCTTTTTAAAATCCCGCTTTTCAAAATTTTGGTTTTGAAAGACGTATTTTTTGGGGAAGGTAAGTTTGCCCGCTTTTCAAAATCCCGTCTTCAAAATCCCAATTTTGAAAATCCCACTTTTTAAAATCCCGCTTTTCAAAATCTTGGTTTTGAAAGACGTATTTGTTTAATTCGTGCCGCCCTTTCTGGTGAAACAGAATTTTAATTTAAAGTAAAATCGGGATTTTGAAAAGCGGGAGTATGAAAAATGGGATTTTATAAAGCGGAAATTTTTTCTTGGGCGGGATTTTGATAAAGCGGGATTTTGAAATGGGGGATATCGTTACGACCCCGAAAAATCTGATTAATCTCTAAATTACCTCGATTAATTTTGAACAATTTCAATAATACCGAAAAATCTAGATATTAATGAATAGTTTCGGAAAGCCTGTAAAAATCTATAAATCTCACGCAAATTTCAAAAAATTTCGAAAATTCGTGTAAATATCGAATTATTTGCCAAGTAATTTAATATTACTAATACTACTAAGCTAAATGCTATACTAACCTAAGTATCACTACTTCAAATATATTTTGATGTTTTTGGCACTGAGTTCCAAATTTGAATTCCATTTTATTATAAGATTTCTTATGAAAAGTGAAACAAAAATTCTAAACCTATGAAACTTGATAGGTGTGGGGTTATCATTGGTTCCAACGATAATTTTGAAAAATAGAAAAAAGCTTGGAACTTATGAATGAGTTCAATTTTGTTATACTTTTTTTTATTTTTTTTATTTGGGTGCAGAGCGGACACTAGCTCCTTGTAACTGTCAGAGCTTCTGCACCCAATGCGCGATCCTGCAAGTAAAGATTAATATAGCTACCATAAATTTATTCATTTCGTATTCATCCGGAAATTTGAAGTGTATTAGCGAATTCCACTTTTTTGATGTTCTGTAGGTATATAAATTCGCGCTTGATTTCTTCAGTTCGAGGTTTCGGGAGCTTCACCGTAAACCTATGTGCATTGGTTGTTCCTCTTGTTACTCTTGTTGTTGTAACGAATGGTGGTATTTTCTCCGATAGTTCTGCAGAACATTTACCATGTACGCATCTGTAGAAGACGCAGAGTTCTGCAACATCTCTGCGATGCTGTAAGCTATCTAATTCCTGAGTAAGTCTGGGATTCCATATTATTCTGATAGCGCGTCGTTGAACCCTGTCCAATAACTGGAGGGTGGTACCGGACGCACCTCCCCAAACTTGACAGCAATACTCTATACATGGCCGGATGAAGGTTTTATATATTTGGAGAACTTGATGCGATTTAAAAAACCTTCTGCATCGATTCAGGAACCCGAGTTTTTTTGAAGATGATTTAGCCAATGTAATAATGTGTTCATTCCATTTGAGTTTGTTACTTATTTGAACACAAGCAGTCGAATTGAGTCGCAACCCGCAAGGATATGGTTTTTTACCACAAATGGGTAGTCGTTACGACTTTTTTTACGCGAAAATGTGCATATTTGTGTCTTTTTTGGGTAGCAAGTTAAGGCTAAGTCTCACACCAATCACGCATCCCATTTCCATGATATGCTGCAATAATCTCGAGAAATTTTAAAAACTGATCAAAAGATGAAATCCGAGACAAGGGTAAATGAAACAGGAAAACTTTCAATTTCCTGATTTAAATTAGTTTTTCAAATTAAACCGGTTTTGCCGGGTTAACCGATAAATTAAGTTTTGATTTGTAAAAGGTTGAATTTGAAATGCAAAAGAGGTAAATTTGGAGTGCAAAATGTTTTTTACAAATAAATCAACCCAGCAAACACTAAAATCGTTATCGTTTGATGTCAATAGCTTTGATTTCAAACGAGTTTGGCAAATTTTATTCTAAATCTAAATTTCTGTCAGAACCAAAAGCAATTTTAATTTCTATGGAGTCAGATTACATGTACATTCACCTCCAGCAACAGAGAAGAAATTGTTCGACTTTTCTTAAGAAAATATTTATTATTGAGCTAATATTGGAATGCCTGATAACTCTCGTGGGCCCCTTTAGCTGTGGGCCCCCCGCGGTTTCGGGTGCTGCGGGTACCTAGTTACGCCACTGCATTCGAGTTTCTTTACATCGGCGATCTTCTGATCGCCTCGCAAAACACAGAGGAATATCTCAAACACATACGTATCGTTTTCCACCGCCTATAAGTGATGCGGGACTGATGATAAATCTAAACAAGTATGAATTCGCAATGCACGAAATATTTTTCCTCGGATTCCATATTACCACAAACCTCATGTCGCCCGATAAACATAGAGTAGAAGCAATTCAAAATTTTCCGCAACCAACTACGAAGGACGCGGCATTCTCCGATTTTTGGGAATGATAAATTTATATCCCATCTTTTTACCAAAGGTAGCACACTGGTGAATCTACTAAGGCGGTTCAAACGTGCAAAGCAAAGCTTTCCATTCTCGGCGACGCTCGAATGTAGCAGTAGTAGCATTGCAAATTTGCAACAACAGACGCAAAATGGTTGGCCACCACTTTTCTTCTAATCGCGAAAACTGAGCGACACCGAAACCCGCTACAGTACGTATACGACAGCGAACTTTTAGCTGCTTTTTCAGCTACCAGGCATTTTAAAAATTTTGTCGAAGGTTTAGAATTTATTCTATTCACTGACCATAAACCGTGAACGTTCTTACTATACGTCAAAATCTCGGAAAAGCTTCGCCAAGACAACGCCGTCACTTATAGACTTGATAGCGCCGGTACTCTTTCACGTGTCGAACAAGTTCACGTAGGAAGCACAATCGATTATGCATCAATCGCCGACGAATAAACGAATGATTTAGTGCTCGTAAACCTAATGGAATCAAACGCATCTGTAAAATTCAAAAAAATTCCAGTTTTTGGAACCTACAAACAAATTTTATGCGATGTTTCAACGAGTGCACAACGTCCGTTTATTCCTAAGGCATTTCGCTGATAAATGTCCGAATCATTCCATGATGCCTCTCATCGCTGTACTCGTGCCATCGCAAAACAAATCAGAAAAAAATTCGTGTGACTAGCAATGAACCAAGAAATATGCTTTTGGGCCAAATACTGTGTATGCTGCCAAAAGTGATGACGGAGGACGTCAAAAGTAACACTGGAACTTACGAATGGACAAGCAAACGATTCGACGAAATTTACATCGATATAGTCGGACCTTTACCACCATCCGAAACAATGATCGGTCGCTACACGCGTTGGCCAGAGTCCACCCGAATTCCGAATATTAGACCAGAAGCCATAGCTGAGGCGTTGATCAATACATGCACAACCCAGCATGCTGCATTATAATAGAATGTAGTTTTAAAGGCGCAATAATGTGAGTCGCCGAAAAACAATGGACACGGTATTTACCGCTAATACTAGTTGGTCGAAGAACTTCATTCCGGGACGATGTTCAAAGTATGTCGGCCGAACTCTTTTACGAAGAACATATACGGCTACTCGCAAATTTCATTCAACCATGCAAAATAATTCATCAGTCTGAGTTCAATCACACATCTCAACGACGTCACGACATTCCAAAGAACAAATTGTCGTGCGTTCAAAGATTTATCTACGTGCGAATTCGTGTTGATACGAAAAGTCGTAGTTCATCAGACACTACAACCTCCATATGAAGGACCATCCCCTTAATCAAACGCAACGAAAAATATTTTACGCTGCTGATCAAAGGTATCGAATCGACGGTTTCAACAAATCGGCTTAAACCCTGTTTCATAGAAGCCCTTCAGCTTTTTACAAGTTTTCACGTTTACACATTATCTTATTTTTTAGAGAATCAGGGTGCTGGACTGCCTTCAGTAAAGCTTTATTGCTTCCATCAACCACTGCCAAGCGTTACAAAACTTTCATTCTTATGAATTTTCAACTGATTTCGTCAATTGGTTTTTGTCGTTCGTCAATCTATCAGAAGATTTCATTTTATAGAGAAAAGAGAGTAAAGGTTGGCTCTAATAAAAGCGTACTTTGGGCTTCCGCAAGACTCACATATGTACCATATTATATAGAATTCCAACTAGAAAATGCAGAATGCAAGTATAGCGCCATTTGTTTCTTTGTATCAATCTCACTTTGATAGAATTGGAAGCAATAGCAAGAATCTACATGCATGTCTACAAGTACAACTAGATCGTCGTTGAACAGATTATGGAGAATATGAACCCATTAACGAAATGACGCGAATTTTTAGGTCCGTAGAATGCGTATAGGAAATCTTTTTGATTTCATAATATCAAGTAACTGCTTCAAAAATTAATTGAGCAAACATTTCTTAGCATACAATTTACAAAATTTGAAATTAGCAACAAAAATAAAAGCCAGTAATTATAGATCATTTAAAAAGGCAACCATCCATTTTGAAAGAAGAATAATTCATGAAGGAAGTCTCAATAATCAACGGTTATGATAAGAACTTCGTGCAATGAAAATTGAACGTGCTTAACCAACCATTTGATCAAAACCAATAATTTGGTTTCTACAGTAGGTATACAAAATTGCAAATATGAGAAACCCCTTATTTCCTTAATCCTTAAAGGAAAGACATAACCAAATTCAGGCAACAATAATAATTTTATTAATACATATAACTAAAGAAGTACAATCACAGAATTTTAAGAGATCGACAGGCTACTAACAGTGATCTATCTAACATCTAATAGTTTAAACTATCACTCCAAGAATTTTCGGAAATTGTGTAAACCTCAGAAACTTCCAAATGTGTGCATGATGGGGTGGTTTTTATAATCTAAATAAGTACCTATTCAAAACCTCTCCGACTGTATCCATGTGACTCGTATAAGCCAAACTACAATATTTCAAAACATAGAGCAAGCTTATTTACTGTCCCTCAAAGAATTTTCCAAAATTATGAAATTCTCAGAGATTTCCAGCCTGTGAATGAGTGAGATATGGTTCTTCAAATCTAAATACATATTCAAAACTACTTCAATACAATATTTCAAAACTTTAAGCGTTTTTACTGTCACTCAAAGAATTTTCCGAAATAGTGGAAATCTTAGAGATTTCCGATCTTGTACATGAGGGGTGGATTTTTGTTATCTAAGTGAGTAATAAAAATCATTTCGGAACATATCGGTGCGACTCGAATTAATTAAAACACAGCATTTTTTTAAATACAAAGTTACTCTTCCCCAAGTAGCAAGACAAAACTCCACTCATTGTACCACCGAGAGCGACAAACTAATAGCATTTAATATTAAAACACTGAAACTTTTTTTCCAAATAATTTTCTATTTTCTTTTGTTAATTTGTTTTAGCATTTTGTTTCAATTTAATTGAAAAGTTTGAATTAGTGCATCAGTAAATATTTGTTGAGTGAAAATTGGGTTTGGGATACTTTTAGAACACAGCGTAAATGTTGTTATTTTGCCATATAAGCTTCCCTCCGGTAAATTCTACTTATATGTAGAACTAAATGTGCAATAAATTGTGAATTTACATCATTTGAACACGTTTCATCTGATCCTTCTGTACCTACCTAGAGATTGTGATTTCTGAAATCGAGATTTCGATTCTCGAGAAAACGAGAAATTTGTTTCCCGACGAATTTCGTTTCTCGAGAATTTGAGACTTTTCAATTTTTTTCTCGAGTATCTCGGAAATTCTCGAGAATTTTTCTATTTTCTAAATTACTAAAATTTTATGAAAAATATCCTTTTATTACATGGATTTATTAAAATTTCCAGACGAAACTTTTCTTTCTTTTTTTGAAGTTCAGTCCGAAGAGTAAATACAGCAATTTTTTGCATTGATGCTCTTGAAAAATTTGCAAAATTTTGGAATCCATAAAAGTTACAAGATTGTCTTTTTTTGTTATTGTTGTCAAAACCCTCATTATGCTATAGATAGGGTTTTGTCAACAAACCCCTCTATTCAGGTTCCATGTAATCAGTCAATCATAAATCCGACCAATGCAAAATCCGAATGACATTACAGTTTATTGAGCAAATTACTGCAAATTTGTCTTTCTTAGAAGGCTGTTGAAGAACCGGTGTGCTATTTTTAACGCATTTTTTACCACATTTTATGCGAATGTTCATTTTTTTTAACATTGTAATTCAGAAAAATTAATATATGGAGAACAAGATCCCATACCCTATGCTAAATAACAAGAATCTCAGAGATTAACTCCATCTACAATAGAATGTAAAGAGGACACATTAGATTTTCCAAATCTGTGCTTGGTATCTCATAATTTAAGTTGGAGCTCTGATGACAAATTTTCAAGTGGACAACTTATCAACTGTGTCTCTCATTGATCCATAATGAAATATCAAAGCTTAAGTTTCAAACACAATGATATCCGTTCCGTTCCACTCCGTTTTTTCGTCCCAATTTACTCTATAATTTTGAATGAAAAACGGAAACTTTAAATCTTAATTTTTCGAATTGGCGAAACAGCCGAGGCCGGCAGGTAAAAAGCGACAGGAACGAAACAGAAACGGACATTATTGTGTTTGAAGCTTTAATGAATATTTATGTCACAAAAGACGTAAAAAAGACGTAATGTTGCCAGAAGAGAGAATTCTGGATATTTAAATTCCGATAAGAGTGGCGCTGTCAGGTATTGCCAACTGCCGGATTAATACTGCCGGATTTATCTTTGTTGCCGAATTTATTTCGAATACTTATCATCTTTGTCAGTTGGTAAAAGTACAGGTTTAAGTCTACATCGCTGGAAATTTGGAAACTTTTGTTGTCGACCATAAAATATTTGTTGTTCCTTTGATTAACTTGAAATGGCTTTGTAGAGATGTTCGAATGCTGTTGACTCTGATAAATAGGAGTGTGCACTCTTTCGGGTCGTAAATTCTTAAGGATCATACATTTTTAAATTTCTATTTACATTTGAAATCCTCTAGAACTCTTCGGAAAACCTTCTCAATTTACTAAACCCTTTCTTCAGAGTCTGCAAGTTCTTTAAATTTGCTAAAATTTAATCTGCTGATTAAAGTGCTAATTTTTCGTAGTATGCTAAATAATTAAATTTAAAATTTGCTTAATTTTCCCTAATAGGTCTAACTTATTGAGGAAAATTTTAGAAATTTTTTAAAATTTTTAACCCTCATTGGAGATTCAAAAAATTTTAAAAATTACTCTAATTTCTGAAATTCTCAAAATTTCACCAATTATTATTTTATTTGTTCAAATTGGTCTTCGAATTCGGTTAAATTCACTCAAATCTACAAACACTGATTAATTAATCCTTAATTTAACCAAACCGAGAGAATTCTCAAAGTTTGTAATTACTTAAAATTTCTCATATCTTTGAATTTCTAGAATGCTTAAAAAATTTGGCAAGATTCTCAAAATTTTATAGATTAATCAAACTCTCAAAATTCTGAAAACTGATCATTGCCAAATTACATAATTCTTATAATTTTGTAATGCGCTTGTTTGCGCTTACAAGCCTAGTATTTATGTTGATGATCCTGGAGCTTCAGCTGATTATAACTTTATAAAAGGTGATTATGATTCTTCCAATATATTTCTCGCTATAGTCGCGATTGGGATTCATGTGGTACTGACAGTGATTTAGATTCAATATTACACACATATTTGAACTGATTTCAATACAATATTTACATTCTAGATATCGAGTCAAACAGCAAGTCAAATCCAGGAGGGCCATTTGTAAATTCGATTCGAACGTGTTCGAATTTTCGAGGTGTTCGATTCTTATTTGAATTGAATCAGATTTTTTCGTTTCTTATTTAAATCAAATACGAATCTTATACTTCACTCATTAAAGTAAGCTGGGCTTTTTGCAAGTTAACACGTTTACCCATAATCTTATTTTTTAGGGAATCAGGGTGCCCGATCGATTTTGGAGTTTTGTTTATATTTATTTCAAAATTGGATTAAGTGGGTATCCTTCGAAAATGTTCTTGCAATTGTTACTTTTTCAATGTTTAGTTTTGATGTAGAAGACGTGCTATCGGAACTGTTAACACTGAATGACTGAATATTAATCAAAGTGTGGGCCCTGATTTTATCCCTCCGATTGTATTAAAACGAACTGCTAACGTAATCCCAAGGCCAATTATTATTCTAATCTTCAATTATTAAACCGATTTTTAAATCAGGCTCTAGATGCGACATCGAAAACTACAGAGGTATTTGCATTCTTCCTGTTATAGCGAAACTTTTTTAAAAGATAGTGAAGAATCATTTGATTTTTCATACTAAGAAATTTGTTTCTTTTGTAAGGTGTATGGGTATATAAAATGTACAATATGGCGGTTGCGCATGATATCAAAATATAGTAAATCGAATTCAGATTATGCGTTCCTTCGTGGTGTTCGGCTCATAAATTATCTTTGAATATAGTGAAGTGTAAAGCAATGTGCCTAGATTATTCTCTGGATAAACGTATGATAGGCAGATCCACAAAGATTTAGGTATTACTTTGACTACTGACTAGTCCTTTCATAAACTTATTGTAAGTGGTGATTCTTAATCTAATATTTCTTGTTTGTACGTTCATAGGAATATGGTGCCGTCATAGGGACCCTATCAACACATATTATTCTGACTATACTAAAAGTGTTCAAAAGCGTTTTCTTGGGTTTGTTCTTCGAACACTTCCTACGGACAGTCATGTGTCAAATTTATTCTCCTATCTTATCACCCGTTTATTATCCATGAATCATTCGATTTTCACTTCTCTGGGAATGTATTTAAAAAATCCGTACCTAAATTGCTAGTGTATATATTTAATGTAATTTTAACTATGTTTCTTTATGTTAGATTTTTATTTTATAAATTGTAGGTATAACTTACTTTTTATGTAAAAGTTGGTGAAATAATAATAAATAAATAAATATTTCAAAACTTAATTTTTCACATTCTATAAGTTCTTCAAATTCAACAAATTCGAAAAGTTTTAATTAATTTCTGTAAATTAAGTATCAAATTAAATAAAATTAGTGTCTTTAAAATTCCCGAGATAAAAACAATATTTCTCGAGAAACAAGAAATCCCGAAATTAGTGAAATGAAATTTCTCGAGAAACGAGAACTAAAAATTCTTATAAAGTTTCGAGAATTCTCGAGACAGGAATTCCCGATCGCAGTCTCTATACCTACCTGAGATTATTTCATATTTGCTCGAATTTTCGCGATTGTTAGAGATTAAACTATTTATGATGGTTTGTGATTACTCAAGACGATAGTGACGTTGAGTGTAGGTTAGCTTGATATTACAAATTTATAAGCAATTCAATTTTAAAATTTCAAAATTATTCGATACTTTTAGATATATTTGAGACAGACTAAATACAGTGGAAAAGAATTTATAATTTTTTAAAAGTCTGTTATTACTTATGATGATCATAAGCTAAACGGTCATTATTTCTAATATAATCAGTTCGTTTCCAACGTTTCTTCAGTGTCTGATATCCACCTACCAAACTAAATTGTATCTTACCTCCGATCAAACTCAATCGAAGATCCTAAAGCAATACCATCTGGAATACCACCCTCCGGATTAAAATCATTATTTATTATGCAGCCGACGCGAATTAATCGGTCACCTTGCGTTTGTATATAAGGACTCTTTTGAATAACAATTTGCGTTGAAATCAAAGTCCTATTGAATGGATCGTTTTTTGTATAAGCGCGAATTATGCCACATCTACTTTCCTGAATTTCATCACCCACCGGTATTCTAAGGATGGTGGAACTGTAAAATAATTTAAAAATTAATTTTATGATTAATAAACGTCTACTTATTGCGTTTAGGTTACTTATGACCTTGACCCTCAATCGCACATTCTTCGGAATGTGAATTAACATACATGCGGCCAGTAAACCAATGGTTTGGTTGATAATCTACTGTTATCTCATTTCTGCCACACAAAACTGTAACTGTAAATTAAGGATATAATATTATAACATAGGAGTACTTTCGAAGTTTAATATATTCAAATTACCGTTTAAACATTTAACTCGCCGCATATAAATTGCCTCCGGTGCTGCGAACACTGCTCGAGGTCCCAATGAAATTGTATCCTCAGAATGAAAAAAACACAATGAATTCCATCCAATTTCAATGAATGTTACGCCTAAGCAATAAAATTGTGTTTCAAGTGTGCAACGTTCCTGGCACTCTTTCTGACTTACATCGCTTATTACATATTCTGAATATATGAAACTACTATTCGAATATTGTTCGAATGAGCAAAAAACATTGGCAGGAGCTTTAAAACGAACAAAATATTAGATATCTGAGTATAATGTAGCTCAAATTGATTTATAAATTTGTACCTCGTTCGATGCATTGATTTTCAAAATATTCTTCGTCTGTTGTGGAAATGCGAAATAAATCTGGTCGAGTTGTTTTATCTTCACGATGCAGCGTACATTGTCCGATCTCGTTTAAATCCTGATGAATATGATCGTATATGGGCGGTAGGCCACGTGCCAAATTATTTTTATGTGACACAATAAATGTTACCGACAAGCAATTAAATTCTTTTTGAAATAAACAAAGTTCCACACATTTTTCTCTCGTTACTAAATTGCGTATTGTTTCGTATCCTGAATCCAAAAAAGTACTACCTGGAATTCGGACAGCTGGCCATAATCTTGGTTTGCAATCGCCTGGAACTTTAAATCGAGATGTATTTGTGATATTAAAAGAATAAAAAAAAACAGCACACCGTTAATAATTCGTCATACTTACTTTTTAGACACGTTTTCTCAAACAATACAGCATCCGGATCCGAAATTAAGTCATATCGTTCATCTGCGTATAAAAATTTCATTGATCTAATATTAGCGGTCAAACCGAAACATTCAAATGTTGACAAAAATAACACGTAGCTAGAGCAATCGTAATCATGATTACATATACGCCAGCACTCTAAATTTATGGCATTTGTATTATTTTCAATAAAGCCACGTACTAGTGGATAACTCGTGTAATAAATATTTGGCCGAAATCCAAGAATCTTCAAAAAATTTTGTTGGTATGTAGGGCATTTTGGTATTGCTGAAAGTATAATTAAAAAAAAAAAAAAAAGTAGAATGAGTACATATTGAATTTTTAATACGTTCATGAATTTGAATGTGTACAACGGGTGTAACCTTGAATTTATCGTTTAAAACTCTTGCTTAGGCGGTACTTTAACTTGAAGCTACCTTGAAATTAGCTTAATATATCATACTATATTTGGGCATATGTATAGATGATAAAGTACTCGTATCATGAGATTTGGCTCATACAATTCGCTTTAATTTAACTATTACAGCACGATTTGCATAACAAGGTATTTGAGTAACGATTAGTTCATCTTTGTACAAAAAAATGATTTAATTAATATGAATATTCATTAAAATTATATCCATACCATGATTTGCGCATTGTTTTCAATTATTGTGGTGTTATCCCCGCGCAGATGATGACGAATCGGTAATGATGATTTAGATTGTAAATGTATTAGAATTTGCAATTTACTTTTGAATTTAATAAAACTTATTAGTTCAACAGAATTCAGTTGATTTGTGCCACCTGTAGCCCAAATTAGTTCAATCGGCACTACTGATGTGCGGCATCACCTGGCAATGTTAGAGAAACATCAAAATCAGATACAACCCAATTTTATCACAAGAGTCCCGATCAAAACGACGTAATACATTGTGGAAGCTGAATATTTTTTAACCCATTTTAGTGAAATTACGCATGCGAGATGGAAATGGGATTATAAAATGATTTTTAGATTAAGTTCTGGAATATGGCCAACCAGGATGGAAATTGGCTATTCCTTAATAATACAAAATGTGTGTAAGTCGATATCATTATGTGGAAAAACAAAAAACTGAAATCGCAGCTCTTTCGTATGATTAAACGGTAAAAATGCCCATATTTGTGAAATCAATAAAAGAGCAGGATATAAATAATAAACAATAAGGCGAAAAATGCCGTAAATCCATGCACAATATCAGTGGAGATAACTACTGAAAAAATTGAAAACAAATTAAAGGAAGAGATTGGAAATGACCTAGTTTAAAAATCATATGGTGATAGTGGGTACGAGAAGAGCCTACTGTATAAATAAGAGCCTCCAGTATCCACTGTATTTTTTACTAAGCTTAAAATAAGGTACAAACAATTTTTTCTTTACTATGAAACTATATGGGGAAACGCTTATTTTCATTTACAGTTTTAGTTTATTAGAAATGTGAGCTTTTGTGTTGTTTTTATGCGAAAATGTTCATGAAACATGAAAATTTATTTGATTGAAAAATCGATTCATGAAAATGTTTATTTCTTAGTGAAAATCGTCATGAAAAATAAGTTATTTTTGTAATATACATCATAAACATAACTCAAAATTTATAAACAATACAATAATCTGTTTTCTTTTATTTATTTATTTCCAAACATAAAATTAGTAATTTTAATGATACTTAACAGAAATTATAATTTCTTTACCTAAGTATATTGATATGGTTTAGTATGGGTGATGGGTTGAGTTGAACATATTTATTATTTTGAATGCGATTTCTGTACCCTGTTGGGATTTGGCATGATACAGTATTTTTGTGATGGATTATTATTGGTATTGAGGGGGGGGGGGGGAGAGGGGTATTTACAGAGGTCTACAGTCGTTGGCCAAAAAAACTTGCGCGCCTATTGAAACCACATAAATATTTGTTTTAAAAGTCGATTACACTGTTTAAATTTAAAAAAAATATGTGCAGTTTTCTGGCTAGAGTAGTATAAGATTGTTGCCCAGTTTCAATGACAGCGGTTGCGGCAGATTTTACTTTGTCGCTGATTTCCTTTCCACCAATTTTTTCAAAAACATAGAATTTGGTAATGTTATACACAATTTCAATTTGACACCAATGTACGTAAGATAAAAATTTTAAACTTACTTCAAAATATTGCAAATTATCACGTAAACAAAACACAAAAAAAAACGATTTTTTTTATATAAACAGATTTTTAATGGTTCACATTTACTCTCTACACTTTTAAATAACAACGAGTGATACCCCGATCTCTGTAAACAAAATTACGTGTAGACACGCTCAAGCGATCGGACATTTAACACACGTATACACAAGAGCACGAAGATAGCATAAAGAAAAGTTGAAGCACACTTAAAGAAGAAGGGAAAACAAAATGTAATTTTATTTAAAAACGTTGAAATGATGGAGTCGCGCAAAATTTTTGGCTCACGATTGTAAGTGTGTGGTCAACAATAAAAAATCGTTTTCTTTATGTTTTGTTTACGTGATATTTCGTCATATTTTGAGGTCAATTTAAAATTTTTATCTTACGTACAGTGCCCAAGTAGCATTTCGTATATATTATGATTACAAATTATTCTTGTAGAATTTACCGAACATTTACATTAGTGAACATTTGTAGATGTATCTACACTTGTAAAAGTCTTGTTTCAGAGTTTGCACAGTAAAGTTACACTGTAATGGTTAACTTATAGCTACGAATGTAGTGTTAATGTTTATGTACTGGGTCATTGTATCGTTACAGTTACAAAATATTTACTTTTTGTAGAATCGATGAAAGCTTATAGCTACGGTGTAGATTTACTGTTCATTTACTTTGTAAATGTCTTTATACCGTCGTAAAATGATTACACTTTGTAACTTTCAAGAGAGCTTATAGCTACCTCATGATTTATACTGAACGTTTACTTTGTTAATGTATTTATACGTCTTAAACTGAGTACAAATTTTAAATTTGAATAGATCATATAGCTACCTCGTAGATTTACAGAACATTTACATTGTTAATGTATTTATACCGTCAGATAATTTATACAGGAATATTAAAATTGCGTGGATCGAATTTTTTACCAGACGGAGGAATTTATTCTCGAAGTTTGTTACAAACACCTTAAAGAATAGATTTTTTTTTTTTCAATAGGCAGTGGAAAACTCTGGTATAAACATCAACGTCTTAGTCCGTAATACCAGAAAAAATTGAATGATCCATTTGTAAATGAAATGCAAGATATTTTAGAAAATGGTGTTGAAATTGGCCATTATAAAATATTTTATAACAAATGCGACAAACTTCAAAAATTGAATGCTTATTATGTATGTAGTACGTAGCTTTTACATAATACAAACAAGTACATGAATTTAATAGGAAAATGTAATTGTACACATACTTCTACGTATCGTATACATAGCGATTACATACAGTAAACGAGTAAACACTTTTAATAGGAGAATGTAACCGTACATTTACTTCTACGTAACGTATACGTACCATTTACATTTCGTAAACAAGTAAATATTTTTAATAGAAAATTGTAAATGTAACCAACTTGTAAATATCCGTATTCAATTTACTCTCAAAATGTATACATGAGGATAACGTGTATTTTCAAGTTTACATATCGAAAATTCAGACATGTTCCCTTCGAAATTAATGGTCGGCCATATTGATCACAAATTTGAAGCAAAAAGAAAACTTCGTATTTTCAAAATTTTATGTACTTTTATGATTTCTGGTACACACAATAAATATAAATTTATGTAACGATAGAATTAAAATTTTTTAAAAAAATATTATTTCTTTAATTTTTATTTTGAAGTAAAAAAAATGTATCTGTAATTTTATATACTTCGTTATTTTTAAGGCGCATCGCTATTATCATATTATTTCAGAACTTTACCCGACAAAATGATATTCGCTTGTAAATTTTAACATCTTAATATGCGAAAAATATATTTCTAAGTTTGATGTTATAAAAATAATAATATTTCAAATAAAGTCGTTCATTATAATCTACTACTGTAAAGGAATTTTATAATTACGCATACAATTGTATTTATTTGATTTGTTTACAAAATTAAGCTAACAAGTTAGTTTTGTTTAAAATAAATTTATGAAATTGTAACTTATTCGTAAAAGATTTGTAATCGTAACATACGTATACTGATTTCTTATTGTAAACTATACAAACTTATTTGTAAATACACACTTTGTTTACATTAAATTATATCCGTAAAGGTTCAGCATACTCGACAATTGATTCCCCAAAATTTGTACTAAACATTTACAACACGTTTACCGTGGATTTACCAGTGTAACTTTACAATAACAAAGTAAATTTACAGTAAACGTTTTGTAAACCAAAATTGTTACTTGGGTGGTGTTAAAGGGAAATTTTGTATAACATTACCAAATTCTATGTTTTTGAAAAAATGGGTGGAAAGGACATCAGCGACAAAGTAAAATCTGCCGCAACCGCTGTCATTGAAACAAAGCAACAATCTTATACTACTCTAGCCAAAAAACTGCACATATTTTTTTTAAATTTAAACAGTGTAATCGAATTTTAAAACAAATATTTATGTGGTTTCAATAGGCGCGCAAGTTTTTTGGCCAACGACTGTATGTACAACAAGATGATCAACAAAATTGGTGGTGTGTGATGGTTGAAGTTTTATACTTAGTAGTTGTGGGGAGTAGGTGTTGTGTTATTGATCCAGGTTGTATACCAGACCATTTCCATGGTTTATGATAATGAGTCAGCTGGTTTTCGGTGTTGCATAGTTGCTTGGTCTCATTCAGGTGTATATAATTAGGCATGGTGGTGGGTATTTTGAGTTTTCTTCGATGATGTTTTCGCCTAGGTTTGTACTGCGTTTGATTAGAGGGTTTTCTGATAGTGAAGCTTTGTCGAAAAATTTTATGCAGTTGTTTATTAGGAATTTATCGATTCTCGCAATCTCAGCTTCCTTGTGTAAAGTTGCGTTTTTTATGTATTCATAAGAGTCTGGCTTTCTACTTATGTTCGTACAGGTTCTCAGTATTCTTCTCTCGAAACAGCGAAGTTTTTCCATCTGGCATGACGATAGATCCGACCATGCTGGGAAACCATATCCAAGAATGGGTTGTATGAGCTGCTTATAGCAAATCAGCTTGATTTTCCTTTGCAGATTGCTTTTGAAATGGATCACTGATTTGATACTGTTGTATGCAATTATGGCTTTCTGCGTTATCGACTTAACATGCATGTAGGGCTTTAGGTCTTCTGTCATTACAATTCCTAAATATTTAATTTCTCTTGCTTTTTTAATGATGGTGTTGTTAACCTTAAGTTGTATGTTCTTAAAGATTTTCCGTTGTCCCTTGGTGAGAACTTTGCTGCCAATGAAACAGATCGACTCACATTTTGTCGTGTTAATTTGTATTTTCCATTTCTTGAAATATTCGTGTAGTATTTTGAGGTGATTGTTTAATCTAACTTCTGCATTACTCAAATTTTGCATTGATGTATAAATCACGATGTCGTCAGCATATTGCAAGGTTCTAATGGGAATAGGACAAGTCTCAGCAGCAGGTAGGTCAGAGATATACAGCGTATATAAGATTGGCCCTAGCAAAGATCCCTGAGGCGCTCCCGCTCTCACTATTTATTCCCTTGATAAAGTTTCCTCAACCTTGACCTGGAAACGTCTATCCGTCAGAAAACTATGGACTACTCTGATCAGTCTTGCGTCAAATTTCTTCCTCAATAATTTGAAAATATTGCCATCGGTCCAAGCCGTGTCAAAGGCCTTCTCAATATCTAGGAAACACTTATCTTGATTGAGTTTCTTCAAATGATTGTCCTACTTAGTAGATTCGCTTTACCGGTAGATAGCTCTACATTTTGATTAGTAATGGGATCAATAAGGGCGGGTATGCTTTGAAATTCTCTCCTGTTTGTTAATCTATTAATTTCCTTGAATGTACTGTGTTTCATCCTGATACTAGATAGTTTGCTCTTCCAATGGTTTTCATAGTGGATCTGTATGAGTTATTTTATCAATTTATTAGCGTTATTTACTTGTGATTTAGTTGTATGCGAATTGGGATGATGCCTCTTTCTAAATAACTGCCTACGAAGCGAATTTTTTAATCTGATAAATTTGATAATTCTAGGCGGAAGAGGAATCTGAGAACTGTAATTTATAGTTGTGGTTGGGACACACCTCTGAATTGAATTACCAAGAAGGGTTTGTAGTTCTAGCAGTATTTGGTCTATTTCATTCCTAGAAAGCGATTTATTCAATGGGACATCTATACTATCAAGCCTCGAATCGATATGGTGATTGAACTCCAGCCAGCCAACAGCACCATAATTAAGGATACGTTTCGGAGGGTGTCTAGGAACTATAAAACCCAGCGACACCTTAAGCTCAACCGTAGAGTGATCAGACTCAAAATCCGAAGTCTTAAGATTTGGATAGCTCCATTGATCATCATGTACGACAACATCATCGGTCATTAAAAAGATATCCAAGTAAGAACTGACCGTGCCTCTGTGAATTGAAGGGAGGTCTAAATGCATTAAATTTAAATTTTCAGACATATAATTTGTATTTAGCCAACTAAATAGGTCCTCTCCGCTTTTATTCGAAACTGCATTTCCCCACATACTGTGTTTGGAGTTCAGGTCACCTCCTAATATTATTTGAGAATCCGCATCTGTTTTTAACTTCATAATTTCCGACAGATCCCTTGTATCCAGAGAAATATTACCGTCACCCGGAGTAAAATAGGCAGATACTACCGGAGTAGATTTCATTGAGTACAGACGTTTAGCTTGTGAAAAAATTAAAAATTTAAAAAAAAACGGGAATATACCTAATTAAAAATTTGTTTAAAATAGTGTAATTTATTCTTAAACAAAGTAAATAGAGCAGACTACCTGCTATAGTGATTTATTAAATTGGGGCCCTTTGGGGCTCTCAAAAATTACGGAAAGACTGTAGTTTTTGTTTTTGTTGTTGTGATACTTAAAAAACGGTAATAAACTTTATAATACAGTTTTTTATAAAAAAAAAAAAAAAAAATTGATACAAATTCTATTAATAATGATTTAGTGCAGTATAATGCTAGTGTTCAAGCCCAAAATTCATATCTTCCTGTAACGCAAATGGAAGAGTCAAAATTATTGAATAAAAAAGCAGTATACAATGAAAAGAAACGGAACATGCGCCGAAAATTAATGAAAAAGCCAAATACCACTCAACATTTAGAAAAACGTGTAAAATCTTTACAATCACAATTAAGACATTTATCAAATCAACAGTGCAATATAAATGGAGTTCAATCTCAAAATGATTGTAGTAATGTTAATAATATTACTACAGTAGACTTAACATCAGTAGAAATGGTTGACCAATGTAATGAAACATTATTAAAACAAAATCGTTTTTTCCAAGTTGTCAATGACAATGATGACGAAAATTTAAATAACAATTTAGAAGATGACTTTATGAAGGTCTTACTTAATAAAAACAGTTCACGCACAATTATTAATAATAACGGCAATAATAATAAAAGCAATATTGGAATTACTAACGCTCATAAAACTGATGACATTAATATTCATCAAAATATCGGTAGTACCAATACCAACAAGTCTACTTCAAATAAAGTTGTTAATAAAACAGTAAAGCCTCCTCCTATTAATGTTTACAACCAAAATACTAGTGAGTCAATAACGCTCTTAGAAAAACACGACATTAAGGATTTTAATATAAAACGTATTAATAATAATAAACACCGGATTCAGACAGAATCTCTTGATTCATTTAAAAAAGCCAAAGAATTACTGAATAAGGTTGCTGCACCTTACTATTCTTATGTGCCTAAATCGGAAAAATTAAAGTGCATGTTATTAAAAGGGCTGTCAAACACAGAAGACATTAATTTTCTAACTGAAGAATTGAAAACATATGAAAAGGAGAATTTGAAAATAGTACATATTCAACAATTCTCTACCAGTTTTTCCAAGAAAAGCGGAAAGACACTACCCATTTATTTGGTTCAAATTTCAGCCGACAGTCATATTTCAAAATTGACAGACATCAGGTATTTACATTACCATAGAATTTCGTGGGAAAAACTTTCGGGTAAAGATATAGTGCCTCAATGTAAAAATTGTCAACGTTTTGGCCATACTGCCAGTAATTGTAATTTACGCTATCGATGTGTGAAGTGTAAAGGGGAGCACGAGCCCGGAAAATGTCTTGCAGCAAACATACACGTTGCGGCCTACTGCATTAACTGCAAAGAAGTTGGTCATCCTGCTTCCTATAGAGGATGTAAAATTTATCAAGAATTGTTAAAAAAAATAAAAATAAATAAGGAAAACAAGAGAAATAACTCAACTCTAAATCATAATAGTAATATATATCAATCTTTTGTACAACCAAACATCAGTTTTGCTCAAGCATGTACAAACAGTGCTGGTGATAAAGGTTTAACAGAACCCAACCCAATGTTAACAAATTCACGAAATAGTGCTTTTGAACAAATGCAATTAAAAATCGAGAAATTTGAAAGTTACATGATAAATACAACAAAAAATCTACAAGTTATTATGACTGCGTTGGATTCATTGATGGAGAAAGTACCAAAATAAATATGGAAAGTTACCTGTACCCTCAAACCAAAGCGATACAAACATTGGAGTTTTCTAATAGCATAAGTTTTGTAGATTGTATACAATTTTTATTGCAACTGCAACTGAAATGTAACTTACAAGAATTTTGTAAATTGGTAACTATTGATTATATATTATATTTAATTATTATTATTTTAAATTCAGTACGCCTAAAAAATTTCTTTTTAGCAAGTAGTTTAATTTTTTCTAATTTTTCTTTTATTTTGTATTTACATTATTTTAAAAACTGTACTCATCTACTTCTGGATACCAAAATTGCTGTTAGTAAGATATATAGCTTCTGTTGGCTTAAATTGTTTTATTTAAAGATTAATTATGATTCTTAATTTAAATATTATTGCAATTAATGTCAATTCTATAATTAGAATTTATCGTAGATTGAATTTAGTCAAATTCTTAGAGCTACACAAACCGGATATTTTATTAATTTATGAGACAAAGTTGAATCCTAAGCATACATTTTTTATTGATGATTATGATATTATTCGTACTGATCGGCCAAGTTCTACCGCAGGTGGAGGTACAGCAATTATTATTAAAAAATCCATAAGATATTCCACTATTAACTTCTTGAATCAAAATCTATCCTGCATTGAATCTACATTTATTGAACTAAAATTAAATAACCAAAATGACAAATTAATTATAGGTTCGTTATACGCACCATGTAATACAAATGAGAAGTTTATAAATGACTGGGAACACATTCAAAATTCACTGAATCTTCAAAATCCAAATAATTTCTTCGTGTTTGCAGGGGACTTCAATGCTAAAAGTTCTTATTGGAAAAATACAACCCAAAACTCTAGGGGAATAAAACTGCAAAAATGGTTAGAAAACAATGGGGCATTATATAAAATGTCTTTAATTCACTCGATTAATCCTACATATATACCGGCAGGATCCTTTCTAGACCTTGTATTTATTGATTCTCGCTTACAGGCATCTAAAACACTCGAAACTTTGAGATACGACAGCGACCATCGGGCCATTAAATTGGTTGTATCATCTTCCCTTATTAATGATTATTTATTAAATATTCACAATTACACTATTGAAGAATGTAGCCGTATGAACCTTTCAGGTATAGACTGGAAAATTTATAGCCAAAAATTAACCAAAAATTATAATAAGGCCCTAAATGAAATAGCATCTCAAAGACTTATTCCTAATGACAGAAATTTGAACAACGAAGAAATAGATGTACATTTAAATTCGCTAAATCAACTAATTTTATTGTCTTTGAAGCAAGTTTCACCGAAACGAAATTTTTCAGATAAATCCATAAAGCATTTATTACACAACAGAATCATTTTAAATCTCTATAAAGAGAAAAGTAAAATAATTACCTGCATTAAAACTTTAAAACGAAACCAGTCCTCAAACACCCAACGTATTTTATTGTTGAAATCTATTCTTAAAAATGTAATTAACCTAATAAAACAAAATATTGGTATCGTTATAAATAAATTTTGGAACAGTAAAATTCAAAACATTAATCCCAATAATCCCAAAATGTTCTCCAATATACAGCGTATATTTGGTAATAAAAACAAAAATAATATACAAAACTTAATAGTTGACAGTTCAAGTGCCGATGATTTATTATTATGTAACGAAAATGGAATTGATGTGAGTTATGTAAACGCGCAAACATCTACCAATAAAGTCGAAATCGGAAATTCTTACGATAAACTCAAGTTAATAGGATCATTTATCGAAAAACAGTCCAAAGTTAACTTTCCTTGCGATTATGACAATTGTGTTAATAGCTATATATCAGAATTGGACGTTAATAAAATCAGAACCATTTTTAATAATAACCAAAACTATAAAGTAAAATTCTCCCCGGCCAACCTTGCAGATGAGATAACAGAAATACCAGACGCTTCTAATATATTCACTTCTAACAGCAAGTTAGAAATTTTATTTAAATGCGCTTCTAGAAAGAAATCGTCTGGCCTTGATGAAATCCCTAGTATTGCTCTAAAGCATACTCCTACAATAGTTATCCGAGAATTCTGTGTCATTTTCAATAATATGTTTAATAATAATTATTTCCCTAAAGCTTGGAAATTAGCAAAAATTTTTCCAATTCCCAAAAGGAATAAAGATTTATCTTCGTACAAGAACTATCGTCCTATCAATATGATGTCTAACATTAGTAAATTATTTGAGATAATTTTATATGAAGAGATCATCGATCACATAACAAAAAATAACTTGCAACCAGACATACAGTTTGGATTTAGACATAACCATTACACTGTTCATGCTGTAAACAAATTAGTCTCAGATGCAATAAGAGGATTTAACAATTCTCACGCAACAGGAGCTGTTCTTATTGATATTGAACGTGCATTTGACTCTGTTTGGATCCAAGGATTATTATACAAAATGGACAAGGAAATGAGCTTCAATAAACATATCATCTACATGTTGCATGAGATGCTACCAAACAGAAAATTCATTATTACAGATGGTGTATCCACCTGCAAAAAACAATATTCTTTATTCAACGGCTTGCAGCAAGGTACTGTACTTGCCCCCGTTCTCTTTAGTTTATACATATCATCCCTTTTATTTAATGATCTTTTGAACTCTCCCAAGTGTCAGGCTCTAGCTTATGCAGATGATATAATGATTTACTCAACAAATAATAATATCCAAAAAATAGAAAATAATTTACAATCATCTTTAAATTTCATTTTTAATTATTTCAATCAATGGAAAATTAAAATAAATACTGCAAAATGTGAATTTATAATATTTCGACTTCCATTGTCAAAAACGAACTCAAACATCAGAAAATATTGGAAATCAGCGACAATTAAACTAAATAATTGTGCAATAGAAAAAAAAACTGAAGTAAAATATCTTGGTGTATTACTGGATCAATATCTATACTTTAATCAACATATCGACCTACAACTTACAAAATCACGAAAAGCGTTCGGTATGCTGCACAGACTATTTTACAATAAACAGTTAAATAAAAATGTTAAACTAATCTGTTATCAATCACTAATCAGACCTTTGTTAACATATGCAGCCCCTGTCTGGTATAACACAACAGCTTCCAGGATGGAAAAACTGCGAAAGTTTGAAAGATGTTGCATTCGTGTATGTACTTCCAAGTATCGAAAACCTCAAAATCGGCAACACTACCTCTCTAATAAAACTCTATACAATTACGTCAAATTCTATCGTATTGACCTATTTATCATAAATCTGATTCGTAGACATATTATTCGATCAATGAGTAACACTGAAAATTCCATGATTTTCGCTCCATACTATACGAATTTTGAAATTTTTAGATCTATTCAATATACCTACATACCTCCGCCTGAGGCTTTTTTGTACCATGATCAGTGTGGATTCATCCAAAATTCTTGCGGCATTCCAATAATTTACCATGTTTCTCGGCGAACTAATAATAAAACAGTAAACGAATTACAGTTTCAAGATCCAGCGTTAATTAGGTTTCAACCCAGTTTTTCAGATGCTTATGCAAGAAATTTTGAAAAAATTAAATGTAAATTCTGGTGGCTTGACACAGAATACCAATCTACAAATGCATAACCCGTGAAACAATAATGATACTGTTTACTTTATTCTAAGTATACAAATTCCTTTTCCCTACAACCTTCCGTCCATTAGTTATATCTCTTTGTGAAATAAGGATACGTTTTTATTAGCAATTTTGGTATCCAAAAAAGTTGATGATTGCCTACAAGCGATGGGCTAAATAAATAATTGTTAAAAATAATTGTAACTTTTATAATTTTTATTTTGATTCATACAATGAGCGTCAACAATCGCTTCTTAGGTTGACCAAATTGTAAACATTGTTAATTAAGATTATTGTTAAGTTTGAAATTCTTTATACTTATTATAAAAAATATGAATTTTTGCTGTAAATAAAGAATTTATTAAAAAAAAAAAAAAAAAGGCAGATACTACCCCTACCTCATGACCGGCATTCCTTATTTTAATAACAGTTGCCTCAATAGACCAATACAATAGTCATCTCTTTCATTGCCTCCATTCAAATTTGAATTCTGTTAGGGGTATTCACACGAAGTTAACCCAACATGACAACTCCCCGCGTTTAGGCGAAATAATAAAACTGTTGTTACTTATCTATGTATGTGTTTTGTTTATTTTTGATGTGAAAACATCTTTAGCGGCAGAAGTAAGTAAAAAATTGTATAGAAATCATGTTACGGAAACAAAAAAGCCGAACAAAAAATATTGCTTGGATGTGTGACTATCGACAAGAACAAAAAATAAATAAAACGTAATGGTGGATTCAGCGAGAAAAATTTGCTAGCTCGTGATCACGAATTATTGAAATTTCGTCATCTTTTTTACCCCCTCCAATTTTTTGTTTACTTTTTTACAAAAGCAACCATAAGAAAAAGTAAACAAAAAATTGGAGGGGGTAAAAAAGATGACGAAATTTCAATAAGTCGTGATCACGAGCTAGCAAATTTTTCTCGCTGAATCCACCATAAAATCAACGGAAAATCTACGCATACACATGCAAAATACCACATCATCCGGCATTTCAAAAACATCGTGAGCCGAAAACAAAAAAAAATTTGAAAAAAAAACCGCCTACTTTAATTTATTTTGTTGTGAAAATATCTGCTATATATTATATGGCCGGAGCAGCAAGTGTTTTTGAAAATGAAAATTACATACGAGCAAAAGGACCACAAATTATGCTTGTATGCGATTTTGCTTTGATCAGCGAGTTTGCCGTGACCATTTACTACTATTGAATGTTGAACAAGATTGCTGTGTATGAGTAATGGCAAGGCTGGACAGTAACGAATTACATATACATATTTGAATTACGTAATGAAAATAATTACAATTTGTATCTTGTATTTTAATTACTGGTTTTCTTGTATTTTAATTACTTAAATTCTAAGTAATTGTAATTTGTATTTTAATTACATCAGTTTTTGTAATCTCTTGTTAACATTTTTACAAGGCATATTAGGATTAGGCTCCAGAGCCATCAATATGAAACCTAATGTTAATGATCGTAATTTTAATGATAAGTTTATTCACTAAACGATTTTTGTCAAATAAAATTAATCAATTTACAAATGCAAAATATGTAATTGCAATTTGTATATTAATTACAAATTACAATTCAAAGTAATTGTAACTTGTATTTTAATTAATCCACTTGAAAGTAATTGTAATTTGTTATTTAGTTACTGAGTTTGCTGTAATTCGTAAAAGTATTTTAATTACTCGGTGAAATGTAATTTGCCCAGTCTTGAGTAATGGTATATTTTAAAGCGTAAATAGCAGGTTACGGTGATTAGTTTAACATAACTGTACTTTGCTCATGATCAATTAATGTGAGTAAGGTGCGCCCTCGAAATTCAAAATAGAATAGGTAACTTATTAACTTTTTAACCAAAAATGTAATATAGTCAACAGCCGTCTTTATGCAGGGAGTTCTCAGCCTCATCGAAATGGCTTGAAATGATTCAATAGATATTTATAAATAAAAGTTTTCACATAAATATTTTGCGTTGAGGGTGAACTCGATCGTTGCTTTTTTTTTTTGTAGGAGGTGTTTACTGTTTAAAATAAAAATTAGAAGTAAAACCAATTTACAAAAAAAAAAAAATCGTACCTCATTCAAATGTTTTATTATTTTATATTTGGCAACTTGTTCCACCTAAAATTTACGTTGAAAAAGTGCAACACGAATATTTTCTCCTCCAGTTAGTTTATAGGCAAAGACGTAAGAAACGAGGAAATGATGTGTTGCAGTGTTAACTTCGTGTGGACAGCCGGATTGTATTTCTATATGTAGTTATTTTGAATTTGCAAAGCATGCTAGATTGTTTTGATATTTTGTTTTTTTCGCACTCAATTGACCTTTTTCGCAAAACAAATTTGACAGATAAAAACAATTGTGAAAATATCGATAGGCCAATTCTTTTCTGTGTAATATCATATAATTTGTGATTTTTTATGCATCTGAAGTAATTTTAATTATTTTAAAATTAACTTGTGGTGTTTACAAGAAAACATTTATTATTTAATAATTATACCTACCATAAAAATTAGACATACCTACGACTTTTCTCGTACAATTAAGGTAAATCTTGTTTTTGTCAGTTTATTTTTGTACGAGATTTGGAAGTGCTTCATTAAATTTACTACATTTTCAGATATGTGGGATAATAGCAACAACGTGATCTTATCAAAATACGCAAAGAGCTTTCAGTGACGTGAAAGACATCGATAAGAAAAGCAAATTGCCGAATTGATTATGGATCCTTATCTCATGAAATTCGATGAGAACCAACATCCAAAGAATGTTACAAGTTTTATCAAAGCGGCTGGGTTCAGCATTTAGCCGGGAATGAACTTTTAAACAGATGCATAGAAATTTGCAACGTATTTAATCTTATAGGAAATTTGATATTTGAAACCTACCAAAGCTGTATTCTTTATAGGTGCCGGATTCTCTGTGATAATGACATCATCAAAAACGGACATTGCACGTGTGTTGCAGGTTTGTATGGGAATGTTATTCACACGTTGGTGCCGTTTTGCTTGGCCTAAATGCGATCTACCAACATATTTTAGAAAATGGAACTGAGGCTGTAAATAAGATTTTGCTAACTACCCCCATGCCCCATTTATACTATGGGTATTTTCTTTTATTCATTCTGGATATTCCGGATATTCCAAAATTGACGTAAATCGTTCTTTTATTCATTCCATTCCCTCTATTCCATTTTTAGTACATTCTTTTATTTATTCAGAATGTATTCTTTTTATACTATTTACATCGAAAGGTGGAATTAAAAGAATATTCCATTTGCCGTTTTGTAATTATGTTCGAGGCTTACAATTTAAATGCTTAAATTGAATTAAATCGCACATATTAAGAAAATTGGTATTATTAATTAGATACAATTAATTATTTAAGGCGTAAAATAATAAAATTTTCGAAAATATTTTTAGTTTCATCAAAATCCCAGGTTAAAAGTATTTTTTAAGATATATCAATTAAAATTAATATTACATTGTGTGTTTTCACGTACAAATTATTTGCAACTTAAATTAATTATAATGAAATTATTTATTTAATAAATTACATTTGTTTCCTAATTTTAAAAATAAAAAAAATTCATGCTATGAAAAATGTATTCCATTTATTCCAATCCGTTCTTTTATTGGATTACGTACGGAATATTCCTAGGTCACGTGATCAATATTCTATTCCTTCTGTTCTTCCTGTGGAATGAATAAAAGAAAACACCCTATAATACACATTACTAATTTTTAGAAATCGGTTACTGATGTTAAGGCATATTGGTTGGTACCATCGTATACAAAATTCGAATAAATTGGAAAATCTTTCAAAATCTCGAATAATCCTAAAAATGTCGAAAACTTTAAAAATCTACAACAAACCGCGGAACAATCTCGATCATCCCAGAACAATTCGATTAATCTCTATATTACCTCGATTGATCTCGAAAAATTTCAATAATACCGAAAAATCTAAATATTAATAAAGAGTTTCGGAAAGCCTGTAAAAATCTAGAAATCAAATATATTTTGATTTTTTTGGAACTGAGTTCCCAAGTTTGAATTCCATTTTATTATAAGATTTCGTATGAAAAGTGAAACAAAAATTCTAAACCTATGGAACTTGATAGGTGTGGGTTACCTAAGTTCCAACGATAATTTTGATAAATGGAAAAAAACTTGGAACTTATGAAAGAGTTCCATTTTGTTATACTTGGGAAGCAAGTTAAGGGTAAGTTTCGCACCAATCAGGCATCCCATTTCCATGCTATGCTCCAATAATCTCTAGAAATGTTAAAAAATGATCAAAAGATGAAATCCGAGACAAGGGTTCAATTTCCTGATTTAAAATAGTTTTTCAAATTAACCCGGTTTTACCGGATACCGTTTAACGGTAATAAAAAAGATTCGGCAAACGAGAAACTATATCAATCACATTCAATCTTTTACAAATCAATGCAACCTTTTCTAATCAAAACTTGATTTGTAAAAGGTTGAATTTGAAGTGCAAAAGAGGTAAATTTGAAGTGCAAAATATATTTTGCAAATAAATCAACCCAGCAAACACTAAAATCCTTATCGTTTGATGTCAAAAGCTTTGATTTCAAACGAGTTTAGCAAATTTTATTCCAAATCTAAATATCCGTCAGAACCCAAAGCCATTTTAATTTCTATGGAGTCAAATTAAGTGTAATTACTCATACATTCACCTCCAGCAACAGAGAAGAAATTGTTGGACCTGCAACAGGAACGATGTTTTCTTTCTCTAAAAACTAGACCACGGTCTTCTCATAAAAATTTCCTAGAAATTTCCCGTATTGCAAATTTGAAAGGGTGTTCTACTTTAAGTTTAATCTTAGCTACCATCTATTTGATCTTGTCTTTGAACTAATATTCGAACGCCTGATAACTCTCGTGGGCCCCTTTAGCCGTGGGCTCCCCCGCAGCTGCGGGTGCTGCGGGTACCTAGTTACGCCACTGCTTCTATCCAGGTGCAAACCTAAGTATTTGACCTTATGGTTTGTTGAGGAATATTTATATCGTTTAGTGCCACTGGTGGGCAGGTGCGTTTGTTCAGCGTGAATGTGACGTGTGTTGATTTTTTTTCATTCACTTTTATTCGCCATTTCTTCATCCAGATCTCGATTTTTTTCAAATGATTCTGTAATACCTTTGAGGCAGTTTCGGGAGTATTGTGTGACGACAGGATAGCCGTATCATCGGCAAATGTTGATATCATTACTTTGTTGGTTACAGGCAAATTGGCTGTGTACATCAAGTATAATATTGGTGCTAAGACGCTCCCTTGTGGGACACCTGCGTTTATATCATAGAAGCAAGTAGTTGCACTATTTTGTTTAACCATGTATTGCCTTTCAAGAAGATAGTTTCCCAGAATTAAGTGAAATTTCTTAGGTAGAAGTTCTTTAATTTTGTAAATTAGTCCATCGTGCCAAACTTTATCAAAGGCTTGACCGATATCCTAGAAGACAGCAGAACAATATTTCTTTTCCTCGAAGGTTCTTTTGATTGCATTTATAATGATGTGTACTTGCTCTATGGCACTATGTTGATTTCGAAACCCAAATTGATGGTCTGGAATAATATGGCGCACTGTTAACACTGGTTTCAATTTCGTTAATAACATTTTTTCGATTAGCTTGGAAATTGTGGGCAGCATGCTTATTGGACTGTATGATGGAATTTGTGTTTCATTTTTTCCAGGCTTAAGAATCATTGTGATCACCGATATCTTCCATTTTTGAGGAATATAACCGGTTCGCATGATCGCGTTGAATATGAATGTTATTAGTTTTATGCAATTATCTGGCAATTCCCTTATCATTTTTCCCGTAATAAGATCATGCCCTGATGCCTTTTTCGGGCTTATACAATTTTTAATTGTATTCTTAACTTTCTTCCAATTATACTTTATAGGTTTAAAAGACAATCCATCATCCATTTGCTGGGGTAGCACGAAAGTGTTTGTTTCCTTATGTGGTGCGAATACTATGTCGTTAGATGAGCAGCGAAAGCATTGACTTTTTCTTCGTCGCTTCTCGCCCAATCCCCAGTTGGAAATCTGATCGGTGGATTCGAGTTTGTTGGCCTTTTTAAATTTTTTGTTGCCTTCCACAAAGAGTAGCCTGTCCCTTCGATTGCCGAAAGTTTACTTAAATAATTCTGGACGCTCTGGTTTTCTTCTTCCCGCAAAGCAAATCTAAGAGTCTTAATAAATCGATTTAATTCCCTTTTAATGACGGTGATTTTGTTTGTTGCCATTGACGGCGAATTGTTGGAAAATAAGGAAATTTTAGAAACTGTGTTTTAAATGAGTAAGACATTGAGTTGTTTGTTAGCGATTTCAGAAAAAAATATTTAACTGGGTTTAAGTTTTAATTCATGTTTTATCGTCAATCGAAATCGCATTTTTTCATACAAACACTATGAAAACAAATGAATTTTTAGTGTTTCTATATCCCTTATTTTAAGTTTATTTTTCACATGCCGGCTCTATTTACATCAAGATGGTTCTGGTACGAGCGACATAACCAAATAAAATGCCATAAAGTGTAAGAATCGTTTAAAAAAGGCTTATATAGATAAAGAGTGGGAGTGTGGTATATGAATCCAATACAGAGAAAACTAATTGTGTAATATTAATGAATTCTTGTGTTAACTTAATACTTTCTTTTTCAGCTGAATGCTAAAGAAAAATTCGTTAATACTACATCAATGAATTAATCAAATATCAAAAAATGATTTATTTAATGTTGTGTAAACCAAATTATCTATCGTTAAAGTGATTTTTGAAATTAAATTAATTTTGTGTAGAATAAATTATTTGTTGTTAAAATTTTAAATTTTAAAATTATTATGCATTTCGTTAACCCTAAAAGAGTTATTAAATATAATGAATTTTAATTAAATGCAAATATCAATATTAAAAAATTTTAATTTATTTTATTAAAATTAACTATGTATTTATTCAAAAGTTGACAAATTAATCTTCTTTATCCCGATAAAGCATACACATATTATTCATTGAATTAATATTCTTTAATATTTTCTTTTTAATTGGTATAGTCTGTTTAAAAAGTGAAAAACTATTTTTTTCCCTTTGTGGCAATTATTTTAAACAAAGCATAAGGTTTAGCTGTTGCATATTTATGACAAAACTGACGTTTCAACAAGCATCCCTATAAAATGATCTTGAAGCCACTCACAGTCACAACTATTCGTTCGAATTGATAAACAAAGCTGTAGAATTTGATGCAATTGCATAAGAAAACATTTTTTTTTAAATTTTTACTGAAATTTTATTGTTCCAAACGCGTACAAAAATTGTTTATAACAAAGAAAATAATAATGAAATTCTATTAATTAGAATAAAATAAAATTATAAACAGTATATTGTAAAAGTTTTTAAAATTTATAAATACAGACTTCAAATTCAATAAAATGTTCTATTTTTGTGATAATTTATCTTAATGGATCATTCTCATGGAGCCTTGTTTAATTTAGAAATTAATAAATCTATTGTTGGGAAGTCCTCATCTTAATTAGTTTTGATATCAAATAAATACTTTTGTAAGGATATTCCACATTGAATACATGAAATAATTTGTATGTCCAATCCAGAGCTGCTAAATACAGAAGGTAATTTATATTTTATATTATCACAATAGACATAAAATTCATTTGCCGAGAACAAATTTTCGCTACTATGATAATAAATGGCTGAAGTCTTTCTTTTTCTCTGTAGGTATTTTATAGTTGTTTTGATCATAAATTATTTTTCACACTCGGCCAGGGATTTTCCTAAAATTATGAAGGAATTCTGGGAATCTTGAATTGTAGGTTTTGTCAACGATTTTGTTCCTCGGTTTTCCTTGCCAAATAGTTTAGTGGTCGGCTTTAATAAAGCATGCAAAAGGTACAAAGTTACACCAAATCTAGCACCTGAAAATAAGGAAAATAGTAGGGAATTAAGCCAAATAATCTAAAATTTATTTTCGTTTTCCAAACTTACCGGTTGAAATATTTAAAAATCGTTTTCTTTTAAAAATTCTATAGCATCCGATAGCCAGGACTACAATATTTGAAAGGTGATTTGCAAATTTGAATAAGTTTTTGTACTTCGGTATAATTTTTAATGGATTCATTTTTAGTAATTTTGTCAATTGCTGAGGTTATAGGACCTAATAAATTGTTTTTGAATTAGTTTAAGAGAGAAATAACACATTGCTCTTGGCTTGAATGCTAGATTGGTTGAGGTCTTTCGGTACATTCTATTTTTAATTCATTAGAACTTGAATAATTTTCTACCGAAATCTATCGTCAAGAATATGTAAATTATCAACCGTTATAGATTACAAATAAAGCAAAGTATATTAATTTATATTTTTATGATTATAAACCTAAATACATTTTTAAAATTGTATGTTAACATAAACTTAATATTAAATTTACAATAGATTTTGATTTTGTTACATTTAAAATTGTATTAATTGTTTGATGATGTTTTCTGGAAAAGGAATTTTTTTAATATTATGAGAAATTACGAGAAATCTTATTACAGGGAAACTTCAATGTAACGGACATCGGCGGGACTAAAACATTTTTGTGCTATCTGTTAATGCGAGGTATTATAAGTTTGTGGTCATCACTCATCAATCACTCACATTTAAATTAATTACAAATAAGTAAATGAATTTAATCGTCATGACCAAGAAATTATAAAACTCCACATTCTCGGATAGCACACAAATGTTTCGGTCCCATTGTTATCCGTTGTGTTGAGGTTTTCCTGCACTAACATGGCATGCCACCTTAAGAATTTTTGCAAATTTTACTTAACTTAGCATCGTGCTCATGCAAATAGCACCTCAGGTTAAATCGCTTAAGATGTTATGCGTTACACAGATAAAATAACTAACCTTCAACAATTTCCAGTCACTCAATTTTTTTTCGAATTTTATTCTACACCCTAATGAAGCTCCTTTGAATAGCAATTTGATGTCATCCGAATCTAAAAATAACATAGCTTCTTCATCAATACCGTTTTCTAAAATGAAAATTACATAATACATAAGTACAGTAAAAGTTAGATCAATTACATATTTATTATTTATTTTGAATCGTTTTTGCTGCGTTTCACTATTATTTAAGGTGTAGTTTAACCTTTATCCGTCTCTAAAAAAAGTAACAATTAAGTTCCGTTGGGCAAAATTTACCAAAATAAATTCAACAGTAAAATTTGCTAAACAAATACAAAATTCATATTTATTTTCAATTTTATTTATTAAAACGAAAGATAATACCGTAATTTAATAAGATATTTGAAAAATAATATTCGATTTGGGTCAAAAATGACCCGATCGACGGATAAAGTTTAACACATTTCAATTTGGTTAAATTGAGGAATAACTTAGCATGATAAAAAATCCGCCATTTTTCAGATATTTGTGGAATCTTCACTTATTAATAATTTTAACCACAATAGACACAATACGTGTAACCATGAAAAAAAATTAATTAATATTTATAGACTTACCTTTAAAGTTATTAATAACTTGGTCTGACACATTCCATTTTACCAACAGTTTCTGAACATTATGAAATGAATCCATTTAAAATAAAATTAGTTTCACTAAACTAGAGAAGTGCTATTATTAACTTGAAAATAAATCACTTATTTTAACAAAAATATATTAATATTGCCCTTTATTATATAAATGTAGTTTTATTAAAATTTTATATAATTTGTATCCGCAGCTACTGCCGTTGGCGGTTTGTTTTAATATGACGCCGTTCTAAAAGCCACAAAGCGTAAAACTTATTAAATATTATTAATAATAATTAAAATTATTATTTTTCGTTTATTTTAAGAATATTACTTCTCTCAATTATTTTTATAACGAATTTTAATAAATACAGTTAATCTTCTTGTTATGAGTAAGCAAATGTTTAACTAATCTTAATAAATATAATTTAATTTCTTTATGCCAATATTCATATTTATAATTAATCTTAATAAATATAATTAATTTATAAATTCAATCAATTCACAAAAATTATAATTCTAAAATATTTTCAAATGAAAATTCGTTGTAATAATTAAATATATTAATTAACTTAAAAATTGACAGTCTATTTATTAATATGTTGTTAATATAATAAATTAAGTGTTACTACAACACAAGTTTAATTATATTACAATTTATAAAAAAAAAAATATTGACAAAATTACTAACGAATTATTGTTAGATTTATTATAATTAATTAATAACCTATCTGACTTTAAAAAATTGTATTTAATATTACGAAACTTAATTTAATTTATTACGTATTAATAAAGTTTCAAGATTTAGTTCAAAGAACCTGATTGTATTGTATTAATTAATATTCGTTAAACGATAAAAATCAAGTAGATAATAATGAATTACTATACACAGTGGTGTTCAATGAAATAGCACACTATAAAACTATTTGTCAATTTTTAATTATTTTTTTTATTTTATTTACATAGTGTAGATATAAACTTACAATTAAATGCAAAAAATCATATTTAATTAATAAAAGGAATATTAAAAGAAAATAATTAATAATTTTATTTTATAAGTAGGCTGTTCAAAATAATAGCACGGTTAATTTCAAAATTGATTTTCAACCTTATTTATATAGTAGGGGGTACAGAGGGACGGATACAATTTATATGTAATGGTGATGTCCAGTGGTTGCTGCCACAATCACCATTTGAACATATTTTTAGCCGAGTAGGAATAGCTCGTGATTTAAGGCTTTTAAGGATTATTGTACCTGAAATAGACCTTAAACCGAAGAGTAAGGGCTTTTAAGGATGATTTTACATGTGTTGGGGCATCCCACAAAAACCTTACAGACCGACAAACAGCGGGAGGTGTGCTTTTCTTCAAAACAAAAAAAATTCAGGGTGGCTGTGTCGTCTACACGGCCGTAGGTATTATGCGTTATAACGTTTATAAGATGTTGAGATTAATTATTTTAATTCAATATAAATTATAAGCTAAAGTTTCTTTACGCACAAATAAATGAGGGATTCTCTCTCTACAGTGTTCTAACTTCTAAACTATACATATATTGTAAATCGCTATTTTGAAGATATCAATTTCATTTAAAATTTATGTGGAGGGTTATTACTTTAATTTAAAATAAAGCATTGTAAATCGCTATTTTGTAGATTTTAATTTCAATTAAAATGTTTGTGGAGATTAATTATTTTAATTTACAATAAATTATCTGCCATGGATTTTTTACGTATAAATTGACACCATAATTGTTCCGATCATATGAGGTGTTCTCTCGCTACAGTGTTCTCAATCATTGTAAATAGCTATTTTGTAGTTTATAATTTTAATTAAGATTTATGTGGAGATTAATTATTTTAATTTAAAATAAATTGTCTGCCACAGTTTTTTTTTATGCAGAAATTACCATCAGAATTACTCCGATCAGAAGAGGCATTCATTCGCTATAGTGCAGTCAAACCCTGTAAATCTCTATTTTGTAAATTTAATTAAAATTAAAATTAGTGTTAAGATTAATTATTTTAATTTAAAATAAATTAACCACCACTGTTGCTTTAAGCAAAAATTAACTTCAGAATTGCTCGGATCGGATGAGCCATTCTCTGTTTCAAGCATTTAAATCGCGTGAAATCCGAGGTTCGCGGCACGGCTTGCCTCACCGCCTGATGACGTCGTTGCGATAATATTATGCGTGAGGCATGAAGCCTAAAGGCAAAATTTCGTTTTAATTTTCTGATCACGTTAAAAAAATATAAATTGGAAAACTAAACTAAAATGCCTTGGGCACAATCGAACCCCAGACCTTAGCCGCTCTAGTCCAATAAAGCTACGTTCAACCTAAGTCCTAGCTTCCACCGACAATTCCGTTGTATTTTTTACTAAATGAAATAGTATTTTTTTGCGGTTGTATCGATGTTTCTTTTGTAAATGTATTTGTAATACAATTATAATTGTAATTGTATTTAATCTCAAAACTTATAAATACATATTATATAAACGAAATACCGACACAATTGTAGAAATAAAAAAATTTCGCTTTGTAAAATTTACAACGAAATGTTCGGTGGAAACCAGTGCTGAGATGTTCTAACATCACTTTCGATTCGTTTTCGATAGTGTTTTGTCTCTTGTAACAAGAACAAAATTGTACGCTATTTTCTTCTTTCATTACAATTTTTCTAATGCGATCTCAGCCTTCTGTATACTTTTCCTTTTCTTCACATCAATAAAATATCGCAATCAAAATTTTTTGTGATGAAGAGTGATGAATGAAAGTAGAAATAGAATGATGTTTTATGCGAGCATGCTGAGATCGCAATAGAAAAAGCTAAATTCCAAAGTCGAAATAGTATACAATTTTATTCTTGAAAAGGGAGACATGAATACTATCGAACATCGAAAAAAGTGATGTTAGAACATCTCAGCACAGAACTTAATTATTTAACTTTCATTGTTATATTGTTTCAAACATAGCATGCTATGAAGTTTATGATAGGAACAATATGTTTACCAAAAAATTCTCTTGGCTTACTACAACTCATTATAAAAGTCTTTAAAAAACTTAGTAGTGTTCGCATCCATTTAGGCGAAAAAATAAACTTGTACCTGCCACGAATTTTCTTGTATAATTACTGTAATAAGGTGCTATTCCACTTGACTGAATTGACTGATAGTAAAATTAAAGGAAGATAAAAATATACATTTGCTAGATGGGCGAATGAAACAAAAACCCTTCTCAGTCAAGAAATATTTGTGTCTGTAGTAGTGTGACTGCAATAAAAAATATCAAATTGAGAATAAATATTTTATAGCAGTCACACTAACACACATGCATAAAATTAGTATATGATGAGAAATATTTCCCGCACACTAATAATTTTATGAGCTGTAATTCGCTCCATTAAAATTTCTCATGAGGGCACCTCTGTTGCATAAACCAATTCCTTTACACGTCCCCAGACGTAAAAATCGAGGGGTGTCAGGTCTGGGGACCGTGCGGGCCAAGGAATAGGCTCCAATCTACTAATCCATGAGTCCGGAAAAGAATTGTCTAAGTACTCACGTACCATTCGATGATAGTGTGCCGGACAGCCATCATTTTGAAAGACGATCGGCACACCTTCTTCCAAAACTGATAATAAAAGTTCGGGTAAATCGTTTTGCAATAGTTAGGAACCGTAGGAACCTATTTATTACATTTATTCTTTTGTTTTATTTAAATCTTGTTTTTGTTAAATATTTTGTTCTTCTTGTTAAGTCTATTTTAAACTGTTATCAGATGTGTTTTTGTTGCGTTTGTCTTCGCTGTTGTGGGTTCCTTACAATGCCTAATTTTAGTAACGAAGAGATCTGACACCCCTCGATTTTTACATATGGGGACGTGCAAAGGAATTAGTTTATGCAATAAAGGTGCCCTCACGAGAAATTTTAATGGAACGAATTACAGCCGAATTTGAAATAATGAAAATAGAAATGTGACAAATGAACTAAGATAAAGGTGTCGTGCATGCATACGGAGTAGAGGAGAACAATTCGAACAAATATTATAACTCATATTTAATAAAAACATAATAAAGATAAAAAGAATTTTCTTGACCCTGACAACTTCTATCTCTTATTTTGACCATACTATAAATAATTCCTCCAACATGTAGCATACCGTTGGAAAGGGTATAAACTAGACAATTTTTTAAAACAAACCTATATTCAAAATAATGTTTATTTTTTTTATATTGAATTTAGAAGTTGAAATTTTTCTTACATTTACACATTTTCAAGACTTTTGAAGCTCATACAGTTTATTTTCTTGAAGCCATTTGTACCACATAATGATTTATTTAGACTAAAAATACATTGCAGAATACAATAAAAGTTATTTCGTGCTATTACAATCACAAACAAAAAAAATATGACGTTTTAAAGGCGAGATTTCAGGTAATTTAAATAAAAAACGAAAAAAATTCATATCTCAGTTACCGTGTCACTTAGGACGTAGGGTCGTATGGGTGAAAACTAGCTAATGACCCACCCAATCCCCCAAAATATTGTGTCGGTCCATGTGCCGAACACCCTGTATTAGATGATTAATGCTGGAAACAGATGTGCAGAATTTGTGCATGCAGTGATGCAATCAAATCTGCGTTCAAAACACATATGCTGCATGCAGTTCAATATTTTTGACATTTATTTGATACATACATATTTAATTTCAGTGTACAAGTTTTTTATGTGAATGATGCCTTATTTTGTCAGAAATTAATTAATTTGTATCCTCCATTATGGCATTTGTTACGAAAAGCTTATTTTCTGTCAATACATTTAAAAAAATTGATTGAAAAAAATAAAAAGTATACAAATTGTACTAGATTTGTTTTCTTTTATACGTAATGTAGCCCTCTGACATGAAGTAAAATTAGAAATAGAGATAACTTGCCGAATTCTGCATGGCTTGCAGAATACATGTATTTCATTCCATATAAACTAGTGTTTTCTAATTTAGATTCAGAAATTTTATTCAGAATTCTGCACATCTGTTTCCAGCATAAACCTAATATGCGGTTTTATTGAATAGTATTGGCGTGTGACCTTCTCTACGAACCACTTCCCTGCATCGACACATTCCTAGAGCCCACCAGCTCATGACATTTGTGAACAACAAACATTTGAAAACAATTTGAATTCCAAAATTTCTGTTTATTTTGTGTCATTATTAATAGCTGTGTAATTTTTGGAGTGGTGCGACGATGAAAATTAAAACCTAAAAATGATTTTGCTTTTCTGCTTTCTTGTTTTAACAATTGAATTTGGTTTTCTGTATTGGTGTGGTAGAGATTCTATTGGGATGTTCTATATAGCATTGAATATGATAACTTGTTAGTCTCAAATTTGAAAACAGCTGTTTTGTCATATTATAACGTTGTCACACACTGCGATTTGATTAATCGGATGTAGTGAACTTTTCGAGTTTAGACGTACTGTGTCAATCCTAATTTTTGCTGATCGCGTTTTGTTTCATAGGGTATCTAAATCAGTTTTAGATGGGTTGGATTTAATAGGCCGCAGTCTGGCAACTTTTTCACGGGTTGTTTATGTCCTTATGGAATTCTCACCTTATGGTTTATATGGTTGAATGGCCTTGTTAGGAAATAGTCTATATTCAGTCCTTTAAAATTATTTGTACATGCCCAAGTTTTTTTTGGTGTAGGGTTGTTCTGGCAATGGTTTTGAAATTGTATTTTTATTTTATTTAAATTTAATAATAATAGTACAGGAGAATATTCATAAGATATAACTTCAGAATTAATCATTTGATAAGGATTACATTTAAGTTTGATTTTCAGAATAAGTTACAGTCAGAATCAACTCTCTAGGATCAACAAGAAGTTATTAAGCTGAATCAATTAATCAAATTTTTCAAAGATATTGAGGAACATAATGATGAATATTATGATAAATAACTTATATATAGTAATTTTACCAACTAAACCATGAGCTTTCAGGGAGTTAATAATTTAGTTTATTTAATTGAAGTATCTAATTAAAGAATTTATATTGAGTTTCAGAAATATTTCGAAGCATCTCAACGCGGATTTTAGTGAAACCTAAGCATCCAGCAGATGAATTATTTTGGAAACCGTACCATCTTGATTCCTTGTCCTTCTAATTATAGGAATTTTAGTTAAAGAATTCATATTCTAAAACTAATTAGTATCTTTTCAGTTTTTTCGGTTCTGATTTTGGTTATGGATAGCATTAATTGCGGTTAATTATAGGACAGCATACATCATGAATAAATTTCTATAACCTTGGTGAATGGTTGCGAAAATACTTCATTTATAATTGAAGTTGGTACTAAACTGCAGTTTTCAGGTGTGAATGTGTGATGGGATACTATGGGATTTAGGTGCAACGTCTTATTTATATTGACTATCTATTATTATCTATTAATATAAGTGTGTAGTGTATTTAAAAGGATTTCTTCTTTAGTTCACTAATAAAACTTGAATTCCAGAATTAATCATTTGATAAGGATTAAATCTGTGGCAATATGACATAAGGGAATAACTCTAAAATTCGCAATTTTCAGGAAAACGTTTTTTAAATTAAGAGTCGTTCAAAATCGTATGAGTTTTTTGAATTCTTGCTTTTTTAAAGGATTATTACGGTTGTTTGTAGTTGCTGAATTATTACAAAAAATTGATATAATATGAATTCGAATATGGAGATTTCGAATTTGAAATAATACGTAAAAGGGTATAACTCGACTTATTCCCTTATGTCATATTGCCACAGATATTTAAGTTACAGTCAGAAGCAATTCTCTATTGGATCAACAAGAAGTTATAAAGCTCAATCAATCAAATTTTTCAAAGATATTAAGGAACATAATGATGAATATGATAAATAACTTATACTATAGCAATTTTTCAACTAACCCATGATATTTCAGTAGTTAATAATTTATTATTTTTATTATTATTATTATACATATACATATACAAAGTGTAAGCCAAAGCTTTTGTACTTCGAGCACACAAAAAAAAAAAAACAAGAAAATGAAAATGTCGCTAATCATATATACATAATACATAAAATTAATAAACATAGATAATTATATAAAGCAATATGACGTACAATTAAATTAATTGTTCTTAGAAAGAACAAAATTATACCAAAGTTTTTTTTTAAAAATATTTAGCAAATTAACACCTTTAAGATCGGATGGTAAGCCATTCCAAACAGTAATTGCATTTACCAAAACCGAACCATTATATACATCACTTTTGTTAACCGGCAAGTTAATATTTCTTGTGCGCAGAGACCTGGAAAAACTCAACTTCTCATGTACATAAATACAACGGTAAACCTAAATAAATAACCTTAAATAGAAATAGAGCAATTCTATAATAATAATACTCTAGAAGATTACAACCTAGTATGGAACTCTTAAATGCCGATACATGGTCGAACCTCCTAAGATCGTAAACATAACGAACACAATTATTAAATGTCACCTCAAGTAATCGCGATGAAGTACTGTCACAATTACCATAAATTACATCACAATATGTAAAAATTGGCAAAATCAAGCTTTTAATTAAGTTAGTTTATTTAATTAAAGTTTTTAATCATTTAATTGAAATATTGAGTTTTAGAAATAGCTAGAAGAATCTCAACGCGGATTTCAGAGAAACCTAAGCATCCAGCAGATGGGTTATTTTGGAAATCGTATTATATTGATTCATTGTCCTCCTAATTATAGGGATTTCAGTTCAGGAATTCATATTCTAAAACTAATTAGTGTCTCATAAGTTTTTTTTCGGTTTTGTTTTTGGTATGGGTAGCATTAACCCTTAGCGGCCACTAGGGGTGAATATGTAGCCCAGGCCAAATCACCTTAATTTAAGTTATCAAACAATACGAAAATCATACTTATCACGCCATATATATGTATGTAGGTTGTCGAGGAATGTAGGCTACTTGCATGGTACTTAGAAGGAAGAAAAAGTATTAGTAGCGCTATAAACAATGAATTTCGGAAGGTGGGGTACTTAAATTCAATATTGATCGAGTAACGATTTTTTTTCTAAAAAACGTCATTTTTCCTGATTTTGCGCATATATACTTTTTGTTTGTTAAATTATCTTGATATTGACTCTTGTAAACCATATTAGAAATTGAAAAACATGTTTCAGAATGTCCATGAATTTTTTGGAGTCTCAATATTTTAAATTTGTCTTTCTAGACCGATTTTTTTGACTGGGGTGAAAAATGACCGCAGTGTGGGGGAGTAATAATAAGCGTCTTCCATTTGCGAAAGCAAACTACCCGCAAGTACTTGTATCTACTCACAACTACCCATGCTCATATGATGGTGTAGAAAACAGAAGTAGTTACGCATAAAGTTTGCGCTAGGTGAGTTTTAGTTGCGAAAATTCCAACAGGTGACTTTTAGACCTTTTTCGATATTTTCGAGAGTTTCTTATTATGTTCGAGTTTTTTTTAATTATTTGGTGATGTAAAATGTCAAAATTAATACAAAATTATTTTGTTGTTGATATTACATTCTGGATTTAAATATCAATGCCGTAAATATCAATGCGCTCCTATCATTTCATGCCCATTTTTTTATCATATTTCTAATCTAATTTTAAATATCGCCATTAGCGGTCTTCCAATGGGAAAAATTTGCTACTTCGAAGTACTTGCGAGTAGATACCCAATGGAACGAGAAATTGAGTAACACAAGTAAAACACAGCTTTCTGTTTAGTTGTTTTTTTTGTCTTTTGTAAAGTTGTTTATTATAGTAATGGCGATATTTAAAATTAGATTCAAAATATGACAAAAAAAAAATGGACATGTAATAAAGGACAGCATTGATATTTACCGCATTGATATTTAAGCACATTTTTCTTAAAAATGTATCATCAACAACAAAATAATTTTGTATTAATTTTGACATTTTATATCATCAAAAAATAAAAAAACTCGAACGTAATAAAAAACTCTCGAAAAATACCGAAAAAGGTTTAAAAGCCATCTATTGGAATTTTCGCAACTAAAATCCACTAGCGTAAATTTTATGCGTAACTACTTCTGTTTTCTATACCATCGTATGAGCATGGGTAGTTGTGAGTAGATACAAGTCTTGCGAGTAGTTTCCTTTCGCCAATGGAAGACGCTTATTACTACAATATAATAAACAACTTTACAAAAGACAAAAAGGACAAATAAACAGAAGGCTGTGTTTTACTTGTGTCACTCAATTTCTCGTTCCATTATGAGTATCTACTCGCAAGTACTTCCAAGTAGCAAATTTTACCCATTTGGGAGACGGCTATTGTGGGCAAGCTTTTTAACCATATGAACCGTAACGTAGTCATAACCAGGAGAAGACTTTGATTTCAGGTTTCCCATTATATTACTGAGATCTTCATCAGTTATTAGTCCAGCTGACAGCTTCCTTTTATTGTATCTTGACGAAAAAATGCCATAGTTAGATAATGATGGACTTGAAATGAGAGTTCCAATTGCAGTAAAAAATCTATTAAACTCGGTAGCTATTATTTGATACACAGTTACGACAGTATCATTAATGTTCAACTCTACAAGAATATTATGATCATTTCGCCTCTGAGTAGTTACATTACTAGTGAGAATTTCGAGTTATTAATATCACTGCTCAATTTAGTAGTGAAATAGGATTTTTTGGCAATTTTGATCGATTTTTTGAATTCCTTATTTATATGTATACAATTTTCTTTGAGCAGTTTGAAAGACGATAATAAAACTTCTAAACATTAATTGAAAATTGATAAATAGTTTTTTAGTTAATGAAGAATTTGCAAAAAAATCTTAGTGTGTGCTATTTCATTGAACACCAAGGTATACAGACCAAGATACCCTGAAAATCTCGTTTTCATATCATGGAGATAAGATACTTTTTTACTAATTTTGATCACTTAGTTTCTTTCATGTACCTACGTGTTATGGTGAAGTTATGAACTGTATGGAACAATTTTATCTATTTATAAAGTATTTATCGCATTGCGTTTAATGTTTCTACTCCTGCTAATTGCCGTTTAGCCAATATCGAATTAATAAAATTTGATATTTTGCTTCCTTTACCAGTGTGATCGTTAACATATAAGCATTCTTTTACAAAGATATCGTCGAATCCCTCGAACAATTTTTCTCCCATTAAGGGGGGAGCCACCCAGAAACTTTCAAAAAATCAAAAAAAGATTTTTCATTTTGTTATAGGTAGTTTAATATATTAAGAATCATATGCAATTAGTTTGGAAGCCAAATTCGACTTATTTAACAAAAATATAATTTTCTGATTTTAATCTTTTATATACAAATTTTTGGAGCTTAAAACTTTAAACACGTTTTTCTCGAAATGATATTTTTTAACCTGGCGTTGCGAGGATCTCCAGATCTACTGGGTTAAATGATTTGAAATTTGGAGAGAATGTTCAGTTATATATTCATGCTCAATTTATTATGTGTAAGTGTTGGGCGAAAAAACTAGGAGTTAGAACTCATACAAAATTTATGTAAAATTAACAAATAAACAAATAAAAATAAAAAAAAATAAATACTTCAGGACACGTGATTCTTTGGAAAAACCTGTGTTTTTTGATATTTTCAAAATTCGATTTTTTAGATCGTTTTAGTCTCAAAATTTTTACCGAAAAACGAGATTTTTTCTAAAAAATATGCGCCATTTGTTGTAAAATGTATATATCGAAAAATCCATAGGTACTTCCACAGTTTATGGGTAATAGAATAATATACTACTTTTTTTGTTCTGGGATGCACTAGTTCTGAGATCAGCGCAACGCCCGTTTTTTTTCTTTTTTAATTAACTCATTTTTAACGATGTTATGATAAAAAATAAAAAATAAATTTTTTTTTTTGTAATCTTGAATGATTAATTAATAAAAGTGTTTAAATTTTTTTTTTGTAAAATTCATTGTTTACTAGAAAAAATTCATGAAATCGACCTAGAACTTCGGATTTCAAGGTGGCTCCCCCCTTAACGCCAGTTCGGGATATAAAGAAAATATGAAAAAAACAACACAATTTTTTCAGTTTTTTTTTCTCTGCAACGGTGGCGATGATTTTCACACATAGAAATATTTATGTAAAGAGCTTGTTTATTGGGTTGTAACAGACTTTGTTCCATGTACATAATTCGGTTCAGATGTTACCAAAATATAAATAAAAACGCCCAAAAAATACAACACAATTTTCTACTTTTCCGTTTTTCTGTACTACTACTCTATTACTCTATCCTACGTCACTACTTAGCTAGCCCAATAAAGTTCAAAACTTCACCATTATAAGTAAATGAATGAAGCTGTTTGAGAGAAATTGGAAAAATCCTATCTCCATGATATGAAAATCAGGTGCTTATGGTATCTTGGTACTAGCATGACCTATCTGTACCGCATATGTCACTACTTAGCTTTGTCTTTAGTATTGGCCCTATAATATTCAAAACTTCACCATAACAAGTACAAGAATGATACTGTTTTAGAGAAATTAGAAAAAAGTACTTTATCCCATGACACGAGAATGAGGCGCTCAGGGTATATTGGTACTAGTATGGTCTATCTGGCCGCATATGTCATAATTAGCTTCATCTCTTTATGTATTGGCCCCATAAAATTCAAAACTTGTCAAAAATTAAAACTTGTCAAAATTTGAATAAAAGTGTCTGAGAGAAATTAGAAAAAAGTACACTCTATTTCTTAGAGTTTTCTTATTCGTTTAATTGTACTTCAATAATTGATTGTAACAGATTACCTTCAATAGCTGTAGGATTTTTAAACAAGTTGCATTTTTGTCAATAGCCGAGTTAAAATTTAAACAACAATACGATTTTTAACACGAAGCATATTAATATTAAACTTTTTATGCTTAATTTCTACTCAATTTTAATAAACTTTTTAATACTTTTAATAGTAATTTTCAACAATTTATTTAATTTTAATTATTAGGTAGTTAAAATTTACGTAAACATTAATTGCAGTTTAGTTTATTTTTCAACTAGAAAAGAGCGCCTTCGGTGTCGAACACATAAATTAAATGCAAAAAATGGTTTGGTTTTAAAATAATTCATATTTATTTGATTATATTCATTTTGAATAATAAATTATACATTTTTAATTTATAATATAGTAAAAATAAAATTTAAATTATTAATATTCAAATTTCAAATATTAATTAGAGGCAAACTAAATTTCTAAACAATATAACTGTTTCTTAATAATATTTCATTACCAAAAATTAAATAAAAATTATAAATTCTGGTTTAATATCTAGTTTTAGTGTTTGTCTGGGTTCATCTAGTTTGCGAACTAAACAAATTTTAGACATATTGTACAAAGTCTTTTTAGGTCCTCGAGGTTTTAGGCGGGTAATATTTCGTAAGGAGACGATGATTGTAATTGTATATGTTTGTAGGCATGTTCTGCATTTAAGGTACTATTTCTTTGTGGGATAATGAGAAATGGTTCATTTTCGCCACATATTTCGCACAATTCTATCTGATCTTCAGACGTATTAACACCGGAGCTACTGAAGTTTGTATTAACATTCAAAACAGGAGTTTGGGGCATCTATTTTTCGTCAAATTTTAGTAACATGAAAAGCATATCCTTCTAAAATATATTCTTCTGCTATTTCAGAACCTGTTTTTTCCAGAACTAAGTTGGTCCCTTGCAAACCTAATGAATTTGCTAAAATCATAAAATATATTTACAATATGCAGTTTTAAAAACCAATATTAAAAGTGACTTATAACTTCTGTAATTGATGGATATGACAGAAATTTTTTTTATAGTCGGTCACCAAAGCATACTTCGAACAGCAATTTAGACATTTTTTAAATATAAAAATACATAAAATAAATAAACGTAAATTACATGATAGACTATAATAAGGTTCGATTGTTAAGTCATTCCAAATTTTCGTTAAAACATTTTTAAAAAAATGTTTTAAAGTGAAAAATAGTATTCATTATCTTTCATTAGTAAATCCACTGGCTTTTTTAATAACATTTGATATTGATCTAAATGGGAACTTTTATAGCTCAATTCTGAATTACTGTTTTCATATAATCGTATATTGATTATACCAGAACATTTTTACAGGGCCATATAGAACTACAGTTTCTTGAAGAATTTATCAAAATAGCTTCAATATTTAAAATTTCTATTTCGCCTTGTTCATTCTGTGTTATAAGTACGCTATCGTGTTCCTTATATGTCGTATTGAAAATTAAAATTTTTGTTGTTACAAAAATGTAGTCGTTCGGTATTTTTACATCAAAAGCATTTTTTGAAAATTTCGTAACGTCGCGTCATCTGCCACTATAATGGATTTAAAACGATCTCCAGCGATGGTGGTTTGAAATTCTTGATGACGTTTTGCCAGCGAATAAATTAGTTATATGGTATTTATGAAATTTTAAGTTTTTTTGTAAATTTGTTTAAAATATTGATGTTTTTGCTCGAACGCCATGGTCCATAGTCCTCAAAGCGGTCCAACTTTTCGAATTAAATCAGGATAGTGTGTAATATAATGATGTTTTGGACGTAGTTTTATTAGAAAAAACGACTCCATTCGGTATTCGAAACAACTATCAACATAATACATAACTTCAACGCGGACTTCATACCTTATGAACTAATTAGCGTCTAATAATTTTAATCTTGGTTACTGGTAACATTAACAATAATTCATTACAGGATAGCGCCCATTACAGATCAAACTCCTAGAATTTTAGAGGCAGATTTAGCTGAATCTCTACATCTATTATATTTTGAACTAAATTGTAGTTATAAGTAGCGACAGGAACCAGTATGAAAGAAATCATGTTAATTAAGAACTAATTTCGGTGATATTTATTAGCTTTAAGCCAATTTTAAATTTATTACGATCTCGACTTTCAGAAGGGCCCAGGAATCTGATCCAGCAAACTAATAAATGTATTTTAGAGTACAGTTTTAATTTTAATTTTAATAAACATAGAAGTAGTTTAGATATGTGTCGTCATTGTGTTAGTAACTATTGGCCATAGTGTGTCTGTAACCGGATCAATTTCTTTCATACTAACTAAAGCTATATCCATCCTCTTTATGTTTTATGTAACAAGGTGTTCGGTGAGGCCCATTAGTAAATCCGGGAGATCTTGCTTAAAGCTTGGTCGAACACTTCAATCAATCAATCAATCAAGTGGTAATAGGAACATATTTAATTAATTTGGTAGAAGAAAAAAAAACAACCAAATAAATCGTAAGTTTAAGAAAATATTAATGTATTAATATTAATGTATTTAAAATATTTTTAATATTTTATTATTAATATTGAAATTTAATACAAAAGTCGATAAATAGTAACATTCTTATATTTTGTCTTAAACATGATTTATATAAATTTCTAAATAATGAAAATCAAACCGTCGTTTAATTGACCGTCGAGTATGTGTATGTAAATTGTATTTGACTGTCATTGAGTATTGAGAGGTGATTCTTCAAGTTACTAACTCAATTTTCAACGGGTAAATCGGCAGAACTTCTTCTGCTTTATTATTATTACGCAAAGAACTATTCAACTTTATTTTAACAGGCGCGTTTATGTAGCCATCTTAAACGTCTTATATATTATAACTAAGCCAAACCATTTATATTATCACCACCGTTCACTACACCAGTATTTTGATATTTCTGCTTTGGCTGCTGTGTATACTTAATGATTTTATTTTTTATTTTTAAAAATCAATACCGAGTTACCGAGTTAAAAACAATAAAAACAATTACCAACCAAATTTTTATTTTCAACGAACTATGCGATAACACTGGTACATTGATGGAACAAATTATCAGATAAGTTATCATTTGTTATGTGTGGCATGACATGCCACTACAGTGGTAATCCAGGGGCACATGTATGGTAATGGCGCAACTCGTTTAGTACAGAATTTTGTTTTACACCATTTAGCTGCAGGGTCCGAAGTTAATAAGTTTTTTATTATTCTATTAAAGTTTTCACCCGTTCTGAGTTCTACAAAAATATTCCGATGTACTAAAATTTTCTATCATTTCACCTATTTGGTGGCTACCAAGATTATTTCCAAGCATCGCGATAAGCGAACCAAATAAGGCACGAGTTGAAAATTTCTCTTTAAGATTACTTACTAGTATTCCTTTATTTTCCAAAATTTTCAAATCCTTTAGGATCAAATATTTTTCCAAAGCCAAGAATTTCTTTACACAATAATACTAATTGAATATTATTGATTTGACACCTAAGTATATGCTTTTTATTTATAATGTCAACAGACATGTATACTTCAACCATTTTATGCTTGTTCTTCGATGAGCCGAACGGATTACGGATCTTAAATGCAGGTTGGAATAAAATTAGTTCAATTTTCGTCGTTGTAACAAAATAGATTTCTTTTATAAGCCGAACCATTATAATAATCCAAGAATGCTTCGCTATCCTCAGGTCTCTTTTCATTGAAAAACTGATTAAATTTATTATCTTTCATCAACACCTTTAAAGTATTTAATATTGAAATATAATAAAAATGGCATGTATGGTTATTTTTGAATAATCTAAATTAATTTGTTTTAGATGAGTTTTAATAACAGAAAGAACTTCTGCAAGTTTAGTAAAACGGTTTGTACCGTTAATAGATTCGATTTGTTTATATAAATTTTCAGAATATTTTTCAGAAATAGTGAAAAATTAAATCCTTCGATTGACACTTTATACTTGAATTTAAGGTTATTAAATAATAAGTAAAAGCTATTATCCTCAGTACCTGTTTCTTCAAGAATTCTTCCTGTTGTCTCGTTAATAAAATTAAAATCATTGTTTGTCTCCCTAAAAGTTTCCTGAATAGTTTGAATTTTGTCGAAGGCTTGTATTTTGTTGTTTTCCGCTTTATGGTATCTAAAGCAAATGTACCAGACAATTTATCGAGTTTTTAAAATACATATTGCAGTTGTGGGCTGGGCATCGCATAATTTCTTTGGCTTTTAAATGATTTCTCATGTGGTATACGATTTGAGTAAAATTATTTATTACAATTTCACACAAATTACAGTTAAAATTACACTGCTGGTTTAATTGCGAATTTATTTTTAGGGAGTCAACATTCCTTTTTTTTGCAAGTTTTTTTGCTTATTAAAGTCGATGCCAATGAACTTTGTACGAAAAATAATTTGAAAAACGTTTTAAACAATATGTTAAACCAAACAGTTAAATTGCATATTTTTCATTCCTCGGTGCAGATACCCATGCTTATTGTATAACACTAATGATTTAGTTTCGTTTTGACAAATATATTGTAATAAACAAAAAACATTTTCACTATTTTTCAGAAATGCTATGAAATTACTTATATTTATTTTAACTGTAATCAAAATTCGAATTGCTACCTACAGTCAGAAACATTCAGATGTATACGGCTCATATTTAGCGGGAAATTTAAAGATAAAGTTAAAAACCAAACAGAAGATATCTTATTTAAAATTTTATTTTTTATCAATAATGTTATCACAATAATATATTTACTTCATATTTATGTATTTTTAAAATAAAAAAAGTAAGGAAAAAAGAAAAGTGTTTCGTTGATTTTAATTTGCCGTATACATCTGAATGTTTCTGACTGTACGTGCGTGTCTCTATTTCACAAAGAAGAGTATGAAATTACAAACGAATATTAAAATGACTAAATATCAACAAATTCCGGTTTGTTTAATATTAACCAAGAATAATATATACTAATTTTCACTATTTTTAATAAATAATAATAAAATTATACGTATACTTACATTTTATAACAATTATTCAAGTGTTAAAATACAATTTCAGCACCTAAATTAATTTTTAAATTTTATGTATGACTGTGATAAAGGACTATATGAAAAAATGTTTGAATTTACGTTGAAACTTTAGTAAAGATAACTGTTATAACTGTTAAATATCAGAACGTTGTTGAATTTTCAGCAATTATTGTTGAAAATTAATCACAAAATTATTTTTAATAAAAACGTTGTTAAAAATTTAACCTGGGTTGAAAATTTTTGTTGGTTTTCAGGTAGGTAACTGTTGAATTCTGAGCATTATTATATTTATTTATTAGCAAAAACTTACTAAATTTCAATAAAAAGTTATATATTAATAGCTAAATTCAATACTACATTTAATGTAAATAAAATTCTGCAATTATTAAGCATATTTCTTAAAGTGATCCCCTAACTATAGCTTAGAAAATTAGGCACCCAGAAATTCTTTGTACACGCCATTACCTAGCTTTATCTATAGTATTGGCTCCTTATAAGTTAAGGCTACAACATTAAAAATGGAATTATCTTTGATGAACTTTAAAATAAAACTACATATTTTAAATTTGTAATATAAAATAATTGTTTTGTTACTACATGCAATTATGTAACAAAATTAGTTTGACCAATAGAAAATTTGCAACTAACATTTTCTATGAATTTTTCTTAAATCTGCTAAATTTTATATATCTAAATTTTTTTCGGAATTGTGCTACATTTTATACGACATTTACATTTTTACTGGATAGCTATAAACGAACCTAAATTTCGGGCTATCTTCACTGGCTTATTTAAAATGGCTTTAAACACAATTGCACTTTAAAAAAGAGGAATTAAGGTCCATTGGCGTTAATTCCACGGGCGTTAATTCACTCCACTGCAGATGCCGTCATATCCGCGAAAGTGTCAATCTCATTAATTTAGGTTCGTCGTTTTCTCCGCTAGTAAAATTTAAGTCTTTCGAATGGGTAATACAATTTTCAATTTTGAAAGGTAATGTGCCTGTAAGATATTAGATAACGATTTCATCATTTTTAAGCATAGATTATATTCCAAAACAGTTAGTTTTCGCAATATCTTGCGGTATACGGTGTACACGAGGTAAATTATACACAAATAAATTTTAACATAAATTATAAAAACGTGATATTCTACGAATGTAATAAAGAACTCTGTCACCTGTTGTTGATGTGTGCACAGCCTGTATCTAACGCGTCATAATATTAGTTTTATAAGCGAATAAGGGAATAACGAATAAAAAAATTTAAGTATAATTTGCCGAAAACGATAATTACAAATTTGAAGCTGTGGTACTAAAATCATACCTTAATTCTGTATAGAGTCATCATAAATAAAATGTTTTTTTTATTATAAGGGTAAAGTTATATAAGTTATATAACGTTGATTAAAACGTATTTATATAAACTACGTCTATATAATATTTACTATGAATATTACCTTTGATCCATTGTATGTTTCCAATAAATAAAATAATAATAAAATATAATCTATTTATCGTACAATTACAATTAATTTTCATTTTCTTTTAATCATGTTTTTTCTGCTGCATAATACAATTAACAATTAATATTTATAGGCACACAAAACACTATATATAGTACATCACAATTTAATTCACAAATAGATTTGACCCATTGACATATAAATAGGAAACAGAATACAATAATTATGTATATAAGTATGTGTTAATTTCACTTTCTTTCTTTTTATTTATTAAACTTAATATTCTGCATCACAACAATTAACTAACTCAAATTAAAATGCAAATTGTTGTGCGATTAAATATTTTTTTAAATAACATTTGAAGGTTAAATATTAATTAAGAGATCACAAGAACATTGGTTTTATATTTTTTGAAATTTTTCATTAATTATTATTATAAAATTATAATTTAGTTAAAACAAAAAAAAAACAATTTCTGATCATAAATTTAATTTTTAATAAACCGCCGACTAAATTAAATTACACTGTCTAAGAAGACGGTAGATTATTTAAAGGTATGTATGTTACCTGCACGCGATTCAAATAAATACTGTGGAAATTAATAATAATAATAAAAATACAACAACAAACTAAATTAAAATTTTATTTTAACTACATATTTTTGTATTTGTATATACGTTTATTTAGTTGGTGCGTGTGTGTGTTTGTATGTTAGTAGTTCCGTACTTTAGGTGATTTATGAGGATCGGACGAATAATTACCTACATCAAAAACTATACCTAATTAAAATAAAAATAATAACAATAGTAATGGACAATAGATTAAAAGTGATGATGAGATTATTGTATTATGTATGGTTAATTTTTGTTTTGTTTCTGTTTTTTTTTTTATTATATGGTGTGAAACTTTTGAGACGACCTTGAAGTATTATATCGTTTTATTTAAGCTTTAATTTGTACGTTTAATTAAATTGTTACTTATGAATTTATTTATGTATATAAGGTGGTTATTGAATTCAGAAGAAAATATTTGTTTTAAATTAATAAATAACGTTTTCAATAATTTTAAAATTAATTGTATACGATTTGATTGAAATTGTCTAATAGTTTGATTGATAGATTGGATGATAGAGGTTAGAGATCATTCAACAAATAAAATTAAATAAATGTACGTACACGTATAAAATGTTTATGTAAGCATATATTTAATTGTTATGACATCAACCTTCGGGTCATTAGTAAAAGGGCTAGGCTTTGTAATAAATTAATTAGAACTATCTAACCGACCAACTCTTTTGGAAAGTGTTTGAATATAACAACTTGCTAGCCCCGTTTTAAGAATACTTTGAAATTTATGATTTACTCGATAAATGTTGTGAATGGAATCGTTCGTTAAGCCTATACACGCAAATGTACATTATCGTGGACATATTTTTTTGACACAATGTCTTTCTAATCATATTTTTACTTCACCTTGCTGCAAGCCAATTCTAGCAGGAAAATTATTTTTTTAGATTTATTAAACAGATTGGCCAATCCTGAGTTCACATTCATATGTTACTGTATTTAAAAAATAAATTTGAGATTGATATACCTATTTTGGTTCGGATGAGACGTAATGATGATCGTGACTATATATCATTCAAAATTGGGGTTTCTGATAGCAAATTGAACCTGCTGTTGGACTCATCATCTTGGACTCCTGGTGTATTAATCAAAGAATTTTTAAATTATCATCGGCAATCATCGAATCATTTTTTAGTACCTTGGTTGCGACTTTAACGGTTTAAATGGCTAATATTGCTGTACCATCCATAAATATTGCAATACTTTTTCATTCTATGCTTGGTACGTCTCGCGTACGTACATATTATATAGAGTATTGGCCCCATGATACTTCCTTGTGGAACTCCAGCCGATATTTTTTTTAGTTCGGAGTATTACTCTTCATGAGACTACTCTTCATTACACGAAAGTGTCGACCAGCTAGATATGACTTTTAAATCAGGTAAAACGCTTCGGCCGATCTCTGTGTGGTTTATATTCCAGGCCTCGGTGCCATACTTTGTCGAAGGCTTGAGATAAGTCCAAGAAAACAGTTGAACATATTTTCTTGTTTTCAAGAGCATCTCCAATTAAGTCAGTGATTCTGTGCACTTGATCTATGGTAGGTCAAATTGGTGAGGAGGAATGAGATTTCTGACTTCTATTACTGATTTTAATATCTTGAGTATTAGCAAATAAGTTTGAAATTGTAGATAGTTGGAAAAACGGATTGTAAGATGTTTCCTTTTGTTTGGCGGGTTATTAGTTTTTAAAATCATTATTATTTTTGCAACCTTTCAGTGCTATGGAACGTATTTTAGCCTGGACGCTGCGCTGATTACCTGCTCCTCCCATGGCGAGAAATCCATGGTATTTCTTACACTGAGGTATTAAGCCATTGGATTTTCTTAACGCTTCTATTCTAACTCTCATGTCAAGTACTGCCTTAATATTGTAAATTTTTACCACTTTTTCTTTGCTGTTAAAAGTAATCATAATCAAGACAAACCTCTTTGCTCATTTTATTAATTTTGATCTCTTGATCTGTAACGTTTTTTTTATTTTTGGAGGATATTTGAGACATCCTCTATTTTCAAGCCCTGGTGTTAAAGGTCTTCCATTATATCCTGCCTTGTACAGGATACAAAAATATTTAAAGTTACGTGCATTGATATTAAAATAACCTAAAGAATAATATTGAGGGAGTTAGTTTTAATAAAACATCATAAAAGAATAGAAAATAAAAAAGAAATCAAAAATCTTCATTTTGACATTCCATGCAAAAATGCATAATATCTTATTAATTACAGACAAGTGACAAGTATGTTGACAAAAAGATTGAAAGTTGTAAGGCAAAAGTAAACAAAATTCCATTTGAGGTGCGGTGTTAGTTTAATACATTAAATAAAATTGTAATTGTTAAAATAATTATATAAATTAAAAATCAACAGATTAAAATTTGTTTTTTATTGAAATACGTCATATTTCAGTAAGGTGTATTACATAGATAATACAGTGAAACACTTGGGAAAAATTGTCCAATCTTTTGGGCGAAACCTACAGTTTTTTTTACGAAAATCAGGCTGGAATCTGCAATCTGTGTGCTATTTTCTTACAGATTCCTGTGCGAAATGTTTACTGGGCAAGGTTTTCCTACAGAAGGTTTTTCTACAGAAACTTAATTTAAAATGAGCATACGTTTTGTTCACAGAAAGGAGTACTTTATTTATCCGGAAATTCTTCTCCAAATTCCGATTATGCTCTCACCAATACATTGAAACACGAGTACCAGGAAAAAGAGTCCATTCTCTTGAGCACAATGCTCAGCTTTCTATATGAAAATCGAATCTGCGTTCCGTGTGTTTTTTTCGAATTGATTTTCACACGGATTTACATTCTAAATGTCTATTGGATAGTTGCTATAAATCTATTGTATTTATTTAAGTTTCCAGTACGGACTAGTTTTTAGATATTTACTACTGATTTACAACATGCGGGTAGTGTTTCAAAATCAAACGAGCAAGTTGCAAATATATCTAGTTGTCCGATTTTGTAAATTTTTTTGGTTTATGGCGCATGCTATAAAAATGTCAACAGTAACTTTTTTGGTAATTTTGCAACAGATATTATATTTATTTAATAATTGGTGTACTAACCCACTTAGCTTATTCAACTAGGCTTATCACCGGTGCTCCTTTGTGAAGGACGCAGTCCTCCCTTTGAAAAAAGTTTCCGCCATCCTCCCCGGAGACAAAAATGTCCACCAAATTAAAAAATTATTTTAGATTCATTTTTTAAACAATTTTGGAAGGAGTTAAAAAATTTAATTGTTTTCGGAAGTTATACTGATTATTTGCGCACATTGCAGGAACTAAAATTGCGCCTAGATTTTTATAAAAGAACTATGCAATATGATATTTCCGAAACTTCAAGTAAATATGCTGATTGTGTACGTAGAGTTTGCGTACTCATATTATACAAATTTATCCTGAAATGCCTTTTCAATTTGAAATGTCCCGGCTTGCTAAAGAATTAACAAAACTCGAGAAGTTTCCTGTTTAAATTATATTTTCCAACTGACACATTACAAAATAATAATCATTACCTTAACTTGTTTCTTTCAAGGTATAGGTGACGATGATACAATATGCAAAAATAAAATCTAGTAAACCAGAATTAAAATTTTAAAATTTAGAATTTACGAAGTAGAATTTTGATAGTGTGAATAGTTCTATGATCAAAATTAATTATGAAAGTGAAATCTCGTTATAACGAAGGCAAAGGGACCGGAAACCAGGGCTGCGGAGTCGGACGTTTTTAGTGGAGTCGGACTCGGAGCTGGGAAAATACTGACCGACTCCGATTCAGCATTTTATATTTTCTTTCTCTCCTAAAGTATACCGTACCTTAGTTACAAAAAGACTCCAATCAGTATATGTGACTCCCGCCCAGAAAAAGCTCAAATATCTTCTCAGCAGAAATAAAATCATCGTTAACACATAGAAAAATGTTTCTGCTTGATAACGAGTTGTTATTGACTAGAAATTATGTCGACCCCAAGGTTAGAATATAATTAAGTAACGAAATAGAGGCAAGCCGGCGCTATGTAATTTGGCAATTGTAACCAGAGCGTTGGGTTTAAATAATTTAAAAATGTAAATAAGTAACAAAATAGAAATTTGCTCTGGTGGAACAAAATTATTTACGAAGGGACCTCTCGCGGTAACTGTTAGCCGACTAAAACTCAGGGTTGGGGTGGAGTTTGAGAGGTTTTCGTAAACCAGTAATTTACCGCATACAAAAAAAATATATAAATACACATAATAAAAAAAAATATACAAAGATTCAAGTTTGGAAACATTAAGTTAAACCGGAATATGACTCTACAAAAATATATTTCACTTTACCTTACTTTACCTTCATTTATCCTGATCTCACCCCTTATCTCAAAATTTACTGTCTCATCCCCACACACATAGAATTATCAAACAAAAACAAATCCAACAAGAATATTTACAAAGTATTTACAATGGCTTTATTACACAAAATTAATTAACGGAATTGAAATGGGGGTACAGAAAACGAACCCAACAAAATATATACATAATATAGGTATATAAAAAAAAATGTAACAACTTATCGATGGTGCACTTGTAGTCGACCCTCCGTCTGGCTCCTTCTGATGATGTGATGGGGTAACTAGCTCTAGTTACTTGTGGTCTTCAATTTTGTTTTGGTTTGTTTTTTTTTATTGTGTACAAATATGGGGGTTAGCCATATACCCTTGTACACCCTCACACACTTGGGTTTAATTTTTATTTTTGGTTTTATTTTTTATTTTAGAACTACCTTTTCACTAATATTTTTAATGTCTTTTGGTTCCGTGTCGAGGATACATATTTAATTAGAATAGGAATTTAAGTAGAATATTATATTCACTGCCGATTTATTTATTTTAATTTTCTGCCATGTGCAGATAAGAGGCAGTAACCCTCTCACAAGTTGTATCACTATTTATTTTCAGTAATTATTATTACTTTTTTATATATTTTTTTTTTTTAATATTAGAATTCGGCACACACACAATATTGTTCTATATTTTCTTTATTCCTCTCTCTAAGACACCCTTTTTTCGACTCCCGAAAATTTTCCAAAAAAACAAAACCTCGATTCCACTCGTTACTAGATTTCATTTTCCAAACCCAACTCTAATATGCCCAACGCTAATGTCTGACACAGTATTCCGAATGAAAAATAACCTGAACTATTCTTCGAATCGTTTCAATCGTGGGGAAGACCTACACTCCTGAGATGTCTCTCAGCCGGGACTTAACTGTCTAATAACTCCCCTACTCTTAGCTCATAGAGGTATAGTTAAGTTCGAATGTCCTTAGCATGATAAATTCCCAAGGATTTTCCCCTATTATCCGATAGTTCATAGGCGACGTTCCCAACGAATTTTTTAATATAGGCTTTCTTAAATTTCGGCATTAGTTTAGCTGCAATTTTGTTTGCGGCGTTACTGTGGTAAAAGGTTCTTCCATAAACTTTCTGACCAATATGAAAATTTCTAATACGTGAGCGCAAATTGTAAGTTTTTGAACTAAGTTCATAGGCCTTTCGTAAATTTTCTAATGTTTCCTTTTGTGTGGAGGTGAGTCGATCTGAATTGGACATTTGTATTTCTCGGTCGTCTAGATTTTTCAAAATTTGAAGTAACTCGTATTCTGACCCGTGAGTAATATGATGTTGACCAAATACCAGGAAATGAGGTGATTGGTTAGTGCTACTGTGAATAACATTTCTCAATGCAGATCCTATTGAGTCTAGATTTAGGTCCCAATTAGCATGATTTTCGCTGACATACGATCTTATGGCCGCCACAATTGATCTGTTAACTCTTTCCGACGTATTTGATTGTGGATGGTATTTGGGTGTGAAAATATGTTTGGTACCATATTTACTTAAAAACTCCTTAAAAATCTTACTGGTGAATTGTTTACCGTTGTCACTGACCACAAACTCCGGAACAGAGAAAACGTGAAAAACGCGATTTTCCAAAAATTTCATAACGTTCCTAGAAGTAGCCTCTCTCATAGGCTCAGCAAAAACAAACCGTGACATTTGATCCAAAACCACAAAAATAAATGCATTACCATTGCGAGATCGAGGAAAAGGTCCAATAAAATCAATAAATATCTTTTGCCAAGGTCTACCCACTTCATAGTAATTTCCCATTGGTGGTCGTGTTAATCTATTTGTAGCCATACATTCTTTACAAATATCACACGAATTAATGAACGTATGAATGTCTTTTGATAAACCAGGCCAATGATAATACCGACGAATTGTGCTGACGTAGGGGAACAATGGGCTTGTGTAATAATCTCCTTTCTAAGAGGCCCTGGTACATACAATTTCCAACTTGGAATATCGGTATTTAAATTTAATGTATCTAGCCCAGAAGTATTTATAAAAAGTCGGTTATCCACAATTTTCAGGTTAGTCTTGATTTCAGGATTATTAGTTAAATTTTGAATTAATAATTGATAATTTTGATCAGCAAAAGCCTCCGATTCTAAATTTACAATAAATGGATTAGGTTCTACAATTTCATTAATTTCAGCACTATCGTCCGAGTAATTTCGTGATAACGCATCCGGAACAAGATTATCTCTGCCTTTGCGGTACTCTATGGAAAAACTAAACGATTGTAACTTAAGGCTAAACGTCCTGACAGATCTCTTTGCCCCATTAACCACTTCAGACTCGCATGATCTGTGATAACGGTAAACGGAAGACCTTCAACGTATTGCCTAAATTTTTTCACACTTAACACAGCTGCTAAACATTCTAACTCCGTAATGCTATAATTTCGTTGCGCAGCGTTAAGTTTTTGTGAAAAATAAGCGACCGGACGCTCGTCGTCGCTAGCAGATTTTTGAAATAATACTCCCCCCACACCGGTATTAGACGCATCGCACTGAATATAAAAATGCTGAGTATAATCAGCATGACATAAAACAGGAGCTGATGATAGGGCGATTTTTAGCTCATTGAATGATTTATCCGCCGCCGCAGTCCATACAAATTTTTTATTTTTCCTAAGCAAACCTGTCAATGGTTCTGCAATATCGGAATAGCGAGATATGAATCGTCGGTACCAACCGGTCATTCCTAAAAACTTGCGAATCTGACGAACTGTTTTAGGTTGAGAATAAGCAGTTATTGCTGAAACTTTATCGGGGTTTACTTTCAGTACCCCATCTCCCACTATATAACCCAAATAAGCTATTTCTTTTATAAGGAACTTGCTTTTCTCAAGTTTGGCTTGGTTTAAGAATCCGGCTACTTGGTGCAATAAATCGAAATGCTCCTCCAACGTTTCAGTGGTTATCAAGAGGTCATCCAAGTAAACAAAGATTTGAGCATGCAGTTCATGAGGAATCACACGATTCATAAGTCTACACAAGGTTTGGGGTGCATTGCAAAGGCCAAAGGGCATGACTTTGAACTGATATAGTGGTCGACCTGGGACGGTAAAGGCGGTCTTATCCCTTGACCCCTCATCTAATGGAATTTGCCAGAAAGCGTCCTTCAAATCAATACTGGATATAAATCTGGTATTTTTGAGACGCCCCAGCAATCCGTCAATGATAGGCAAGGGATAAGCATCCTTCACCGTCACCTCGTTCAGCTTCCGCGCATCCAGACATAACCTTGTTTTGCCATTGCCTTTGGTAACCACTGCAATCGGTGAGCACCAGGAACTGCTACTCTCCTCGATGACATCTAGGGACAACATTCGGTCTAATTCTTCGTACATGACTTTCTGTACTGCCGGTGACACCATATAATGTCTCTGTTTAATCGGTTTGGCACCAACGACGTCTATGGAATGTGATAAATATGCCGTTTTTCCTAACCCTAAAATACTTGAGGAAGGGAATTCTTTAATTACCTCTTCAAGTTTACGTTTCTGTTCGGCGGATAATTGATGTTGGTTGGAATTAGTATCTAATAACCCATCCGTTAATTCAGATATCCTAATATTATTGTTTTCTTTTGACACGATATCGCCTCTTTGATTTTTCGCTGACACTACTAATTTAGGAACCGAGATTTTTAATCCAAATTTCTCCCAAAAATCAATACCGAGATACAATTGTTGATTTAAATTTGGAGCCAAATGTAAGGTTATGATTGATGTCTTTCCTGAAAATGTAATGGGTACCCGTATGTGGCCTAAAATCGACTCAGTATTACCATTGGCAGTCTTTACAACAGAAGGTAAGTGTCGAAACTGTACCTGAGGTGCCTGATTCAAAAAAATTTCACAACCCTTACCCAACACGGAAATGTTAGCCCCACTGTCGAGTAAACCGGAAAACAATTTGCCACATATCTCGACTTCCGCATATGGTCTACCATCGCCCCCCTCAGATATTAATGATTCAGCTATTTATTTCTTAATTTCTCTACGTGCTTTCCAATATCGAATATTTCTACTACATGATTTATACTTTAAATTTGTCTCCTTAGCTAGATCAAACAATTTGACTTTATCGGGATATGTACAAAAATTATTTAACGGAAATTCTTTTGTCGTGCGTATAATTCCGGGTCCGTATTGCTGGCTGAATCTTCCAACAGGATTGGTGTTTTGGGGACGATATTCTTGGAACTCATCCCCCTCTGGAAGTTTTCCGAATTCTTGGTTTTACATCTAACACACTGTGGTTTCAATACTCCATTTTCCCCACAACCAAAACAGAATTTTCTAGTGATCGAATAGGTACATTCTTTAAAAATGTGATCATTCCTACCACAATTCCAACAATAAGGTTTTGTAGAACATTTTTCCGTTAAAATTCGTGGTGCTGATGACGACGATACGTTGTTTAAACTAGAGCGATTAAAATTTAAAGCGGATATTTGATCGTCTTTTACTGTCTGGGTTGCTATTTTTGACTCAATTTCGTTAAGATATTTTCGTGGTTGCTGGCACAAAAATTCGGGAGAAAACCCGGTTATTTTCCAGGTATCTTCATATGCTATGCAAGAACGTACCATTTCCTCCATCGTTTTGAAATTTACATTTGTAATTTTGTCCTGTAGGCCAGCACGCATATTTTGCCGCATGAAATATATTAATTCCGAATCTGAAATCGTATGTTCTAATTGTAAAGATATTGACAATATGTCATTATAAAACTCAATAAAACTTTCATTGGCCTTTTGCCTGCGATTATCAATAATTCGCCTTATATCCATGTCTGTTCGTCGATCCTGAAAACGTTTAATGAATTCGTCCTTCAGCATAAGCCAATTTCCACTTGGGTTGCGTTCTATGAATGTCCAATACCATTCAGAAGCTGTACCTTTTAAAATATAATTAAAATCACGAACAAGTTGTTCTTCGGTAATACAATTTGCCGTTGCCAAATATTCAACCTTAAAAATGAAACGTTTTGCGGGAACGCCTGAAGAAAGCCCGTCAAATACAATATTCCATTTTGAAGGAAGAACTTTATATGATTTAGAATCCGAGAATAAATTTGGATTCGGTTGTTTCGCAAGTGGAATTTGGTGTGCAAACGGAGGACATTTATTGAATTCGTTATGTGGTCTATCAGGTACAAATCTTTCGTCCGGAATCTGATTTGCAATGATCTAAAATGATTTTTAAATATTACCGAAAAGCTCACAGTCATAGTAACCAGCCGTAATCTTCATCTATTAACTACAAATAAAATCCTATTGAAGAACTAGAAAAAAAAGCATGAATTCGAAAAATTTCTAAGACCATAAGAAATCGAAACGACTTCGAATTACAAAAACTATGGATTATATTTTTTGATGGCTGTTGAAGACACGCAGGAAGCAATACTTACCGTCAGACACTGAAAATGACATCTCATCGTAAAATAAACATTTATTAAAATAAACAAAACAGTGGTGTTCAATTCAAACCAACAGCCGCGTGATTCATCCGATGTCGGCGCAAATAACGTTCCAGTACATGCAAGAATCCAAAAGTTATCAATTAATGTTAAATAGAAATTTGTCTCAATTAAATATCTTTTTACTCACCTGTATGAACAGAGGTCCTTTTTGGCCGTTATTGAATTCTTGGTTGGATCCTAAAAAGTAAATAAAAATACAAACATCAATAACCTGTAATAAAATTTAATTCATAAGTTTGTATGCAGTATGTACATACCTGTCAATTATATTTAATTGTATTGACAGTATATAGGGTGCACTTGTAGAATTAATAATTATTGTAAGCACAATTGTGTGAGTTCGTTAAACGCATTTTTTAGTACAACATGGAAATGTGATGTAGGGAAAACAAATATAGGCAAGAAGGAAAAAATTATGGAAGGATGGTTGTAGAAATCTCGATGAAGATAACTGGTCTTAAAATACGTATACCATTATATTTATATTGTTCATTAAATAAAGTTAATTAATATATAAACAAACAAACCCTTTTTAAATAAATTGTGGTGGAAAAAATTGGTTAGCTAAACGTGAATTGAAGATCGTGAATCATTAGTCTGATCCGCCAGCAGATGTTTTTGCTTAAATCACTTAATATTTTGTCGTGAATACAATTTTGTTGTGAAGAAAATTATTGAACGTGAGGAAAACGCGAAAGATGCCTTATCCGAACAATGGCTTACGAGCAGTATTATGAATTTTATAATATTTTGATTACATGTGGAAGTTGGAGTCGCGCCGGAGTTGGATAACAAACTTTTAATACATCAGATTAGGAGTCAGAGTCGAAGAATTACTTTACCGACTTCGCAGCCCTGCCGGAAACATTAATTCGCTATATTGTAATTTCGTTGCTATAAATTTATGAAAATGTAAAATTTTCTTAGTTTACATCCTTATAAATCATTTGATTGGCCATAGTACTGTTTTGTATCAAAATTTGCATTTTAGCGAATGAAAATTTCGTTATAGTAAAATTTCGTTAAACTGGCGTTCATTATGAATATTTCTCTGTATTTCAATTTCTAATAATTTATAACATACAATGAATTTAAAATTAAACAAAATAATTCTTGTTGTATGTCCTCCACTGAACTTTTTAAATGATGGCAAGCCTATATTCAGCACTAAAGTCAGAAACAATTACAATAGTAAAAGAACATTCAAAAATAACAAAATCAAATTATGAACAATAAAATCAAATTAAAAATATTAATAAAAATTGCTAAAATAAATATTAATCAGATAAATCAAATTAAATTAATTAAATTTAAAAATAAATATGACCGGATCAAGTCATGTTGCTAATAAATTTAAATGATTCTTGTTTAAATTTGGTGAAAGAGGATCAACTTCTGATGGTACTTGGCAATTCATTCCATTTCCTGAAGCAGTTAAGTATAAAACTGAATCATTGCGAATAACTTTTCTATTAGTTGGAAATATCAAAATGTTTGTCTTTCGGGATTTGGAAAACTGAAGTTTAGCATACAAATGATTTGGCTCACGAAAATTAACCAACTTATAAATATAAATTACCGCCCAACAGAAGAAAAATACTTAGACAATGACCACATTACCAAAATAATGCGATACATGATCATATTTTCGAAGATAATACGAAGATCAAAGACTTAATCAAATAAAGCCTAAGGCTTTGAGGCCAAAAATCTTGCGCAAGTCACAATTTGTAAAGGGTTGAATTAATTTTTTTGACAATATATATGTTTTGACAATAGATGGAACGTGATTGCTCCAAGATCATTAACATTATCCACAAACTTAACGGCAGATCCATTAATGATCAATTTCGGAAAAGTAAATGGATTTTTAGATTTAGTAATAAGCGTTGCACTACTTTTACCTTCATTAATAATAAAACCATTAGAACTAGCCCAATGGCGAATATTATAAATCCAAAATCCCAAATTGTCCCAGAATTTTTTAACGATTTTTTTGGTTTGAACTTGGGGTTCAGACGGTGTATTTAGAGTTTAAAACAATGGAAAATATCTTTGGGGCATCGACCCCATTTGTATTTTTCGGGAAAACTACCGTTGCCATATGGCAACACCGGGAGACACAGAGAATTTTTTCAATAAAATGATTTCCATAAATATACATTCAAAATGAAAGATAATTTTTATGTTAATTTCTTGTAATTATTTATTAAATTCAGAATTATTTATTGTTTTGTGTGGTATCATGGCTAAAAACATTTCACACAAAGCCCATCGTTACATTTGACGCAAGCAGTACGTCCACTAGATTTGCAAAAGTCGCCAGCGCAGCGTCTTTTATTCGGTATGGGAATAACTAAGTGGTTAATTCCATCGAAACGGATTGTTGTTTCTACAGAGTTTTCGTTAACTTTACGCTTCCAATTGACTGATGGACCTGGTCGCTTTGGCTTCTCACCATAATGTTGACAATAGTACTTCGCGATTTGTCTTCTGAGCTCGAGCTGCGACATTTTCGATTGACCCAAACGATGTAGTTGCCATGCATTCTGTACCGAAACATCTACCAACCAGGTAAAAATAGAACAACACCACTTTTTGCCTTTGTACGGTCGACCCTGTTTATATATTTGTTGTATTCCGCCACAACACCAGGACGACGAACAGCTACTTTGTTCTTTTGAGTAGCGAAATACGTTAGAATGTGGATGTGTTCCAAAAGTGGTTGAATCCATACAAACTACGCTATTATCGACTCATTTTGTTAGAGAAACTCCACTTTCATTTATTGTTGCTGATTTGCCTGAATGGCTGCGTTTCTCCTTCTTCATTTGGTTTTTCAATGAAAGTGGACATGATTTAGGTATACGGTTTTCGCGAATTGTTCCACTGCCACTATATCCGCGTCAATAAGTGTTCTAAAAGAGGCAAGCCAGTAAATAGATTGTCGAAGTAAAATGCAAATGGCAAGTTTATGGTAGCCTCAAGCAATTCGTCGATCATGCTAAGGTCATATTTTTCTTCGTAGTCCATATTTGAACGAGGATTTCTTCCTTGATACACTTCAAAATTCACTATATTTTCCTTTAATAAATTGCTTACATCCGTGTATTCCAACGTAGCCTATCATACTTTCATCATATGACAAATTTGGCTCTGGATGAAAATGTAACAACATTTTGGTCTGGGTTCCGGTTTTCAATTAAGCCAGCCAGCATGATTACTAATCGGTTTTTTTCACATGCCGTTAAATACAAGATAGTTTCGCAAATCATCATCGTTGGTCCGATGACTGGTGTGATAATTATAACCACTGATAAGCAGAATTCCAATGAATGTTCAAGTCCAGCAATAGTAATTTGAGGATTGCCTTTCTCGCGAAACACAGCATATCTGGCTGATTCGTCTGTTATAAGTTGCATCGACTCGTCGTCAAAAAAATTGTCGATCTGCTCATGCGACTTAAAATTTCGGCAATATTCAAAATTCCCTTAAGGAGTCATGAAGTTTGATTGGTCGTCGATGTTCCAGGTAAAAATTGCATCAATTCTTCTATCCGTTTTGCAGGATTTTTTTATTAGTTTCAGTTTCCGCTTCCGCTGTTCGATTGAAGCAGAAGTCGATGGTTCGTTTGATGTTTGAGAACTAGGCTAGTGTATATCAGCACACGGTGCATTTTCTACGTCCAATTTAAAGTCAGAGCCATTTTCATCATTCAAAGTTGTAATTCGGCGACCACTTCTCAATAATATTTCGCAATTAGCTTAAACCCCGCCTAAATCATCTTCGCCATAAGGTCCTCCTCGCTTATGAATCCATCATTTCCCGGAGGCTCAATAAAAACAGTACGAACCTCGTCCATATCGCTATCATCTAAATCTTCGAGTTCTTCGAGGTAATCAAGAGCCTCTTTCAACGTAAGTTTCATTGGAAAACATGAAAATAGTTGTAATAATTGTAAAACGGACAATATAATTCAATTCAAAATTACCACAACAACAAAACACAGTGAACAATAAAATAAAAAAAAACTAAAGCCGCATTGAATAAGCGCAAATTCAGAAAACGGGGAAAATCTCTGCGAATGTCCCCGCGTTGCCGTATGGCAACAGGCAGAAAAACAGGTGAGAAAACCTTTAACATAATGTTTTTCACTTCATAGAGCACATTCAGGTTTGATTAGCATAAAGAATCCTTGATTATTTGCTAACAATATTTTGGGGAAAATAACGGAACTTAAAACTAAAATCTAACTTACATTTTCATATTATAGTCCATTTCAACTTTTTCACAATATTTTTTTTGCTTAATTTTAAAATCTCCTTCCACTAAGAGCCAACGCACAACTGAAATAATTTGTCCACATAGCCATAAGTAACTGTTGGTCGTTTACAAAACAAAACTAATGGCAAAACGTTTTTAACTTTGTTGATTCTCTTTCTATGTCGACATAAAATGAAATGTAATTTTTTGTTGTCATATGGCAACACGGGGACAATTCGGGTTAACTAAATCAACAATATTTTGAATTTGATCAAAATTACCACCCAGATAAATCTGTACACCATCCGCATAAATATGAAAATAACAATTATTATTACATGTAGAAATGTCGTTTAAAAACAACGAGAACAGCAGTGGTCCCATAGAACCTTGTGGAAAACCGTAATTAACTTTACTCAGATACTTACGATACCATTCCATTCGAACTAACATATTGCCTACGATCATTTAAGTAAGAATTTAGTAACCTAATTAAAGTATGTCGAAAATATAGAATAACATTAGCTTCTGCAAAAGCAGTTTATGATTGATCATATCAAACGCCTTGGAAAATCTATTAAAATTAGTGGGACAAACAAATAGGTTTTATGTAGGAGTCAACTAATGTCATCTGTAACGTTTATCACAGCTGTTTGGGTACTGAATTTTTCTGACAGAAAAATTAAAATTCAATTTTCTGAGCCAATTAAACTATTTTCTGAACTGTTTAAATTAACAATTAACCATTTTTACTTTTCCCACTATAACGAAGTTATATTGGGTAAGTATTGTAATCGCGAAAAAAATTTTGTTCCAGATTTTCACATTTCTCGACGAATTAGGTTACCAGGACCCCGAAACACTGATCAGAAAAATGTCGTGTCCGTCCTTCCGTCCTTCCAGTCGCACATTTTTATTATTTTTGTTTTGCCTCCCATTCTCACAAATACTGATAGTTTTGGTCGAAATTTTGTACAAAGATAGATTTTAGTAATAAGCAGTTGGTGTTAAGTTTTAGATCAATTCGAGTATAGAATAGAGGGGGCTGCAGTGGAGGAGGAAACTGCCAAACAGATTTTCTCAAAAACGGGACCGACGAATTTTTTGTTATGTTGATAATAAATTTGATAATTCATCATCTAATTGTTCACAAAATTTGAAGTCGATTGAAGTATTGTGTGGGGGTCATTTTAACAAAAGGAGTAATATAGAGAGAGATGAGTTGGCCCTGACTTTCTGGTCAATAGGACGCATTTCGTTTTATTTTCGGTAAAAATTTTAAATAATAATTCTCAAAATAAAAAAAAAGATATTCAAACATTTGTACGAGTAAAGTACCTAAGCAACATGTGGCAAAAGGAATAAATTGGTAAACTAATTTCCAACCATCGAACTATTCTTGATCCATTTGGCAGAATAAAATAACCTAAATGAAGAGATTACTTTACCGGATGGTTGTGCTGTATTTTAGGCTGTATAAATATGTATGCTGGTTTTATAAATTATTGTATTATTATTATGATGTCGAATTCACCTCTCTTGGTTACTTCTATTAATAATGAGCTCTTGCTCAAAGTAGAGTACCAACAGATATGTAAATGAACGTGTAAATAAATAAATAAATAAATAAATAAATAAATATAAATATGTTTATCTGTTAACGAGGTAATGTTGAACTTTCCGAAGAAATATTTTTCTACAGTTAATACACCTTGCAAATTCCAACAATTGTTCCCTAGGTGTCTTCAAGATAAAATGAATAGGTTACCGTGTAATATGGAATTTAAATTTCTAAATTTACCTAAAACACTTTGCTGGTGGCAAATAGTATCGTCAATATTTAAAAATAATTATATCTAGTGAGCTTTTGAATATAGCAAGATAACTATTTCCGTTTCTATGACATTCCGTGTGTCCAGACATATATTTTCTACATGACATAATTACACACATTTCGCGTTCACACGTAAAATCTCAAACTCTCGACACCAATTGCAATTTATCTATGTACATATGTGTAAAATTATTTTCATTTCATTATGATGCTTTGAGAAGAAATGTACTCAACAACAAAAAATCAAAAATCAAACATTTTTAGCAAACAATTTTGTTTAGTCGTCCCCATTTTGGCTATTGGATAAAAAACAGTGTGTATTAATAATAATTAAATAGCTATGTACTCAAACCTAAAAAATGTTTAAAACTATAAAAAGACGGAAAATCCTGAAACAAAATCGAAAACATAATTTGTTTCTTCATTCCACAACGATCATATTTCAAATGAATAGCGAAAACAAAAAAACAAAAATCCGACCATACAAATTTTTATATTACTTTTTCAATGTATTAGTGTGTAACAAGTCGTGCCGCAATAAAAATTGTTGAGGAAAAAATCCACACAAATATCCCCACTCCAAAATTAGTTTGTAGGCAAAGAGGTAAGGAACGAGGAAAATACACAGAGTATAAAATATACGTCTGAACACGCTGATTGACGTTTCTGTGACGTTTTTTATTGACATTTTATGACATTTTATTGATTGAAATTTCAACGACATGTTGATCGATACAGTATTTGTGAATTGCTTTCATAAAATCGCCTTTAAAGGTATTATTTCTGACTAATAAATTCTCTAGCCGCCCCGGTGGCACAGTTGTTAGCATGCTTGCTTTAAGCTCCGGAGGTCCCGGGTTCGATTCCCGGCGGGTGATGAAAAAATCACGGCTGGTTTTAATGTAAGGATCAATGAACTAATCACTCATTATCCGTTGTAAAAATGATTACGAAACTTCAAAAATGAAGCGGCCAAATCCCTCCATGGGATGTAGCGCCAGCGGAAAAAAAAAAAAAAATAAAATAAATTCTCTTGGTATTCAAAGTCGTCTTAATAGCAAATTACTATGGGATATCGTAGGAGAGCTGGCAGATATATAAATTAAAATGCTATATGACAAGGAGATGGGATTAGGTAACAAATGATACTTAACGTTAATTCTGATTTTGTATTGTTTGTGTTTTATAATTTTGTATTTTCGAATGGTTCACAGCGATGCCCCGTCAGACTGAAGCACTGAGTAAAGAATTATGTCGACCAATTCTCACGTTGCTCACATATAATATTGTGATCTGAACAAACGGCACCAATCTTCAGAAAATACATTTTTAAATATTGTGGATACTCTCTGAATGGAGTAAATTAAATTCTTAAGGATTTTCAATGGTATACTAGAGATGTATAACTGGATCTAACTGTAAAAGGTCGAAGATGAAAAATGGCGAATGTGACTTTGATTGCTGCTCAACACGTGTCAGTTCTATATAATTTAACATTATTTGTGAATCTGTGATTTAGTGGTATGATAGTAGAAGATTTATATTGTCCTGACCAATTGTGTTTTGGGGAAGAGGTCTCCAAAATTTAAGAAAATCCGTGACATATTTTAAGGACCTTGCCTGCCCAAAATAACGGAAAATGTTTGTAAAATATAAATGGTTGGTTTGGTGATCTTTAACGGATGCTTTCTGGGAAAAGTGTCGTCCGAGAGGCGGATAAACCCAATTTTTTTTACTCTAATTTGAATTAATTAATTAATTCGTGTAATTTCTAATATGCAACCGATCCTAAGACCATTTTAATGTGTTTACAGATAACTCGTAAATTTAGTATTTACGAACAATTAACTCCATATAGATAGACAGGTTCTCAATATTAATAATTTTTAATTTATTTGAAGTTACTATTTCCGAAAAATTGTAAGAGTACTTAATCCAGTTTCGAACTGATGAGCATTATGAAAAAATCAATCTTCCCATCAGGCCGCGGCGTCTGGACTGTTGGTACCACAACGGTAATACAGTATGCACAGTACAATCTATACACAATATATACAGGCCGCGGCCTGTAAAAGTCTGTTGAAAAATTTTGATATTTTAATGGTAAAATTTGGATTATCTTCTTTAAATAATGCGAAAGCTTCTTTTACGCTAAACATCATGTGCCTGATAGGTTTAAGAATTCTGTTTTGTTTTTTGATGGCGACACACGACTTATGTCATCTCTATTGTAAAATTCACAAACTGCTTCTTTAGTTTGTGCAGATAAACCTGTGTTACGTCCGGCTTGCTGATTATCACGTGGAACACCATTTGGAAATACTTCTGCTGCAATTTTTCAAAATACACTTTCTCGTTGGATCTGTGTTGCTGGGAAGGGCTTTCTTACTTTCGCAAATGATTTACCTAAAGTTTGGAGACACTTGGAGTTTGCTTCTCGATAATCCGCAACATGCTGCTTCCTTTTCTCAAATTTTCCCTGTACTTCTGTTTTGTCTCTCTATCATTTTTACGTATAACAGTCAATAACGCCGAATTATTGGCTATTTCCTCAGCTTTGTAACTGAGAGCTCTGTACTCTATATTAATCTCTCGTTTCTTCTCTAAATATATTTTATATTTTTCTTCGTCTTCCATTCCTTTTAGATAGCATTTTCGAGAACGATTCCGTGCCATTTTAAAAGTAAAAATTTTTTTATTTAATTTTCTTGTGTCTATCTTTATTTATTATATTATTTTGTGAAAAAGAAAGATATCGTCACTCATTGCAGTATACTTAGGTTAATAAATGAACGCTGAAAATCGGAACAACTGGTAATAAATATTTTAATTGCAGAGAAAGAAGTTTACATTTCTCTATTTTACTCACACAAGGTCAAATAGATTTAATTAATTTGCATTTAATAATAGCTTTAAAATGTTAAGGGGCCGGATAAAGGTAGCTTAAAACGTATTTCAAAAACTATGGTTTTGGTTTAATTTTACGTGGAATTACCCATATATAGAATGTAAATTGTGGTACAATCAGTTCAGTCGCTGTGGCCTGTCGAGAAGATTGATTTTTTCATAATGCTCATCAGTTCGAAACTGGATTAAATTCTCTTACAATTTTTCGGAAATACATAGTAACTTCAAATAAATTAAAAACTGTTTAAATTAAAATAGCACTACTCACGATTAAGTTCTAGAAGGGTTTAGCGGAACGAAAATCAATTTTCTTTTCATTTTTCAGTGGGTAGCACTTTTAATTTTAAAATTAAAGTTCTCTGAAAGGAATATTTCGGATAATTTGCTTGTTAATAAAATTAGGAAGTAAAATTTACAATTTAGCTTTGATTTGCTTTTTAAAAGTACATGTTGAAATATTAAAATCAAACACATCAAAATTATGATTAAATTGTCGACAAATATGAGCGATGCATAGTTAGATTTAAATGTCGGAAAATATATAAAATTCCTGACGTTTACAGGGCACATGAACACCTATCAATCTTTGCAAGTAGTTCCGGACAGTCAATAGAATTGTTTAGCAAATCATCCATGAATGTTGAAGCAGCAAATCTACGTCTTGCAAGCAATGAGTCAAATTAGTAATTTTACAGCGGTCGTTGTAGGGTGGCAAATTATTTTTATTTAGCCACATTGGAAGGTTCGGATCAAACGGCCAATTCAATTTATAAAGATATAGTCAATACTAAATTTCTTCTGTATCCGTTCAATTCTATCGATATAAATATGGTAAGCAGGATCGGTTACCTCGGACACAACGCATATTCCAAATTAGATCAAACAAGAACAATACAAAGTTTTAATTGATTTTGGATTACGAAAATCTTTTGTGATACGACGAATAAAGCCAAATAGAGAATTAGACTTAGCTACTATTAAATTAATATGGTCAAATACACCACTCGTCAGAGACGCATTAAATATCAGAGATAGTGGTAATGATAGCGAGCTATTAAGGTCTTTAAGTATTTTTGCAGGTAGCTATATTATCAAAACCACATCCCGATTTCATCTTGGATATACCAAGGCTGAAATATAAGGTATTTCAATTAAATTTTGATAGTGCGAAATACGAGGTCCTAAGGAAACATCAATAGCATTATCATTGTATTTTTTATAAACTGATTGGAAAAATTCAGCAAATAATCCACATATGTTCTCAGCATTACAGGCAGTTACATCATTTTACAACATCATTTGAGGATAACCGAAACATTTTTTTTTTGACATCAGCAAAAGGCCAAAATAGTTTTGGGTTTGAAATTAAATTATCTTCCAGTCGTGAAATATAGTTCCTATAGGCTCAAGCGTTGTTCCTTATAAAATTCCTGGCGTAGTTGTAGGAAAGAATTAAGACAACCCAAGATATCACCAAAACCTTTGGCAAACGTATGTGCCTTATTTTTTTGTTTCTTCAATTGACCAAATTCTTGTCAAACCATGGAGGATGGTTATTCTTACGTATATAGCATTGAGGTACATGTTTGTCGAAAGCCTTAAGTAAAATCAAACACATCAACAACATCACAGCATTTAGAATTAAAATTTTCGTCCCAGTCCACCATTTCAAAAAACTCCTGCAGACCGGCAATATCGGCCTTATTAAAATTGTAATTTAACTTTAGTTGTGCATTGTTGATGAATTTACAAAACAGCTTCTGGCAGTCAAAGTTGATATCCAATCCATTGTGGTGAAATCTATCAGGAACAAAAGGTTCCAACGACTTAGTAACCAATCATTTAGCAAAACTAGATCCAAAATCCTTAGTTAGCAACTTTGCAAATTTAATGTATATTTAAAGACAACATGGTAACAATAAAAATTTGTTCCACATCACTCGTAACATTGGATGGAAAAACAGAAGTAGTATCATCATCTTCAGTACACCAACATGAACTCGGAAGATTGAAGTGACCCAATACACATATGATGTCATGTATGCTACACTCAGATACAAAATAATAAATATTTGCACAGTGTAAGCTATAAACCTCAGTAGGGCTCAAAGGTGGGACATATGTAGCATATAAATATACATTGATTTTACTGTTCAAGATATTTTCACAGCAACATTGTAACAAAATCCCCCAAAAGGGATTTTGTTAACAGAACATAGCAACAGAGGTCTGGTTGCGGTATTGCGCTGGCTAAAGCTCGCCGCTAGGCGTGGGGGTTACCAGACATATTACTATGCTTGAAAACCGCATAGAGATAAAACGAAGGGGACAAGAAAATTATCCTACCGTGCCACGACCACAGTGGTAGAAAATCATAAAAACAAAATTTGCGTTCGACAAGGACGCCGGTGCCACTCCGGCGACCCTGCTCAAGGCCTAGGTCAGCATAAGGCCGCCCATCCTCACGCGATCACACTGAACTATTTATTCACTCATCACTAAAAAAAATTGAGGCAAGAAAATCATAGAAAAATCTGTAATTACGAATGAAAAACCAAATCGGAAAAAAAATGAAATGAAAACAAAAATTAAATGAAAGAAATTTGAAATGAAAATGAACCGTTAGATGAATTACCAAAAAAAATGTGGTGCGAATCGATTTTTTGTGGGGTGTCGCATGTGACGCCACCCGGAACCGAAAACCCGAAAAAAAATCTAAATAAAATTTAAATAAATAACTATAATAATGAAACAAAAAGAGTCAAATTTGGCTCACAAAACTTTTTTAAAAAAAAAAAATAAAAAAAATTCACGCGGTGTGAACGTATTTATTATTTATTTTTATACGCCACACCCTACCTGTACAATACTTGGCCCGTCCGACCACGACAACAGCACCGACGCAGCAGCCCCCTCTTGCGCGAACCCCACTCTGTTAGGCAGAGTTGCTGCCACAAACTCAAAATCAAATATCTCACTTTCCGTGGACGAGAATATATTAAGTGTAAACTGCCCAGAAAATTACTGGTTCACTAACGGTAATTATATTCTGCGATTCACGATAATAACATGCCAATCAGCAAATAGATAACATGTAGGCACACCCAGGAAAGACAATGCACTGTCTTCTGTCGAAATGCGTAATTCAGATAAATAATTGACCCAACAACAAATTATTCATATATTTTTTCCACTTTTAATAGTTTTTCTTTATTTATTATTTTTATATTTTAATTTTACAAATGGTAGTTTTCATACATAACAAATTTTTTTTTTTTTTTTTTTTGTTTCGATCCGTATGGTTTACAAAATAAATTCACGTCTTAGCGATAGTATACGCACTGAAAGTTCACCATACCAATATAATTTTCACTTTGGATCGAAATTTTTATTTCTGTTTTCATTAAATTATATAAAAAAAATTTTACACTTTGGATTCTAAATAGTTCTAGAAAACTAACACTAACAGTTTCAGATATTAACTGACTTTATATTATATTCAATACAATAACAAAAAAAAATTATTCCTTACACACGGAAAAAATTTTTTATCATCAAAAAACCCCGAAATGAGTTTTTCCTCATTTCTCAAACAGAAAACTTTTACACAACGCTCCAAACTTGACTTTTTCTTTTTATATTATAAATCAAAAACGAGAGGCTTACAACTTAATATTCAAAATGCGATTTTTTTTTTTTCTATATTTTTTTTTTTAATTAATAATAAAAAAAATATTGGTCCTTCGACCATACTTATTAAAAATCCAAACGAGACTATCCAAAAAACGTACGACGCGTACCAAAAAAAAAAATATTTTTTTTTTTTTCCCCCACCCATAAGAAATTTTAATCATATAAAAAAAAAAAACCCGACCGATAGATTTCGGATGACGTACACATACGACATCACCCAAAATCGATTCGCACACACCAACACTAATTAACCAATTTTCTGGAACATTCCATTTACATGGAAAATCCACGCGCTAACCAAAACAAACAGATGAAGCAACACACCAACCACTACACGTCATTACATACCATCAAACAAAAAATGATAAAACGAATCGAGTAACCGACCAAAATACGGAGAAGTATAAAATGCTAAATGGTACACTCTACCAAAAAAAAAAATATATTTTCTATTACAAATTAAGCCAAAGAAAGAATGACGTGTAGTGGAAGAGATTTTAGGCAGCGCAGTGGATAAACATGCAACCTTGTTGGGATTTCCAACCGTAATTACAGATTTAGATTAAATAAAACATAACAACCACAAGCGGTTGTTACAGCGTGGGGACGACTCACACCCGAGAAAAGATCTCAAAGCCAGGCATAAAGTAAGAGGGAAAGAAAAAAATTCACTAATAATTGGTTATAACCGAATATCCTTAGCATGATAAACGCCCAAAGGTTTTCCATCAAGATTTCTGATATTATAAGAGACTGTTCCGATTTTATCCGTGATAAAAGCAGGAATAAACTTAGCAGCTAACTTTGCAGAAAATCTATCCGGAGCACTACTTTGTGCGAAGGATCGGACAAACACAGGTTGATTAGGCAGGAAATTCCTAGTTTTACTACGCAAATTATATCGAACCGCTGATTTCTCATGTGCAACTTTCAGGTAATGAGTTATTTGATCACGAATAAGATTCAATCTATTAGATTTGGACAACACATGTATTTCGTTATCATCGTGAGGAGATAAAAGTTTACGTAAAGCATAATCTGAACCGTTTAGTGACATGTGTTGACCAAAGACCAAATAGTGAGGAGAAAAATTCGTGACGTCGTGTTTAACATTTCGCAATGCCGCAGTGATTTCAGAGAGATGGCAATCCCATTCATTATGTGCATGATCATCAAGATAAGAACGAATACTAGACAGTAACGTCCGATTAACTCTCTCAGAAGCGTTGCTTTGAGGAGAGTAAATAGGAGTACGTATATGATCAACATTATATTTTTTTAAGAGATCTTTAAATAAGTTAGATATGAATTGTTTGCCATTATCAGAAGTAATCACTGCAGGCACAGAGAAAAGTAAAAACACCTCATTTTCCAAAAAGCTACACAGAGAAGAGGCGGAAGCTTCTCGCAAAGGCTTGACTAGAACAAACTTTGAATAATGATCCAACACTATAGCGATACAGGTATTACCTCGTTTGGAGCGAGGATAAGGTCCAAGGAAATCAACGAACAATTTTTCAAAAGGTCTGGTAGACTCAGTTTGAGAACCCATCAAAGGTTGAGTGCTAAAATTTACAGGCTTATTCATCTTGCATTGTAAACAATTAGAGATGAAAAGTTTGATTTGTTTAGTCATACCAAACCAGAAAAATTGCCGTTGAAGTCGTTCTACAGTTTTTTTAATACCCATATGAGCAGAAGTAGGAGAAGAATGAGCCAGTTCAATTAAGTTTGCAGTCAAGGACAACGGAACTACTAACTTCCATTCAGACAAATCAGTGGACGTATAACGAGAAGCGTAGGAAGGTAAGATCAAGAGTTTATTATCACGAATTTTGAAGTTGTGATCGCAATCTTTTAATAGTTGTACTCGATTGATCTGTTGTACATATTCATCGTCCTGAAAAGCTGAAGAGTTAAGATCAATATGTAGAACCGAATTGTCACTTGAAGAATTTAAACTAGACACATTTTCTTGTATAACAGGAGAATCACAAAGTAAGGAGGAATCATCATTCAAAGTAGTTTCAACAGGAGGAAAAGGTTGATCGTTACTTACATCGTCTGTGGGCTCACTATAAAAAGCTCTAGAAAGGGCATCAGGTACAACATTCACCGTTCCTTTACGATATCCGATATCAAATTTGTACGCTTGCAGTTTTAAACTCCAGCGGGCGAGTCTACCAGATAGATCTTTTTGGGACATCAACCAGCGGAGACTAGCGTGATCGGTATAAATCGTGAACGAGTATCCCTCGATATAGGGCCGAAATTTTTGGACGCTAAGTACTGCTGCGTAGCACTCCAACTCAGTTACAGAATAATTCCTCTGAGCGGCATTAAGTTTGTGCGAAAAGAATTCAATGGGGTGTTCAGCGCCATCAGGATCAAGCTGAAAAAGTACACTACCCACGCCAACAGCACTTGCGTCGCATTGGATGAAGAAAGGGCGCCCATAGTCAGGATTAGCTAAAACAGGAGCAGACGATAAAGATACTTTAAGAGATTGGAAGGATTCCTCAGCGTGAAGATTCCATTTAGACTTAGATTTTTTCCCTGTCAGATCGGTTAATGGAGCAGCTAAAGACGCGAAATTTTTAATAAAAAGCCTATACCACCCACATAAACCCAAGAAACTACGTATCTGTTTAGTCGTTTTTGGTCGTGGAAATTCTCTAATTGCTTTACATTTTTCTGGGTTGGTGCGAAGGCAACCATCACCCACTAAATAACCCAGGTATTTAACCTCCTTCAAAACAAACTGACTCTTTTCCAAATTTATGGTTAAACCAGCCTTTACTAGCAACGAAGCCACCACTTCCAAAAGTTCCAAGTGTTCATCAAAAGTGGACGAAGTAACCAATAAATCATCAAGGTAGACGAATACTTTGTCGTGCAGTTGATAAGGAATCACCCGATGCATAAGGCGACACAGTGTTTGGGGAGCGTTGCACAACCCAAAGGGCATGACCTTGAAGTGGTACAAGGGACGACCAGGGACAGTAAACGCCGTCTTATCTCGGGATTGCGGGTCAAGAGGGATCTGCCAAAAGGCATCTTTTAGATCAATAGTTGATATATAGCGAGTTTGATCCAAACGACCCAACAATCCGTTGATAAGTGGAAGCGGATACGCATCCCTGACCGTCACCTTGTTCACCTCACGGGCATCCAAACACAAGCGTACTTGGCCATTAGCCTTATGCACCATGGTGACAGGAGAACACCATGAACTGTGGCTTTCTTCAATCACATCCAGTGATAACATCCTATTTAGCTCATCGTACATTAGTTTTTGCTTAGCAGGAGAAACAGAGTAAAAACGTTGCTTAACAGGCTTGGATTCACCAACATCAATCTCATGAGAGATTAATGTAGTTCGTCCAAGACCCATTTTAGCACTTGACGGAAATTTTTTAACTATTGTAGAGAGCTTTAAGTTATCATCTGGAGAGAGAGAATGGAATTTAGGAGAACAAGATATTTCTGCGGAGTCCGATAATTCACTCAACGCAGGTAGTTGCAAAGTAATGCCGAATTTATTCCAAAAGTCAATCCCTAAATAAAGAGATTGCTTTAGAGAAGGTACTAAAAAGAATCGCATGTAATGAGATTGGGAATTAAAGCTAACCTGAACATTTATGTAACCAATGACGTTCTGAGATTGACCACTCGCAGTCTGAATAGAAGTAGGAAAATTATGAATATGAAGATTATTGTCCGCCAACAACTTTTCAGAACCACAACCCAACACACTTACACTCGCTCCACTATCTAATAGACCTCGGTATGGAACATCATTGACAAGAATATCGGCATAAGGCCGTTTATCGCTTGTCTCAGAACCGAGTACTGAAGAAACAACAAAGGATCGCAAAATCCGACGTTGCTCCCAGTATTTTTTTGAGCGAAGTAACTGAGCTGAGATGAGTTTCCCAAAAGTGTTGGGGAGAGACGGAACGGAATCAGAAAAATTAGAACTATTGTTAAATGAAGAAGTTGAAGGAATGGAGTGTTCCAATTTGGAAAAGGAATTTACTCGACATTCAGGTGGAGAAACAGGCAAGCAAGAGTCCGATACCATTAAGTCGGAACCAGCTGAACCAGATCCAGAAGAGATTGCGGAGTCAAAGGACTCAACGCGAACTTTCACTGGTTCGACTGATTCTTTCCATCTGGCATCAGTCTCTTCCGAAACTCTGGATCGGTATTGCTGACTGCATCTACTTTGGTAATTATTGTTGGGGTTGAGATGGTCTGTGGTTCCTGGTTCCCCGATCTCCATGAACCACTGGTCTGGTTTCCCGCACAACGAACACAATTTGTTGAGATGGTGCCTTTGAGACCACAACGATAGCAAAAGGCACCCAAGTGAGGACGAGGACAGTCTTGAAAACCATGCCCTCTATCAGAACAATTATAGCAAATGTAATTACGGCCAGATCTAGAGGTATTGGTTACATTGGGTGTAGTTGAAGTAGAAGGGGATTTAAAAGACTTAGAATTTGTAATAGTCGTTCCCATTGGAGCACGATAAGAATGGCTAGGGCTGATAGCAGAAATATGTTGCACAGATTCGGACGTCGGAACAAAAACACCGGATGGAACGCGATATGCGGTTCCTGACGTATCTGCGGATAAAACTGACGGATTAGAAATTGGAACGACTGGTTCTGAATCATACATTCTCTCAACACCGAGTTCATTGATACTACGACGAGGGTGCATCGAGTAATCAGGTGGAGAACGAAAACGTTTTAGCGAATCTTCCCATGAAGTACAACTTTTGATGAGCTCATTGATATGTGAGAAGTGTCGATCAGTAAGTTGATACTGAAGGACAGGCTTCATATTGTTCATCAGTAGTTGTATGAATTCATCGTCGCTGTAAGGGGTGTGACACTGCAGGGCCAAATTCCACATGTGATGATAAAATTCCAAGAATGATTCGTTAGGTAACTGTTTGCGAGACTCAACCATACGACGAATTTCGTAGGGAGTACGCCTATCTTTAAATCTTTCTTGGAAGGCTAATCGGAGGCTATCCCAAGGTGCTGAAGGATTATACCTGCGGTAGGTCCAGTACCACTGCAGTGCCACATCTTTCAGGACAAGATGCAGATCCAGAAGTACAGAAGAAGGTGATAGATTGTTGGATTTCACTACAGAGTCCAGCTGAAAAAGGAACATGTCCACAGTTATGCCAGAAGGTGAACCTGTGTAGGAAATCCCACATCGAGATAAAGAACGTCTATTGAAATCAGGATTATATTGAGTAGATGGATTATGAATTGCTGAAGGCACGGGATTCAAAGTACTATTATGAAGATCTCTAGCATCTGGTGCTGACTGAAAATTAGGACGTTGGGTGGCCTGCTCCGGAGATGAACGCTCTTTAGAGACAGGTTCCATGAAAGAATGAGTTAATTCAGGCAAATTATTGTCCTGCGGGTTTATCGCCGTGGAAACAAGTGGATCTCTTGCAGGACCAGCAAAATCAGGGTGAGGAGGTGGCCCAAAAGACACCTCCGGAACAGGAATTTTTAACGTTGGATTTAACTGACTATGCACACCGGCTGCTTGTTCCGCATCCAGCTGTATTCTCACTTCGTTGGTCAGCAGTTGAACTTGAGCCGTCAATACTCTCATCATTTCCGCCTGATCAATTGAATTAGGATCCACATTAAATGCCTTAATTAATTCGTCCATTATGAAAAGATTGAGTGAAACAGAGAAAAAAAAATTTAAAGCTACAAAAAAAAATTAACCAAAATTGAATTTAAACGTGATTTAAACTTAACGAGAATTAATTCTCAACAAATGTAAACTAACAATATTTAAATTAAAAAAAAAAATTCCAACTTATATTTACTGAATAGATTATAGTTATAATTAAAATTACCTAAACCAAAAGTTATTAAAATTTAACGTAAATAATAAATGAAAACCAGCGATACTGGCACTTTCAACCACAAAAAAAATCAAATTATTTAATTGAAGAGATTACAAAAAAAAAAATTTTTACCCACCAAAAAAATTAAATATAAAAATATTTGAATATATATATATATATATATGAAAAACAAGATAGAATTACTTAATTTAAAGCAGAAAAAAAAATTTTTTAAATTATTAATTAATTATTTAAAGAAATTTATTGAAAACATATATTGAAGCACCAATCTCAAATTAGACTCACTATGACCAAGTAGATATCCACAAGCCGGGCTGTTTGAGGAGCTGCGAGCACAAATTACTATCCACTGGACCACTCGCGTCAATACTGAACTAGCGCTCAACTCAAAACCTTTTTCTCATCCGTACTCGCCAGTCTATCCCAAGGTAATGTGTTGGAATCTAAAGTGTTGCTTAATACCTCAATATAATTTAAAGGACAAAAAGAATTTATGTTTACTGAGTTTACTATTGAAATGAATATGAATAAAAAGAATTATAAAAGAAAATAGAGTGAATTTATATATATATAATATATATGTATATATATATATATACACCAAAAATTACGGTAAAATTAATTTAAATAAAATGAAACCGATTCCCGATCAAAAAAAAATTATCGAATAATAAAATTTTTTTTAACTATATTGAATGAGTAATTTAATAATTTCAAAAAAAACTTAACCAAAACCGAAAAAAAAATTAAAGTAAATAATTTAATAAAATAATGAAATTAGAATGAACTTTTAAATTATGACTATAATAACCACGTAGATATCAACAAGTCGGAAGGATTGAGGAGCTGGAAAATTACTATGGTTATCCCAAGGACTTATCCGCGGTAAAGCACTACTTTCACTCGACTCAAACACTGTATGAACAACCGCACTTGCCGGTCTATCCCACGGTAGATTATTATTGCCGGAATTCATTCGCAAGCAAATATAAACCCAAAACAAAAACAAAAAAAAAAATCAAAATACCGAAATAGAATTACTACAATATAAAAAATGAACTAACCAAAATTATTAACAGTATTTTAGCTGCTCCATTAACCAACTGAAAAACAACCAATAATCAAAAAACAAAATTTCACAAAAATGAAAAAGCAAAAGGAAAAATAAGTAAAATGTATTACTTGTATCAAAAAATAACAAAAAATGTGATCACGTGAGAGATGATCACGACCCCATGCTGAGCTAGGCGTGAACGCTATAATAATAAAAAAAATAAAAATTACCACTGTGGTCCCAGTAGTTTAATTAGAATTGAACAAAAAAATTTGAAAAATAAAATTTTACCTGAAAGTAGAAATTGACTAAAGATGTGCCAATGAGTACTGCGATCACGAACTGTCCAATCAACACCACATTGGTGGAAACAACAAGTTCGCGATCCCAACACCCATAACACATGGAACCAACATGACGAGCGATCCAGCAAGATCAAATAACCAAAGGTTAGAACATGCTGTGATCCCTCCCCATGAAGGTAGTCGGACTGAAATAGAAAATTACGTTAATTAAAAGGTACGAAGACTCTAAAAATTTAATAAGACTAAACTCAGAACGAAAGAAGAATGAGCTTAACCACAATCAATGCCACATGGCAGAAATGGTAAGCCCATTCATCAGACGAGCTGAGAATAGGGATCAACATTCTCATCTGCATGCAATCAAACAGCTTACGCTGGTTGCAATGCAGATTTGAATGTTGATCGGGCAGAAAACGTTGATGTGAGCACCCGTGCAAGCTCAAACAACGCAAGCGTTGGACTTTGCACGTGGTACTCACAACAAGTAAGCTGAAAAAAAATTGTGACATTAAAGACGAAAATGCAAAAAAAAAATTAGCCGAGGTTTGGGCGCCACTGTAACAAAATCCCCCAAAAGGGATTTTGTTAACAGAACATAGCAACAGAGGTCTGGTTGCGGTATTGCGCTGGCTAAAGCTCGCCGCTAGGCGTGGGGGTTACCAGACATATTACTATGCTTGAAAACCGCATAGAGATAAAACGAAGGGGACAAGAAAATTATCCTACCGTGCCACGACCACAGTGGTAGAAAATCATAAAAACAAAATTTGCGTTCGACAAGGACGCCGGTGCCACTCCGGCGACCCTGCTCAAGGCCTAGGTCAGCATAAGGCCGCCCATCCTCACGCGATCACACTGAACTATTTATTCACTCATCACTAAAAAAAATTGAGGCAAGAAAATCATAGAAAAATCTGTAATTACGAATGAAAAACCAAATCGGAAAAAAAATGAAATGAAAACAAAAATTAAATGAAAGAAATTTGAAATGAAAATGAACCGTTAGATGAATTACCAAAAAAAATGTGGTGCGAATCGATTTTTTGTGGGGTGTCGCATGTGACGCCACCCGGAACCGAAAACCCGAAAAAAAATCTAAATAAAATTTAAATAAATAACTATAATAATGAAACAAAAAGAGTCAAATTTGGCTCACAAAACTTTTTTAAAAAAAAAAAATAAAAAAAATTCACGCGGTGTGAACGTATTTATTATTTATTTTTATACGCCACACCCTACCTGTACAATACTTGGCCCGTCCGACCACGACAACAGCACCGACGCAGCAGCCCCCTCTTGCGCGAACCCCACTCTGTTAGGCAGAGTTGCTGCCACAAACTCAAAATCAAATATCTCACTTTCCGTGGACGAGAATATATTAAGTGTAAACTGCCCAGAAAATTACTGGTTCACTAACGGTAATTATATTCTGCGATTCACGATAATAACATGCCAATCAGCAAATAGATAACATGTAGGCACACCCAGGAAAGACAATGCACTGTCTTCTGTCGAAATGCGTAATTCAGATAAATAATTGACCCAACAACAAATTATTCATATATTTTTTCCACTTTTAATAGTTTTTCTTTATTTATTATTTTTATATTTTAATTTTACAAATGGTAGTTTTCATACATAACAAATTTTTTTTTTTTTTTTTTTTGTTTCGATCCGTATGGTTTACAAAATAAATTCACGTCTTAGCGATAGTATACGCACTGAAAGTTCACCATACCAATATAATTTTCACTTTGGATCGAAATTTTTATTTCTGTTTTCATTAAATTATATAAAAAAAATTTTACACTTTGGATTCTAAATAGTTCTAGAAAACTAACACTAACAGTTTCAGATATTAACTGACTTTATATTATATTCAATACAATAACAAAAAAAAATTATTCCTTACACACGGAAAAAATTTTTTATCATCAAAAAACCCCGAAATGAGTTTTTCCTCATTTCTCAAACAGAAAACTTTTACACAACGCTCCAAACTTGACTTTTTCTTTTTATATTATAAATCAAAAACGAGAGGCTTACAACTTAATATTCAAAATGCGATTTTTTTTTTTTCTATATTTTTTTTTTTAATTAATAATAAAAAAAATATTGGTCCTTCGACCATACTTATTAAAAATCCAAACGAGACTATCCAAAAAACGTACGACGCGTACCAAAAAAAAAAATATTTTTTTTTTTTTCCCCCACCCATAAGAAATTTTAATCATATAAAAAAAAAAAACCCGACCGATAGATTTCGGATGACGTACACATACGACATCACCCAAAATCGATTCGCACACACCAACACTAATTAACCAATTTTCTGGAACATTCCATTTACATGGAAAATCCACGCGCTAACCAAAACAAACAGATGAAGCAACACACCAACCACTACACGTCATTACATACCATCAAACAAAAAATGATAAAACGAATCGAGTAACCGACCAAAATACGGAGAAGTATAAAATGCTAAATGGTACACTCTACCAAAAAAAAAAATATATTTTCTATTACAAATTAAGCCAAAGAAAGAATGACGTGTAGTGGAAGAGATTTTAGGCAGCGCAGTGGATAAACATGCAACCTTGTTGGGATTTCCAACCGTAATTACAGATTTAGATTAAATAAAACATAACAACCACAAGCGGTTGTTACAACATATTCCACAGTGTTATTCGGATTTCGGACATACTACATCATAATTTATAATTGAACAATTCACAGCTACAAGAACTCCACCACCATCAGATTTATCACTTGTTAGGCTGGAACGTACACATCTATTCGTAACATAATTACCATCAAAGAATTCTGAACTTAAAACACCTGGTTTCAACTAAGTCTCAGATAAAACATATATCGGATAATAAGACGACGAGAGAAATAATGAAAAATGCGTTGATTTTGTGCGCATACCACCAACATTTTGATAATAGATTGAGATTAAACTTGATTTTGAATTAAATGTTGGCTTAAGAAACTTCAGAAAAAGGTGTAAGAGGAAAGTACATTTGGAATAAAGTATAAGAAGATTGAAAATTAAATTATTTTCTATCTACGACCACTGAATGATACTTGCTCGAGTTGGTTTATCGAAGCCAACATAATTTTGTAAGCCTTATACCATATCTATCTCAGTTGATACTGACCAAGTGACTAAGTTTCGAAAAGAAACTTGCATTAACTATCAATGAAACTTAGTTTTGAAGCTAGGATCAAGTAAATGGTGATAATAATTGGTTTGAGTTCGGGTTGAAACCGAGACTGAAAGACGGCAACCAGTTTCTAGGTTTTCCATCTTCCGACCCTTTGATAGTGATTGTACCAAAAGGTAATGGTACAAAAAGATGCAATAACAACAATATTCTCAAATGGTTGGTTGGTTCCACGATCAAAAAATAAAACCACTTGAGTATTTGGTTGGTTATAAATTATAAATATAATAGCTTTTATTTATTTATTTAATTTTTATTCCGATGTTTCCACTTTGATGGTTGATTTTAAAAGAGAGATATAAAATGGTAATTTTACAATGACTTACAAAATTTCTAGTTTCTACAGTTTATACCAGATGGAGAAATTGTACTTAAACTATAAAGCAATGAACGCAGTCGTTCTTATTTTAAAATTAATCCAAACGACATTATAGAAACATTTATAAGGCTTTGGCCGTTCAAATTATAAAATTACATTTGTAAGGTTTTGACTCAAAAATTAGTGCATACAAAAAAGGTAAATAAAAATTTCATTATTAAATTTAAATATTAATTAATTCTAAAATTTTAATTATTTCAATTCATTCATCATTTCAAGATTTCATTTGCAAAATATTAATGAATGAGAAGCTAAGTATGTATTGATTTGTTACATAAAGTAAAGTGAATTTATAATGATAAATGTTTTTATATGATTTTAGGTTTATGCATTGACTGTAACAATTAAAATGAAATTTTGTTGGTAATTTGAATTCAAAATTTGAAAGTTAAGTTAATTCTAATAAATTGTACATAATAATTCTAATTAATAATTTGTTTTAGGTGATTAATACTAGTGTATTCAACAGATAGACTTAACACAGTTTGAAGCATTTCATACACTTGGAAATTCGTATATTCGTTTTAGTTTATGGATAGCATAATGATCAATAAATAAACGCTTAAATTTAAGTTTTCAGGTCGATTCCTTAAACCGTTTTGACTATAGAGAGCACGTATACTGCCAAATCAACAGATAGGCAGTCCAAAAACAACGCCACAAATTTCACAAATTTTGTACTACGCCATCTCTAGTTCTTACACATTTTAATAAATTTTTTAACTTGAAATTAATTTAAAAACCAACTGCATTCTATAATACCTCCATCCTTCAACGTGTACACATCCATATAATACTTTCAAATATTTACATAAACACCAACACATTTGGATATACATATATATCAAAATAATGTTGATTCATTTTGTAAGACTGGTTTGCGTATAAACAAAACCATCCTGCACAGTAAAATTGTTAAGAGCAAACAAGATTTGCAATTATTGATTAATTATGTTGATCTGCTAAAATGCAACAAAATTCAAATTAATTTGCTTAGTTCATATGGTTGAAACAATTTTACTATTGTTAGGTTCATCTTACCCAAGCTCCGTGAAGGTTATAGTGACGATGAAATAATTAATTTGTTAAAAAACTGGATTGTTCTATAAAATGACACCTGATATTTAGTACAATAAATAATATAGGAATTGTATATGACTAAATGACAAAAGGTCGAAGCAGTTGATACAAATGCGGGCGAAAGGTTAGTATACATTTAATTTGCCACCAAATATGGGTCTGGGAAGACTGTTTGAAAATTCTAAAAGACTCGGCTGGAATTTCTAAGTATGCGTTAAAAATTTCATTTTTAAAGTTCATAAAGAATCCGGTAGATAGATTCGGTGGCTAGATAGAATTTTAAGCATCATTTTCCTCTTGAATTATTATAGAATGATACATGATCGTAACTAAAGTACAAGATTTTGTAATTTATTAGCGCTTTTCCATTAAATTAATTAGATCAGATTATTTTGATGTTTGTTTTTTACTCATTGATTTAATTGGGTCAACCAGGCTTAAAAATAGACTTAATAAATCTTTTACAATGCACCTTGGTTAAATCAGAACATTTCAAATATGACTGTTTACCGCTTGAACGCTTTATTTTGGAAATTTTCACAAGTGAATAATAATTTGGAATGATTTAAAGAAACTTTGAGTGCCGTACAGGTGAGGTCTTAAGTCAATTTTCTGCTGCGTTATGGGACTACAAAAATCTGATTAAAGGTTTTTAATAAAATTCTCGTACAAAACAGCCACTGCAATTGTTATCTTGTTTTTCAAATAGTAAATGCTAATTGTATTTACAAAATGGGTTTGCCCACTTAGATTTAGGTTTCAGATGCATATTTATATAAGTTCGCAAACTATTATTTTTTCATGTAACCTTAACCGTAGTTCCCAAAAACATCTCACGCATGTAATTATATTCGTTGATATCATTTTCTATGGAAAAATCTAAGAATCGACAAGACAATACAAGAGTTAATAATAGTATCTAATGACTAATAAATCTCACGTTATTGAAACGGCAAAATATATGTACATAGTACGTATACCAAATTACCAACTTAGTTAATGAATGCATCGCAACCTTAAAGACGCCTAATTTATCAATTTGATTTACATTTATTTCGCAATTTAAAACAAAACTAAATATAATAAATCTATATTTAGACAAGAATGGACTAAGAAACAATTTTGGCCATGTCATTCACAACGGTTGACTAGATAACTTAACATTGAACGGCTTAAAAAATATTATTAAATTTATTGTTTTTGCTTTTAAAACATTTTGTACTCGTATAATGCAACAAATAATACAAGTACAGATCTAATCGGTGAAGTTACAATAGTTTTTAAAAAAATGTATGAAGAAGAATTCGGAAATAAAACATTTAACTATGGGAAATTAAACAAATAAAAGCACTTTCCCGTTATTTAAAAAAAATCATCTCGCGCGCATACGTCCAGTTAATGAGACAAATCAAAATTTTAATTTCACAGTTCATTTGCCCATTTCAATAAAGGTAATTTGTGTCTGCTTTATTATGCTATACATACAATTTTATATTATGGTTAAGTATTTTTCTTTTTGATTTCGTTACCTTATTGTTATAAAATTAAATTTTAATCAATATTTGGTTTTTTTTGTGTTTTTTATTCGCTGCTCCCGCATTATTGAACAAACATAAATAATCCAATCAAAAAATTAATTTCAATGATGCATAAAAACTGTGACATATTTTCACTTTTTTTTTTTAATTTTTTTATAAATGTACAATCGTGAAATTGGTTTGATTTTTAATACATGCTTCTGATTTTATGTCACATGCACGTATTAATAATTACATGAGCGCAGAATATAAGTTTTACTATTTAAAAAAAAAAAACAAATATTTTCCACGACATTAGTCTAATTAGCGCGAATCAGTAAACAAATAAAGTATAATGTAAATAGCTATTCATTGAAGGTTATTGACCAGAGATAGCCTATTACGGCTTTAGTTAATGTATGGTGTATTTTGTTTGTAGGATTTTTTATGATACTACACATATTATTGTACATTCGATGGTAGGGTCGCCAACTTTCCAAAAGGTCCAATCGGTCAGAGGAAACAAATTAAACGTTAGATAAAACACGTCTTTCTTTTATAAACGGAGAATTTTGAGAAGGTTATTAAGCACTTTGTTCTTACAGTTCTTCTGTAAATTCTGTCGCCCATGGAAGTCGACATTTCCGATTTTCATTCAAATTATTTCCGTGACTCTGAAAGTCAGGGAATTTATCGAAAGTAACAACATCCTGAAATTATGACAAGACCCCACAACCAAGTACTTGAAAGAAATCAATGCTGCAATTAGCAGATCAGTTAATATCCAAAGCAGACGACAAATTTTCCATAACAAAACCATTAAGCCATGGGCATCTGTAATAACCGGTTTGCCAAAACTGCATAAGCAAAATGAGCTCCCTAGCCTACCTTATTATTGAAAACAAAATATCCCAACAATAACATCGCAGAACAATATAGCTAACAAAATAAACGCTTGACAGAAATTTCGAAAGCGTTTTCTTCGAAGGAAAATTAAATTAAAAAAAACAAATGTTGTGTACATACGTATCGCAAGGCAAAAATATCGCAAATAAAAATATTACAAATCAAAAATATTGTAAATTAAAGATGTAAATTTTTTGATAATTTTTGTTGTTAGAATTGTGCATTATAATTAAAAATAATCGTAAAATAATAGTTTTTTTTCGCCCTTATCGCTTGTTCTGATCCATCTCATCCACAAATGATAAAAAAGCAACTTTTGTAAATATAACAATTTTTTAATGTAATCTTAATTCGTTCTATACCTTAGGATGGGAGCTTTCCCAGAATTTATACAATTCTGCCTGTTGTATCCCAATTACAAGTCAAATTGTTGTTCACAACGTAAAGCCATTACAATTTGTTTGCGATATTTTTTTGTTTGCGATATAGTAGCATGTGGAAAATATATGACTAAATATTTCTTCGTACATTTTTGTGTAAAGCCTTGTTCAGACTACGTTAATAATTTAGTCGAGTAGATTAGTAAATGATTTAGTCGAGTCGATCCATTTTATTCTATTTTTTTTTAGTCGAGTAAGGCCCCCCCACCACTCTTCAAAATATAACAAAATAAAAATAAAACAAAATAAAAGTGCGAACATGTTGATTTAGTCGAGTTCATTAGTTGCCGCAATGATGTCATCTGTCAACGAAATATATAGAACATGGCTGTCTATTTACTTTGTTGCGTATTCTCTTCATTTTGAAGCACTGCTCACTCATTTGTAACTTGTACTCGACTGTAGTGCGAACGTTTTTTGGTCAGTTCATCGATTTTAGTTACTAAAATACTCGATACTCGACTAAATTACTAATGTAGTCTGAACAAGGCTTTAAGCGAAATATTGGTGCTGTATTGCTTTTGATTGCGATATTATTAGATTGTGACAAAACACAAAAGTACTGCCATATATTTGTTGCGATATTTTTTTTTGCAAAAATGAGGTAGGTTGCCAGCAAAATATGTCCATCAGGCCGTTAATTAACCTTAATACTTCACCATCATACCGAATTGCAAAACATCTCAATTTAGTTGGTTAAACAATAACTAATTTTAAGTCAGAATAATTCGGTCATAAATAATATGGAGCTGATTAATAAAAATCAATCGATACATATTCCAAGTGGCGCGAAACTTGTTTCGTTCGACGTCACCAATATGTATTCGAACATTCCAGTCAGTGAGATAATAAACATAATTGATGGTCTCTTAAAAAAGAACAATGTTGAACCAAAATATATAGCTGAAGTCACGGATTTACTTAAGATCATTAGTAAGCAGAATTGTTTCATCCATGACAATGAATTTTTTACTCAATGTGACGGCCTACCGATGGGAAGCCCGTTATCAGGGACTTTAGCAAACATTTATCTGAATCGCATCGAAACCACTTATATTCTAAAATCGAAAAACAGGCACTTCAACAATATAATTTACTGGCATAGATATGTGGACAACATCATTTTATTATTTAAAGGTTCCATCAGGCAGCTTGTTCAATTGCACAAATACATTGACAACATTCACAACAACATAAAATTCACAATTGAAATAGAGTCGGACAAATCCATCGACTTTCTTGATCTCACAATCACCAACATCAATAATAAACACAACTTCAAGATTGATAGGAAACCCACTCAAACCAGTCATACCATTCATAGCACTTCACATCACCCTTATCAGCCCAAGATCGCCGCTTTTCATCACTTGATTAATAGATTACACCATGTTCCTATGGCCAAAAATGATTTCGACGATAAATGTAATACCATCATGTACATAGCTCATTGTAATAGCTACCCCAATACAGTATTATTGACAAGATTAACACAAAAATAAAAAAATTAAAATTTGCGGAATTTGTCAACATTACAAAGCGATGTCATCATGAAAAAATACGTTACGATTGACCATATTACAACAGAATAACCTGTAATATCATGAAAAAGGTCCTGCAAAATTATGGTTACTTCATCACGAATAATAAAATACAACGTATTGTTAAAATGCAACTCAATAAATAACAAAAAGAAAGCGGGATATAAAAGTTGACTTGTACTGATTGCCAAACATTTTATTTAGGTCAGACGGGGCGAACCTTCCAGATCAGATTTAATGAACCTATTAATGAGTTAAACACTACACACAAAAAATCTTTATTTAAATTAAATTACGCTCAACATTCATCTGATGGTAAACACACGTACACTGACGCGCACAGTAACTTGCACGTATTACACAGATGTGAGAAAGGGAATACAATGGACAGGTTGGAAGAACTTGAATTTCATTTACAGCGCAACAATCTTCTACCATAGACAATCATAATAGATCTTTCATTTGACTAAAAACAGAAAATAAAAACAAAAATTTTCCATTCAAATATTATCGGTGTATTGCATATACGTATCAGGGGTACAAATTGAAAATGCGGGATTGATAACAGATGGCGTTACTAACGCTATACGCATCAGGCAGTACTGTGACTATGTTCATGTCAAAGCTACGTCTTATAGCTTTAATTTTCAGTATGTGTCAATTTGTCGCAGTGTCAAATTCATAGTTTTTTTGAGCTCTCAATATGTCGAGTTTCGTGCCAACAAAACAGCATTTGCGGGAAGTTTTAATTTACTTCTTTAATTTGAAGAAAAGTGCTGCTGAAGCACATCGATTGGTCTCCGAGACTTATCCGAGTCATGTTCCATCGGTTTCAACGTGCGAGAGATGGTTTGTGCGGTTTAGAAGTGGTGATTTTGACGTTGAGGACAAAGAGCGGCCGGGCCAAGTGAAAAAGTTTGAGAATGCTGAATTGGAGGCAATACTCAATGAAGACTCGTGTCAAACTCAACAAGAGCTCGCAGATTCATTGGGAGTGACACAACAAGCCATTTCCCATCGTATAAAAGCCCTCGGAATGATCCAAAAGCAAGGACATTGGGTGCCGTATGAGCTGAAGCCGAGAGACGTCGAGCGCCGTTTTTTTGCATGCGAACTGCTGCTCGAACGGCAAAAACGGAAGGGTTTTTTGCATCGCATTGTCACTGGTGATGAAAAGTGGATCCGTTACGATAACCCGAAGCGCAAAAAATCATATGGTTACCCCGGCCATGCATCATCATCGACGGCCAAACCAAATATTCACGGCGCCAAGCTCATGCTCTGTATTTGGTGGGACCAGCTGGGTGTGGTGTATTATGAGCTATTGAAATCGAACGAAACCATCACAGGAGCACTATACCGAACTCAATTGATGCGTTTGAGCCGCGCACTCAAAGAAAAACGGCCACAATACGAGCAAAGACACGACAAAGTAATTTTGCAACATGACAACGCTCGGCCACATGTTGCAGCGCCGGTCAAAACATACCTACAAACGCTGAAATGGGAAGTCTTACCCCACCCGCCGTATAGCCCAGACATTGCTCCTTCCGATTACCACCTTTTCCGATCGATGACACATGGCCTAGCTGACCAGCGCTTCCATTCTTACGAAGAAGCCCAAAAATGGGTCGATGACTGGATAGCAGCCAAGCCGGCCGAATTTTTTCGCGACGGTATCCGTAAATTGCCAGAAAGATGGGAAAAAGTTGTGGCTAGCGATGGACAATACTTTGAATAATTCATTTGTTACCATTTTTTCAGAATAAACGTTCAAAAATAGAAAAAAATCCCGCATTTTCAATTTGTACTCCTGATATTATACAGGGTGGCTGATGAATTTTGCTACATTAAGAAACTCAAATAATTTTTTTTTCAGTGTATGGAATTCATTTTTCTTTTATTCATGTTAAAGCTCATTCAATTTTATTAAATATAGCTTAATTAGTTTTAAAAATAATGGAATTTAAATACCCCCCCTGCTCGTTGATGCATGTGCGGCATCTTACCAAAAAGTTGTTCATTACTGCTTGGAGAGTTGAGACAGGAATAGCCGCAATTATTTCTCGAATGGATTGCCTTAGTTCATTCAAATTTGTTGGTTTTGTTTTGTAGACTTCCTGTTTGCAATAACCCCACAAGAAAAAGTCAGGTGCAGTAAGGTCAGGCGACCTGGGTGGCCAACGGAATGTGGAGTTTCTGCTTATCAATTTATTGGGAAATTTTCGTCGCAATTCTGTCATAACAGGTTGGGCTATGTGAGGAGCTGCACCATCTTGCTGAAACCACACAGAGTTGAAAGAAATTCTCCTTCGGCGTAATTCTGGATAGAAAAACTCTCTCAACATGCTCAAGTAACGGTCTCCAGTAACCGTAACGGTGTGACCGTTTTCTTCGAAGAAGTAGGGCCCGATAATGCAGCGTGATGAAACTGCACACCACACTGTGACACGAAGTGGATGCAATTCCGTCTCATGGAGTAACTGTGGGTTGGAAGCACTCCATATTCGACAATTTTGTTTGTTTATGTTGCCGTTTAAATCGAAATGGGCCTCGTCAGACATGAAAAGACAGTTCAACATGTTTCCATCCTCTTCCACCATTTGAAGCATCTTCTGGCAAAATTCCAAGCGAATCGGCAAGTCTGCAGCGTTCAGTTTGTTGGCCAATTGAATTTTATATGGGAATAAGTCCAAATCTTTGTGCATAATTGACTGTAATGACTGTCTGCTTATACCCATTTGAGCAGATAAGCTTCTTGTCGAAACACGTGGATTGTTTTGTATGGCAGCAGCTACAGCAGCGATTGTTTCCTCCGTTCGAACTGAAGGGTTTCGATGGTAAGGTCTTCTGTTGACTGTCCCATGCTCGGCAAAATTGTTTACAAGTCTCATTATGGTCCATCTGCTCGGAGGATTGCCGCCAAACGTGCGCCTGTACTCTCTTTGAACCGAAACTACGGACTCCAGAGCGTGATAGCGGCGGACAATCCAAATTCTTGTTTCAGTGTCCCAGTTATCCATTTTTGTTAAATGTAAAAGTCAATCTGCAAAATAAAAAAAAAATTAACTAGATTCATTGAATAGAAAAAAAGTTATTCAATTTTTTTTTGGTAGCGGCTTTCATCAGCCACCCTGTATTTGCAACGCATTCTAAAATCATTGCCTTATAAAATACACAACACAACGATAACATTGGAATTATCAGAAGTTTTTGTTTTTTTCCTTTAGTTACTATTAAATGAGAAATCTAGTATGAATGTCTATGCTTCTACTTTTGAACGACAAATTAAACACCAAAACAAACTAAAATAAATAAATTATTGCAACAAACACCAAACAACGTTTTATCCAATTTTGTTGAAATAAATGTAAATAATCGTAAATTAATAAGAAATAGTTCCATTTTGTGTTTTCACACTGTAGCATTGAATTTTAAAATTCATTTTATCAAAGTGACCGTTCTTTAAATTTATGTGACGTGTTTCTTTGACGTAAATTACGAAACCTATGAATAATTTTCCAATGACTACTCAATATTTTGTTATACAAAATATAACTCACGTTCCCCTAGCAGAATGGGTTATACAATAACAATGGGTTATTTTACATTTTCTTTATTTGAAATCAGTCTAGTTATCGGGATATTATACATCAAAAATATCAAAATTGGATAAATTTATGGTTTTATGTTTGGTAAAACATTTAGGGGACTAGTTTTGGGTTCATGTTACATGCTGCGTTAACAACTTTTGTCATGTTTTGTCATGTTAAATGTCATGAATACTTCCTCTCTTTTTATTTAACCCATTAAAATAGAAACAAAAAATATCAATGCCGCACGCCATATTGATTTAAAACTATAAAATAAAAATAAAAAAGTTCAAAAAAATGTTATTATCATTATGTAAAATATTGCGTACATTTTTTGAATTTATGTGCTGTATAACCTATGCCATCTTAGAAAAATATATAGTCGCAAAGATCAGGCCAAAAAATGTTAAGGTTTGTGAGTTATGGGTCTTCAAAGTTTCCAAGTGACCGGAAACTAATTTGATTTAATACGTCATTTGAATCGTCCATAGTTAAAAATAAATTATATCTAGTAAGCTTTTATTAGTAGCAAGACATTTCCATTTCTGTGACATTGACATTTCTATGACGTTTTATTATATACAATTTGTTTATAAAATATTTTCACATTCGCTCAAGAGAACACAATAAAAATTTTTGTTTATTGAACTTCACACGGCATTTCACTACAGTAAAATTAAAAATATGGAAGAAAATAATATGAAGCGGAAGGAAGAAGACAACTCTTTGCCGAGACCGAAAAAGATTCGAATACAATCCCCACCGGATTACCAACAGAACTCCCGTATAGAAAGTAAGAATTGCGCACAACAACAGCCTCAGCCTTCAACATCCTCGGCTGTTTACTTAAATACAAATTTGTAAGTTAATACATATGCCGAAATAATATTTTGTAAAAATTAAAATATCAAAATTTCATAAACATATTCTGTATTATAGGTTGACGATACCGACACAAACTGCCTTGAATGTTCAAGAAAAGGCCCAACGGAAAACTAATGCGGAGTATCAACGAGAGTATCGTGCTCGGAAGAACAATTCCGCTCAATTGGTTCAAGGGGAACCTCAGCCATCAACGTCTTCGGCTGTTTACTTAAATACAAATTTCTAAGTTAATACATAATATGCCGAAATAATATTTGGTAAAAATTAAAATATCATAATTTCATAAACTTATTCTTTATTATAGGTTGACAGTGCCGACACTAACTGCCATCAACGTTCAAGAAAAGGGTAGACCAAAAACCAATACAGAGTACCAACGGGAGTGCCGTGCTCGAAAGAAGCGTTGCGCTCAATTGGTTCAAGAGCAACTTCGGCAATCAACGTCATCGGCAGCTTACTTACATACAGACCGGTAAATTTATTCATAAGCTGAAATATTTGGTCTATATTGAAATATCAAAATTTCAAAAAATTGTTATTTATTATAGGTTGACGATGTCTACACAAACTACCATAAATGTAAATGAAGAAGGTCGACAGAAAACCCGTGCAGAATATCAACGGAATCATTATAATTTTTTTTTTTAAATTTTGTACTTTTGTTTTACCAAACATTTGCGGTACAGGTGGAGCTTGAACCCGGTACTTTTTTTAAGTAAAATTAAGGCCGATTTAGATGTAGAAAAATGTTTGCCTTGCAAAAAAAGAAGAGATTAGTACATTGAAATTTTCGTTTGGATGACAAGAACGACAATATAAACATACAAAATTTTGCAAGGCTGTTTTTTCCTTTTTTTGAGAAATTGTTACTATAGAAATAAAAATTTAACTATAAGTACTCGACCCGACTATAATTTTTGATAATAATAGTAAAAAAAACCCAAACACAAGAAAAGTATACTATGGAAACAAATACAACAACCAGACGTCAATGATTATAGTAGAAATATAAACAACATGTCGAATGGTAAGTGTTTATAATTTTGAATTTAAAATTTGTAAATATGATATTTTCAATTATTGTAGCAAAGAAAATTATTATTTTAAGCAACGTGGTTTTACCGGCGCCGAATTTAACCACATACAATAAAGGAAATGGAAATGGTAATAAAATGAAACGTACGTATTTTAGAGGTTGTGTACATAGTCTATATTGATTGTAAAATTTTATTTCCAGATAATACATATAACGAAAACTATTTATACGAAGACGAACGTTGGCCAGAACACCGCAGGAACATTTCCACTTCGGTTGAGTTCGGTAAATACATATTTTGAATTAATATATGTCTGTTTAACAAACATGTAAGCATGTTTGAACTAATATATTTTCAGATTCTGATACAGTGTTTCCAGAGGGAGACGTAGCAGTAGGTGAACCGCCAACAGATCGGGACTTTCAAATAGGTATGTTTAATATTTTTAATATAATCACCTATAGTGTTAAAGAGATAATGGTGTGGCTTTCAGTTACTCATATGCATACATATGTATATTGCATTTATTTAATTTTAGAGGATCTTATTGAAGTGGTGAGAGGCCATCCAAATGTGTGGGATCTTCAAAGTACTGAATATAAAAATAGAGATTTGCGACAACGAGCTTGGGAGGAAATTGCAACTTCCTTAAGTAAGTTAAAGTAAAGAATAATTAAATTAACAGGGAAAATTATAAAATATTATTTTAAAAAAAATTGCAGACATGACACCTAATAATGTAGCGGAGATAAAAAAAAAATGGGAGTCAGTAAGAGGGTGCTACAGCAGGTCCAAAAAGACGATCAGCGGCCAAAGCAAGCCAACAGAGGATTACAAATATGCTAAAAGTTTATTGTTTTTAGATGACACGTTTGAGCCGAGACCGTAAGTAAAATATTCCTACACAAATTTAAATCGGACAATATTGTTAATTGCGTGTATTTCAGTACTTCTTCTTTAATGAACAGCGATTCAAATGAGGGGATTTTTGAATCCAGTCCTGTACCGCCCCGAAAAAGTAAGTACTGTGATTACTGATTACATTCAAATTCCCATAGTCGTGCCATTTGGCCATTTGAACAAATATCCATATATTTTTAGGAAACACATCGAATGAGTTGGATCGTTTAAATATAAAGAGGCAGGCATTAGAAATGTTAGCGAAAATGAAGGCCGCACAGCCAGCCCCAATCCCGACGCCAGCTCCACTACCAAAAGATGAATTGGATGCTTTTGGGGAGTTGGTAGTTTTGAAGCTGAAAGCTCTTGACGCTGATTTAGCAAGCCAGGGGGAATCAGAAATATTTAATATTTTACAATGTTTAAAAAAAAACAATTAAATAGAAATTTGTTAAAATAAAAATATTTTTTATTTCATTTATTTGATCGAGGAAAAAGCACATATGGAAGCATCGAAAATGAAAATTAACTAAAAATAAAACCCGTATACATTAATCGCTTCCATTTAGCATCAAAACCTCATAAAAAAAAACAATTACAAAGAAGATTGATCCGCCAAAGCGCTTGTAATAATTTCTGGATTCGCTCCTTTTTGTATTTCTGACTTCTTTTATATGATGTGCATTTATTCTGTTTTGAAATAAAAATAGTAAATTAAAATTAAGTTCTTTGAAACTGTTAATATAACACTTACTAAATTCTGTCCATTTGCCAAGCAACAGCTCCATCATTAGAATTAAAATATGTCGCAAATTTATCCCGAACTTCCTTAGCGTGTTTGGCCGAATTATAACTTTTAGTGTTCATGCTGCGTATGTTGTTTGTCATATAGTTTCGCCAAGTTCCATTACTGATGGTTCCGTCGTCGTTTACTATATCAACCAAATCTGATGAAATATATGGTGTTGTACTGGATTGCTGCCTCAACCAGTTATGAAGACACACGCAAGCGACGACTATCTTTTCTGCTGTATCAATCTATAAAATATAAAATAATGAAATGATTAAATTAAACGGGGAAACTAAGTATTCACTTACGTGTGCAATTATTGGTTGTCTAAATATTCTCCATTTTGAGACCAATATTCCAAAAGAATTTTCAATTATACGGCGTGCCCTCGACAGTCTATAATTAAACATTTTCTGGGCCATTGTTAGTGGTAATTTTGTGTAAGGCTTCAAAATGTTCTCGTGCAGACCAAACGCATCATCCGCAACGAAGACATAGGGTACATTTTTTACTTGTGTTGATAAATCAGATGGCCCAGGTATTCTAAACCAAATATAAATAATTTGTTAAACTTGCGGTAAAAATGTATTAATTATACTTACGGTAAGGAATTCGAAAAAAATTGTTTCCCAAACTTGCTATTTCTAAAAATACCCCCATCACTCTGTCTTCCAGCGGCCCCTATATCACACATCAGAAAATTGTAGTTGTGATCGCATACAGCGTGAGCATTTGTAGGCTGTTGATAGGCTTTTCTGTGATGCACCAGTTGCCAAATATCTAGAAAATATAAAATATGTAATAGATGAAATAATATGTTAAAAAAACAAGTGATTATTCTCACCTAAGCGTAATAGCCAATCTTGCACTCGGCTCAATACTTTTCCGAATAAAATTTTGCTTTGTGATCGCCGGCCCAACTAGATGCAAAAGTTCATCGAACTGAGAAGGCATCATTCTCATATAATTATAAAATAGTTGCGGTTCTGTTAATTTTAATTGCAGCAATACATTTTGATGTGCCCCAGATTGGTCCCGCTCGCGATAGTATGGTCGAACCCAATATTTTTTCCTCTTTTTTTGTATTTCATCTTCTTCGTCGCTGGTTAAGATTATTTTTAGTAATAATTTATCGTCATCACTATCACTATCACTAAATATTATTTGTAATAGCTCGTTCTTATTCAGGTCTTCCATATTTAAATTATTTTGACTCATTTTAGCGATTTCAATTTTATTTTTGTCACAACTGATAAACGTCAAAAATATAGCATCCAATTATAAGCGGCCAAAAAATTATAGCATCGCCTTTTGTGTTTACATACCCCTTCTCTTTTTAACAAGTTTGTTTTTTCTATTGTATGCAGCTCTAACCGACACGCAAAAATTTTGTCGGGCGAACATTTTTCTACATCTAAATCGGCCATTAATTTAACTTTTGCGAATTATTTGTTGTTAAACTATTTTTTTAAATTTAGTTAATATTCTTTATTTTAATTAATTTTACTTCAATATTTGAAAGGTTGAAATTAAGTGTAACTGCATTAAAACTTAGTTTATGCATTTTGTTAACACTACAACCACAGAAAAGAATGAACAGATATGGAAGTTCCATGTCAAGTATTTACATTGAAATATTCAATCTAAGAAATTTATTCCTGCTCTAATCTAACCAGCTAAGACAGAGACAATATAATACAATATTACATATTTCGCACAAAAAGTGTGTATAAAAAACAGAAAAAAAGAGAAGCGAAACATATTGTTGTATTATATTGTCCCTGTCTTAACTGGTTAGACTAGAGCAGGAATAAATTTCTTAGATTGAATATTTCAATGTAAATACTTGACATGGAATTTCCATTTCTGTTCATTCTTTTCTGTGCTACAACTACAAGACTTTTCAAAAATATATTGAATTTTAATTAACTGCAAAGAGCAATATTAAAGAATTTTAATTTATTTTATTAAAATTAACTATTTATTCAAAAGTAAACAAATTAATCTTCTTTATTCTGATAAAGCATATTATTCTTCATTGAATTAATATTCTTTATTATTTTCAGAAAAAGCAAAAAAATTGAGGTGTGGCCAATATACGAGTTTCTTTTACGAACGGGATATTTTGAGAAATTAGCATAACAGAATGAAACAAGGAATATTAACACGAACGCGTTTGAACTCTTTTCGTTATTTTAATCTTTTTGTTCTAATGGCTAAACTTACCGCTCTGACAGTAAATACTCAGAAAACATAACCCAATGTTTAAAGCGAAAGATTGGTGAGAAAAGTTTCTAGGCGAACTTGAAAATTATTACGGAGATAATTTCGATCGATTAGCAATTGAAATAGACGTCAACGCTACCTCAGAGAAACCTCAACAGTTTAAAGAAACTGCGGTGTCATTATTTCACTTTTATAGTCAGCTCACTGATACGACCTTGAGTTTGCGTTGGGTTCGGGCGAAACGGCGGGGAAGCTCACGACTCCGATATGATAGCGCGGTGATTCATGCATGTGTGTATACAGTTCATCTAGACCTATTGGTTTAAGCAAAACTATATTTTTGATAATATTTATACGTACAAATAAAAATAAGCCTTTAAATTGTAGTAATGCAATATGTCAGTGATTTGTCCTATTGAGAAATCCCTAGAATTTAAGGAATGCTCCTTGGTAACCTGTCAGCAATTATAAACCGGTGGCGGAGCTTTGCCGAGTCTGTCACTCATTCACTCTTTTCAGGCACTGGAGTTTCTCTTTCATCTCATACCCCTAGATATTCTGGGCATTCAAATGGCAGCGAGGACACTCATCCATTCTGTGTAATGGCGATAATGGAGGACGTGGATTGTTTGTGGCAATATAGTATCTGTAAGTGATATTCGCATTTTTACTCACAGTCAGGCCTCTGTTAAAACGCTACGATCGTTCTTCCTTACATCAAAATTATCTCAGCTCTCTTTAATCTCTTAGCGAGATGGCATATTAGTTCAACATCCACTTAACGAGGGTGCCAGACCTCTTTTGTCTTGCGAGGAATGTAAAGGCAGATGAACTCGCTCGACAGAATACAAATTGCCTCATTTTACCAAGTAGGATAAATGTTGAAATTCCGCTCACTACATACAAACTCTTGATTAGAAAGTAGCTAGGAGAGCAGCGAACTATAGCTGGTTCAATGTTACCTCATGTGTTATAACTAGGCAGATTTGGCCAAAACTATAGATCAGGTAAGAACTGCACAGCTGTTAACACTTCGACGTCGCTATATTAGTATGGTCGTGAGGATTCTTACAATGATACTGCCTCATAGATGAGCATGCGCAGAGACTAGGAGTCTCTTCGAAAGATTCAATGGAAAATTTCCATCAGTTTTTTCGTAATTCGTAAAAGTGTTCCGATTGAGATGGTCAATTCCTACAACAATCGATCTGGCGATAGGGACCAACAATTTGTACCCTAACTTGCCTTCAGATTGTTTCGTTATTTAAACAAATTTCACATCTAAATTCTTTAAAATTATTATAATAAAAATGTAATTATTCTAATTAACCGGACTAAAGCGACCACGCCTTAAAATGAGTAACATTTTTATTATACAATAAGTATAGTTTATAAGCCTAATTCATAATAATATTTAAACATATAGTATCTTCTTACAAATTATCGTTTACGTAAGAATGTAACAGTATATAGTAGCAAGGTCATTAATTAATTATTACAATACAATAAGATTTATGTATGTATCTAAACGTTTATAAATATAATGGGCCAGTAATTTAATGTTTCAAGTTTGAAATAAATACAATTTAGCCAGATCAAATTTTTATTCTAAAAAGCTACATAATTTAACTTTCTGTAAGTCAAATTGATATGTGCACAAATTGGGCAAAATCAAAGTTGAACAAATAAACTTTGTGTCGTTGATTTAATTTAACAAGCCTCACGTTATTGTTATTTTTCATTTAATGCTATATAAGTATATTCGTGTTCAAGATAATATTTACAAAATTAAAGAATTACAAATTTGTACTTGACCTTAAATGTGTATAATTTCCTATTGTAAATAATTTAAATGAATACAATGTACTCATACTATACTTTGGAATTATTTTTCTTCTCTCCACTAACTGATTATTGTGCTGAGAGGCATTACATTATTTTTAATTGCTGCTAATTAAAATAATTAGGTGATTGTGGATGTAGATGTACCATGAATTAAGATTACGGTAATTATAGGGGTTGCTATTTTTATTTAGTATTTTTTTCACCTATACGAGTCGTATACAAAAATATACGATCACTTTAAATTTGAATTGTCGATGGACTACCTAATTCGCGGTCAGAAAATTTTAATCAACATTGAAAATATCGTCTACCTTTTAACATGTTTCAATGACACTTTTAAAATAGGACAGATTAATGTGCATAGATACAATAAATGTATGTTACTTGGTGCTGCATGATTTTATCTATTGTTGCTACTGTAAATGCACGGTACAATATGCATAAAATTAATAACGACAAAATGATTATATTGGAATGACAATTATTGACAACGCAGCAACGTTAGCACAATATGAAGATTCAAATGACATTGTTTCAACTCAGTTGCTTTAAACAGTAATTAAATACTATGACGGAGTATTTTTTAGACTAAAAATATGTTGTATTTGACAAAAAGCAATGAAACCAATATCTTTACGCTTATAAATTGTACATATTCATAGTTAGTTTTATTTCCATTTCGTGTATATAAATAATTATGCCTTCAATTAGACATCCATTTATCTATATACGATAGGTATACAGATGTAAGTAAACTAGCTTATAAATGAAGTTAATAAATTTATCTTTAAGTAATAATCATTTTTACACTCTAACGAGTTCGTATATAAATTATAAAACAAAGCATAAAAATGTTAAGTAGTAGCGAATGTCGTCACATAGTGAGTATCCAATTAACTAAAATGCACAATAATTGTTGACCGTTTAAACCTACATACTACGTCATCGTTAGTATATGAGTTTGTTTGTACATAAATTATGGAAGTGACTACAAAATTATTAATCAAGTAATAAACATTACCTCGGAACCATGTATTTAACAAACAAACAAAAAATATGCGACGACCTCGCCAAATAGAGATACATAACAACAAGTGCATTAGATTTAATTGTTACATTTTTATTATTTTACGTAAGTACATATAGAGTTATGTAAGTCAATTGTTTTTATAATTTTTTTATGTTCCTATTTTTCTATTTATGTTTTAAAACTGTAACTGGCGGAAGGTGTGATATGAATACTAAATAGTAAATTAAATGTAAACTTTTAATTTCATTTCGATTATTAGAAAATAGATGACTGTAATGTAATTAGAACATCAGTAGCTCTTTGAACGAACAAAAAAACGATAGATATTTTGAAACAAAGGTGAGTAATATGATTTTTTTATTTAGACAAGTGATTAGCAGGTGGATGATAAAGAAAATATTGGAAATGTGTATCTACACATAGTATTTCATAATAATGTCTATGATGACAAAATATAAAAAATATGTTTCGTTTAGCTATTAGAAAATATTTTGATAAGAACTGGGTTAAAACAATTTTAGTTATTTTGCATTACATAACTGTTACATAATTATTTATATTGTAAAGAGGTCATACGTTTTGTGTAACTAATAACGACATTTGTTGAAGAATTAAATAAGAAAATATGATTGTATAGGACTTTGTTAAATAAGAAGATGAATTGAGGTTATTTTTCATTCTAAGCTCTCATTTAGTGTTGCGTCGAAAATATCAGCATACTAGAAATTCCTTACTAATTTGTATGTATTTTGTATTAGTTCGTACCAGAAATGGGCGACGTCACAAATGTCAATGTCGATAATAATTGTTGACGTGTTGACAATAATAGTTGACGCGTCAAATCCCATCTCTGGTTCGCACTATTCTCCATTATGGTAGTCAAATTTTTCCTTTATGCGGGATACAGATGAGCAAAATTATGCATGCATAAAAATTAGAATGCACTAGTGTCTATGAAATGAATTACATGTATTCTGCACGAAATGCGTAATTATGCAAATTGTCTCTATTTCTAATTTTACTGCGCATCGGTAGGCTATATTACGTAAAAGAAAACAAATTTAGTAAAATTTGGATATTTTTTTTTTTTCAATCAATTTTTTTAATTTGTTGACAGAAAATAAGCTTTTTGTGACAAATGCCATATTAGAGGATACAAAATAGTTTATCTGTGACAAAATAAGGCATAATTGATATACAAAAATTATGTGCTGTGCAAATGGTGTAATCTAAGGTGACCTGTGCAAGGATTTTGTTCAAAAAACGAGACTTGAGAGTTGCGATTTTCGTGTATTATCGTAAATATTATTGTTGTTTGGTTTAATTTTAACATTATCGTACATCTAGTAAGCCGATAAAAATTGCAACTCTCAAGTCTCGTTTTTTGAACAAAATCCTTGCACAGATTATTTTCAAATCAAAAGATGACATTTTTAAAAAACATAATATGTATGGACATAATGAAGTGGGATAAAATAGAGTGCTACCAGACCTGTTGTTATAAGTTAAACCGTCGCAGTTCGACTATATTTGGGAAACTGCCATTTTTACCTCCAAACTTATTGGCAAACAAATATTTTATTTCCCACCCTTTATACACTGCGCCAAATAAAAAACGGAACAAAAATTTTCTTCGAAAAAATACCCATATTTGAATGCTTGTATCTTGGTGAAATAACACCTTTCAAAAAAAAAATTTATAACAATTTAGTAAAACAAATGATGTCTAAAAAAAATATGCTGCTATTTGAAGCTGTAAACGAACTTGCTCGATATTTCATTCAAAAATCCAAACCGGCCATTTTATAGAGAATTTACAAACCTTAAAATGATACTATGGAAATTTCTGTCCAACCACTTCTTGTCGAGTTATTGAAGTTGTAGTGTGTTAAAGTTTTAGTGTTAAAATGACTTAAAGTTGTATCGTAGAGTGCTAAGTTTACAACGTAAAAAAATTTACTTCTACGCTTTTTGATATGTTTTCTCTAAATCTCTAAATTACTCGACAAGGAGTGGCCGCACAGAAATTTCCATAGTGGTCTGAGGTTTCTAAATTCTCTATTGGATTTTTGAATGAAATATCGAGCAAGTTCGTTTACAGTTTCAAACAGCAGCATATTTTTTTTTTTAGACATTTGTTTTACTGAAAAAAGTTTTAAACAAAACAAAATAAAATAAAACAAATTCCAGTATCGAAAAGAAGAAAAAATTTCCTTCAACTAGAAACAAAATTTTTTTTTGAAAGGTGTTATTTCACCAAGATACATTCAAATATGGGTATTTTTTCGAAGAAAATTTTTGTTAAGGTTTTTAATTGGCGCAGTTTATGTACCTTGTTTGTAGCTGTAGTGTCTAAACGTCACTCACCATTGTAAACTCAACTACCCATATAAACAGAGTTAGAAGTATAGACTGAAAAAGAACACTCTTGAATGAGCAGAGTGATTTTATAATACATAGATGACGAATTGAAATACAGATATAAAGTGAAATAAATAAATAAATACAGTAAAAAGGAATTTTATTTCTTAAAGAAAGTGAACACCACAAACTGGCGACGAGGATAAAAAATACTTAAAACGCGAGTATTAAAAAAGTAAAACATATCACATAAGTTTGCACGTGTTGTAAACATAAAAAAAATTTTTTTTAATGGAAAATTTTCCTATACACGTAAATGTGGGGCAATTCACTCCAAAAGACAGTTGGGATATTTTTAAAGAAAAATTGGATTTTTTCTTCAGCCCAAATAAAATCGTCGACGCTACGAGAAAAAGAGACGTGTTAATAAATTATATAGACACAAGTGTATATAAATTGGTTCGAGATTTGTGCAGTCCAGCCTTGCTGAGTGAAAAAAGCTACGAGGAAATTTCTAGCATATTACAGAAGCATTATGCACCGAATTTCTCAGTGTTCAAGGAGAGACAAACATTTTTTGATATCATACAGAACAACGATGAATCAATAAATGAATTTTGTGCTCGACTTCAGGGTGCAGCAGTAAATTGCAAATTTGGCGCTCATTTAGAGCATAATCTGTTAAATAAACAGGTAACAGCAGCGTTACCTATATATAAAAAAAAACTGTTCGAGGAAGACGAAAACTTAAGCTTCGAAGATGCATTAAAGAAAGCGAATGCCGAAAGAAATCAAGCAGGAAGGCAGGGGAGAAGTAAATTATGTTAACAGTCGTGATGTAATTAGAAGCAACAACAACAACAATCAAGGTAAAAATATTAAAAATAAAAATACTAGTGGTAGTGTTCTTAAATACAATAAATGTAGTAGATGTAGTAAATCGAATCACGAAGAAAAAGATTGTATTTTTAAGAATTTAAAATGTTTTAAATGTAAAAAATTAGGGCACAGTTCGAAAGTATGTAAAATATTGCAAAGTTATTTCGTATCAAACAATGGAAATAGTAATGAGGAAAATGACGAAGTATATTCGGAGATTAATAGTTTATATAATTTTAGTTGTAAAAATGATAAGCCTATATAGTTAAGAATTAAAGTAAATAGTATTAAGTTCGAAATGCAATTAGACACAGGTGTAGCAACGTCGGTAATTTCAAAAAAATATTTTATTGAAAAGTTTGTGAGTTTGAGTCTCATTCGTGATGATACCATATTGCAAAGCTATTCGGGTTAAAATTTAAAGGTTCTTGGAGCAATTCAAACGGTGGTAGAATACGAGCATCGAAGAAGTGAAATGAAATTTTTAGTGGTAGAAAAGGGAGGACCACCGATATTAGGTCGGGATTTTATGAGAAAATTTGATGTAGCATTCAAAATAAATTCAATTGAAACGAACGTAACGGTTTCTTCTATTTTGGAGAAATATTCTAATGTTTTTGATCAAGGATTAGGTTTATTCAAATTACATAAAGTGAAACTGGAAGTGGAGGATCCAAGGCCAATTTTTTTTCAAGCCACGAGCTGTTCCGTTTGCATTGAAAGGAAGTGTTGAAAAAGAGATAAAGGATTTAGTTAATAAAGGAGTTCTAGAGAAAATTGAAACGTCGGATTATGGTACACCTTTAGTACCTGTGTTAAAGGAGGATGGTTCCATTCGTATTTGCGGCGATTATAAGGTAACTGTAAATAAGTTTATAAAAAGTTTCAATCACCCGCTTCCGAGAATTAAAGATTTAATGTATATGCTTGGGAATGTTATGTTTTTATGTTAGTAACAACAAAAATTTTGTATTGGATTATAATTTAGTAAAACGGGAAACAAAAAAAACCCAATATTATCGAAAGTACTGGATATGGTAAAAAAAGGCTATAGATACAGTGATATAAATCCAGAATACAAGGCATTTAAAAATAAAGAATGAGTTAGCTGTCGAACAAGAAATTGTATTGAGAGCCACATTTCGGAATAGTTAAGACGAAGTCAATGAGTAGATCATATGCATGGTGGCCGAAGATAGACGAAGATATAGAGAGGATGATACAAAATTGTCGATCATGTCTACAAGTTCAACCAAACCCACCAAAAGCGGAATTGATTCCATGGGAAACTCCAGAGAAACCATGGTCAAGAATATACATATGGATTACGCTGGTCCATTATATAATACAAATTTTTTAATAATAATTGATGCATATACAAAATGGGTGGAGATTTTCAAACTAAACACAACAACTGCAGAAATTACAAAAAAATCTTTGAATCATGTATTTTCACGTTTCGGTTTACCAGATGTTATCATAACAGACAATGGCAGTCAATTTTGTTCGGAAGTGATGGAAGATTATTTCACGAAAATTGGAGTACGTCATATATTAACCGCTCCGGGACATCCAGCTACTAATGGTGCTGCTGAAAACATGGTAAATACACTAAAAAAATCTATTAAAGCTGTTTTTGATGATTGTAAAAGGAATGAAAGGAATTTTGATATAGATTTAACACTTCAAACATTTTTGCTTAGTTACAGGCCAACAAAACATTTAACGACGAATGAAACGCCAGCAAAATTGATGTTTAATCGGGAAATTAAGATGCAATTAGATTTATTAAAGCCTTCAAGTATTGAGATAAGAGTAAAAAAGATACAGGAACTGGCCATACAAAATTATAAAGGCAAAAGAAATAAGATTTAAGAGCCGGGGGAAGATGTATGTATTGATCAAAGATTATTCTAATCCTAATAAACCGCAATGGATGGATGCTAAAATACTGCATAGAATTGGCCCAAGAACTTATTTGTGCAAATTAAATAATAATCGTCGTATAAAGAGACATTTAAATCAAATTCGGAGTGGTATCAAAACGAATGAGTCAGTTGTTCAAACCTCAAATGATAGTAATAATAGTAATAATAATAATCAAAAATCTCCTAACGGCTGGATATATTATATTTTATGCTACCTTCGGGTTTACAGCCTTGAAAATAAAACTTTCTTTTACGACGACGTTTCGATATATATTATATCTTCTTCAGGTCTGTATACATAATATAAAACAACCACAAAAAGTATTTTTTAATAAGACAATTTTTAGAAAATTTTATGCAATGCTTAATTTTGAACCTACCGTTAAATGATAATTTTCCCCCCAAATATTCCAAAAAGCAAAATGTTACACAAACACTTCAGATTATATTATTTTATATAAAGTATGTACATATATAGTTATATAAAAATAAATCCGTAATTGTTTGTGTATATCTTCCAAAATATTTTCGTAGAATCAAAACATTCAAATAATTTTTGTCCGAAACTTTTTTTAGGCTAACTACATTCGAAATATTATTTTGGTTTGTGGATTATAGAATTTAGAGTTATGGATTTTCACATACTAATTTGGAAATTGTGTTAATAATACCAGAATAAACTTTGCTGAGGTCCTCCGTGTCAGTTTTCTTGTTCACTAAAGTTTCCTGCTTGCCGACAATATGAGCCATTTCCAAAAACTAACGGTTCTTATAAAATTTTTCATATTCAAGAATTTTGGCTTGATTCAAATTAAACTTGTGTCCCATAATATGGGAATGTTGGCACAGTGTAGTGGCTAGAGGATTCCTTATTGGTACCTTACAGTCCGATTTATGTTGACTCAGTAGATTCTTCAACAGTTGTTTCGTAGTTCCCACATACTTAAGACCACAGGCGCCACACGGAACCAAATACACTACGTTAGATCGGAGCAACTCCGGTGTGCTATCTTTCAATTGACTGAAAATCTTTTTCCTCAGTGGATTAGCTGCCGAAAGAGTGATTTTGCAATTTATGTTTTCATTACGCAACACTTTAGCAATATGCTCACTAAGGCCTTGCACGTAAACGATTAGTTTGTACGATACAATTTGGTTAGTAGCGGCGTCGCGATTCACTATATTACTGTTATTATTAATGGTATTATTATTACGGTTAATTTGGTTAAACCGATTAATCAATTTACTAATCAAATAATTTGGGTATTTATTTATTTTAAACAAATAATTTTTGATAATTTCATCGGTGTCAACAGTTGCATCCGTCGTTAATTTTTTCACGCAGCAAACCCAAACGCAGTATTAACAATTTGGTTCAACGGGTGGAAACTATTAAAATTTAGAATACGGCCGGAAGATAAATTTTTTGCGTACCAGACAGTATCAATTTGGCCATTATCTTTACGGATCAACAACGTGTCCAAAAAAGGCAATTTGCTCTCTGTTTCCATCTCCAAAGTAAATTTGAGGCGAAAATAATTACAGTTAAGTTTCAACTGTACTTCATTAATTTTATCTTCCGGGACACACAACAACAGGTCATCAACATATTTCTTCACAAACAGAATATTAAAATTAATGGAGCTGAGTACTGTGTCGAGCAACACTTCCATTATTATATCCGCTATAATCGGCGATAGCGGAGAACCCATCGCAACAAAGTTAATTTGTTTGTAAAAATTGTTCGATGCTGTAAAGTATCCCGATTTTAAACAAAAATCCACAAGATCCAAAATTCTGTTCTGGGAATGTTGGTGTAGGGCTCTATAGTTAACCATTTACCCGAAATCGTATCTAAAGCTAATCCGAGGTTGATGTTTGTAAAGAGTGATACCACGTCTAAGCTAATCAACCTATGTCGCTGTGGGACAATCTGCTCTTTAACAAACTCAACTAAATCAAACGAATTTTTACAGTTGTATTTCCGATCATCCGTTGCTACTTTCAACAGATCAGCCAAATACTTAGATGTCTTGTATGTGGGGCTGTTGATAAACGAAACGATGGGTCTCAACCGGTGATTGTCCTTGTGTACCTTCGGGTATGTCGGTGGTTATGTTGAGGTCAGAGATGATATAAAGGTTGTGGAGCTACTGCAAGACCAAGATACATACCAAAGGTTACATAAGGATCCGACAACGTCATATCAGAACATAAACAATAAAAAGATTCAAAAATTATACTCAAGTAACTTTATAGACAAGGAAACGAAACAGAAACTAACTACCTATACATCAGTGGCTCCGAAGTTTTATGGGCTTCCGAAGGTCATCTACCGTGGTCGGTTTTAAACCGCATAAAATATTCATAAAAAACAGAAAATTATAACAAAATAATGAAAAAGAATACTTTCAAAATACACAAAAACGTCTCTAAATTAATTTATCAATAATCCACTGTCAAAATTTTGCTTCTACAATAAAATATAATAGGTATTAAAATTTGATAGCTATCAAATCAAAATATATATTTTATTTTTGCTATTATAGCTTTGCCACATGGCAGAAATATCGACGACGATCTATCAACGAATATTCAATTTTCAATTAAATAAAAATATAATCTTGATGAAAATTGATGAAATCATCTACCAAATTTGTCCTATTAGTAATTACAATTAAAATATAATACAATATATTAAGTTTTATTTAAAAATAACAAATTCTGAATTTGAGAGAATTTGTCGGCGATATTTTACTAAATGGTATAATAAAATTCGTGACCGAACTCTTCCAAAAATAAACACGATTTCAGCATTCATCCTATGATAAAATTTCGACGATTTTTTTTTTCGTTCTGATTTAACCTCATTTCGTTGTCCCGGGATGTCAAATTGTCAAAAGTAGTGAATAATAATATTATTAATATAAATAATTCCTTTTGAACGCACCTTGATTTTTAATTTTCAGACTACTTATCAAATTAGAAACTGAAAAACGCTAAAGCCAAATGTCATTTTGTTTGTGTGACGTCAATTTTTATCGACGATATATCATTTCTCATGTGGCGCATTTTTGTATAAACGAACGAAATCGTTCGTTTTTATATCTCCATGTGGCATCGCTATTATACTATCAAAACATCGGTTTTACACCGGATATCAAAATAGTATTATACTATTTTGCTATTATACTATCTACGGTGTAAAACCAGTAATAGATGACGAATTGAAATAAAGATATAAAGTGAAATAAATAAATAAATACAGTAAAAAGGAATTTTATTTCTTAAAGAAAGTGAACACTACAGTAGCTTTGCTAAAAAATATATCCAAAATATTTCTTAAGCGCAAAACTAACTGAAAAACGAAAAGAGAAACAGCATATTGCTTTGTTCTATCTAAAATCTTCTGTTTCTTGATCGAATGTACCATACAATACTACTTTCAATTTAAGAAATTTAAAAAAAATTTAATTTTAAATAAAAAAATCATTTTTCAAACAAAAAAAAAGAAAATTAAAATTAAAATACAATTTTCTGGGTGACTTAATTTATTTTGGGTTTTTTTAAATTGAAAATAGTATGAAATTACACACTCAATCAAATTTCAGCAGATTTTACCAAACATAAAGCAATAATTTTGGAATTATATCGAAAGCACTAAAAGCGGTTTTTCAGTGTGTTTAGTGCTTTATTCCAATTTTAGCAAAACAATACGGAAATGTAGATAATAACAGGAATAAAACTCCTACCGTAAAGTGCCGCCTATAATACCCTCCACAATAAAATACCCGGGAATATTATTTGGCCTTTAAATCCAAATAATGTACCCGGGGTATAGTATAAGGATTTTTTCTGATTTTCTGGTTTGTTTGGCTTTTATGATTTTTTTTTGTATGTGCAATTACGGAAATAGAAATTGTATCATACATAATTATAAATGTAGGTGAAGGAGAGAAGAATGCAAATCAAAATTAAGTGAATCCCAAACTGTTGTCAAATGCCAATAACTGACTATCACATTAAAGGAGCAGGATGAAAAGTTATTATTCTGGGATTAAAAATCAAATAGTTAGCTGGTTTAAAGTTGAACGCCAAGCTAAAGTAGCAGTTATAATTATAGAGCTACTAAATAGATCAGTGAGGTATAAAGGCAAAATCAGATATCTGCCATAAAAATCACGCACCAAGGTCCAAGATGACGATAGTTCACCAGCAGAGAAAAATTAAAAGGTTGAAAAATATTTCTCCAATTGGGTTAGATGCAACCAAAATTTTCAACTTGGATGAAACGCCATGTTACCTCGATATGTGTCATTGGACGCTTTCAGGTTCCGCAACATGTTGCGGCATTCAAAATTTACTGAAGGAAAAAATGACATTCGATCTAACACGTTGCCATGAATTTCTTCGAGAAATTGGAGGCTTTCAGAAAACATCATGTTTGTTTTAGTCAACAAGTTGCCTACAGTTAGCGCCCATTCTCACACCTTTCGTTTTAAAGGCCAAAAATCAGTGGAAGGATTAAGCACAAATAGCGGAAAGGACCAATTCACGGTCGAATTGTACGTTTCGATAGCTGAAATTGTTGTAAAATATTTTCAAAGGATTAAAACTGGTTCCAAAACTTGACGCGCCAGAAAATATCGAGGTTAGTCTAACAAAGGTAGGTCCAATAAACGAACTCATTATAAAAATGTGGCTTAATTGATGCGTCAAACAGCGTGGAAAATATTTGTTATGTCAAAAAACTCTATTGCTGCTAGATTCATACGGATCACACATATCGGAGACAATCACGAAGTGTTTAAATTCGGCGATGGTAATAATTCCGTCAAAAACTGCTAGTTTTCTAGAACCACTTCATGTGTCGGTGAATCATCCATTTAAAATTGCTATGAAAACGGAATGGAATAAGTGGTTAGAGTCAAGGCCTAAATCATTTACCAAACAATTTTTAAAGTAATAAAATGAAATTTGATGTATAGAGATTTCATCGTAGGTGATAAGCTGTTCTTTATCTGCACCTAAAAACTTACCTACCTATAGTAGGCACCTGCCTATTCCTACCTACTTACATATACTTTTCAATATGATACCAAGCTCATTTGTTTACCCGGGTATTAACATTTATATACCCGGGTATTAAAACCCATATTATGTACCGGGTATACTAATAGATATTTTTATTATTTAGAAAAATTCGAATTTTCGAGTTACAATACCGGGTATTATAGGTGGCACTTTACGGTACCAAATTAACTGAATTTATAAATTAAATTGTATAAAACTTCAAAACACTCAAACTAAATAGCTTGATTAAGCTCAACAAACTTGCTCAGCAAAACAATACTTATTTGCTCAATAATAAAAAAAAAATGATGTGGAAAAACCAACCAATTTTGAGTAATATTGAGCAACTTCATACTATTTCCTAGTACTCGAACCCGAAATGTAATGAGCAAATTTTTAAGTTTCATATGCTGGTCGACAGATGTCACACTTATAACAATATCAAAGTAGCAAACCAATTTTAAAATAATGTATGTAAAAGCTGGATTAATAGCTGATTTATAGCTGGTTTAAGGCTGATTTACATTCAATCTTTTCGTTCTTTTCCAAAAGATAAAAGATGTACGATAAAAATTGCGTTTTAGTATGATTTCCTTGTATTGAAATGAGAAGGAATAATCAAAAAGTAATATTCAATACTATTTACTGTAACACTCAACTTTTTTGGTGAAAAAGAACGGAGAAATCTGAAAAAGATGAACTGGTTTATCTTTTTTCGTGAAAGTTGCTCAAAATTTATAAAATCAAAGTAACATTTTGAAAGGAAAAAATGAAATTTTGAATATGCCCGTCCTATTTTTATATATGGATAAAATGTATTTGCACTTTTCTTCGTGATTCTATTCTTTTGAAAATTAACGAAAAGATTGAATGTAATTCAGATTTAAATCAGGGTTAAGGCCGATTTAGATGTAGAAAACTGGAACGGAATAGTACATTACAATTTTCGTTTGGATGACAAGAACCACAATATAAACATGCAAAATTTTGCAAGGCTGTTTTTTCTTTTTTTTGAGCAATTGTTACTATAGAAATGAAAATTTAACTATAAAATATATTCGATCCGACAATATTTTTTGATATTTTATAGTAACAAACTAATCCAAACACAATAAAAGTATATTATTAAAACCCTTACAATGACTAGACGTCAAAAGTTAATAGGAGGCAAAAATAACCAAATTTTCAGAAACAAACATGTGATAACCATTAATCTTTTAAAATTTTTAAATACAAAACTTTAATTAAGAGCTTTCATATTTATTTTAGTTTGATTAATTTCCCCCAATTAATTTAATTTATGTCAAATAATTTTTTATTTTTGTACGATTACTGCATTTTTTTATTAACGCTAAAAATCATACAAACATCAAAAATTAGGAATTTAAAAATAAAATTAACAAAAATTTTTATTTAAAAAAAAGGAACATACATTCGAAAATGTTAAGAATTAAAAAAACAAAATTTTCCTTATTAAAATTATCTGAACTCCTAAAACGTCATTCATAGTAAAATATTTTCTTGAATAACAAGGAAAAGCTGCATAATTTAGTTCCCTATTTATCAAACAATCAAACGTAGTTGTTTATTATATTGATGTAATTAGATGAAATCCATTACCTTCAACCTTATAATTTATCAGGTTTCTAGTCATCTCGAAAACAACACGATTCTTTAAAAAGTCTTTTTACTTTTTCCGTTCAAAATCCAATATGTGCATTTTCAAAATCAAAATCATGTTTATGGTATTTGTGCATCAATTTTGCAATCAGACCACAATTGTAGATTTTGAATTTTTTTGTCTCAGAATTTGCTGATTTGTAAAGTGATTTTCAAAAAAATCGAAATTTTTATGAAATATGTATGTGGAAATAATCAAGCAATCTAAATGCGTGTTGGTACAACAATTTCAGGTCCCGAAACCTACTTTTAGAGGTATCGCAATCGGAAAACAATTGTAGATTTTTGGGCTCAGGATTTGCTGATTTGTAGTAAGATGATCAAACAAATCGAATTTTGAATTTTTTGACTGAGAATTGTATGATTTAAAGTAAGGTGATTTTCAAAACAATCGAATTTTCTCTTAAATGTTTAGAAATAATCAATCAGCCTAAATGCGCATTGGCACACCAATTACAGGTCCTGAAATCTAACTGAAAAGTTATTCAAAACCGCATTCGGAACACAATTGCAGATTTTGGATTTTTTTGGCTCAGAATTTGCTGATATGCAGTAAGGAGATTTTAAAAAAAATCGAATTTTCTATGAAATGTATGAAAATAATCAAGCAAACTAAAAGTGCGTTGGCACAACAAATACAGGTCCTGAAACCTAACTTGGAAGATATTAAGAACCGCAATCGGAGCACAATTATTGCAGATTTTGTTTTTTTTTTTTGGCTCAGAATTTGCTGATAAGTGATTTAGACCGTAAAGTGATTTAAAAAAATCGAAAAATCAAGCAATCGAAATGTGTGTTGGCACAATAATTGTAGATCACGAAACTTATAACCTATCTTAAGAGTTATTAGGAACCCCAATCGGAGCACAATTGTAGATTTTAGAATTTTTGAGCTGAAAATTTGATAATGTATGGTGATTTAAAAAAATCGAATTTTTTATCAAATATATGGAAATAATCAAGCAATTTAAATGCGCTTTGGCATAACAATTACAGGTCCCGAAACCTATCTGTAGAGGTATCAAGAATAATCGGAGTACAATTGCAGATTTTTTTTTTTTTTGTCTCAGGATTTGCTGATTTATTGTATCGTGATTTTCAAAATTTTCTAATTTATAGTGAGGTGTTTTTTCTATAGGTTTCAGGACCAGTAATTGCTGTTCCAAGGCGCATTTACATTGCTTGATAATTTCCATACATTAAATATAAAATTCGATTTATTTTGGATATCACCTTACTATAAATCATACAATTCTGAGCCAAAAACATCCAAAATGTGCGATAGTGTTCCGATTGGGGTTCTTCATAACTCTAAACAAGATAGATTTTGGGTACTGTAATTGTTGTGTCAACACACATTTAGTAATATAAAGCTGTGTGTCGCAGGTCGTTTTTTTTTTGCTAAATTTTCGACTTTTCTATATGGCTGATTGGTTCATACCAGCCATTCTTAGATGGCAGGCAACAGGTTCATTAACAGGTGCAAATACATTTTACCCATATATAAAAATGGGACGGGCATATTCAAAATTTTTCAAAATGTTACTTTGATTTTATAAATTTTGAGCAATTTTTACTAAAAATGATAACCCAGTTCATCTTTTTCAGATTTTTCCGTTCTTTTTCACCAAAAAAAAGTTGAATGTGGCAGTAAATAGTATTGAATATTACTTTTTGATTATTCCTTCTTATTTTAATACAATCAAATCATACTAAAACGCAGTTTTTATCGTACATCTTTTATCTTTTGGAAAATAACGAAAAGATTGAATGTAAATCAGCCTTTAATCATCTAAAAGCTCAATAAACTTCGCCAGTAAAATAAAATTGTTGGCTCAATAATAAAAAAAGTGGAAAAACCAACCCATTTTAATTAATATTGAGCAACTTCGCATTATTTTCTAGTATTCGAACCAGAAATATATTGAGCAAAGTTTTAGGTTTCATATGCTGGCCGACAGATGTCACACTTGTAGCAATACCAAAGTTACAAACCAATTTTAAAATAATGCATTACGAAATTCAACAATCATAAAATCCATAATTATTTTGGATTAATTTAATAAAATAAAAAACTATGTAACTATTTTATTATTAATTTTTTATTATTTTATCAATTTTTTATTTCTTAATAGTTTTATGCGTTTTACAATGTTCTTATCACATAAAGTTGTTTCTTGTTTGTTTGTTTTTTCTTAAAAAGCATGTATACAGACATGTAGGGTATTGAGTTTTTTTTCCTTTTTTACTATATTATCTTATCCATTTTACATTGAATCGATTTGTTTATTTTAATTAAATTAATTATTTTGTATGATATATTTATTCTAAATTTACATAACTTTTTATAGGATTTTTTTTTTTATTTTGTTTTAATTTTATATTATATTTTTTATTAAAATTAAAATATTTTTTTGTTTGTTCGTAATAAGTTTTTTTCTTGGTTTATTAAATAATAATTATTATTCTTATATAAATATGTACTTAGTTTCATTAATATTTACAAATGTTAAACATTATTCTTACATGTTTATTTTATATAATTAAAATTCTTATTATTTATTAAAATAAATATATTGTTTTTTATATATTTTTATGTACATTATTATATAATTTAATAACATAAAATTTTTCTAATCATTTTAAAAATAATAATTTAAAACTATTTTATCAACCAATCAAATCATGAATAATTAAAAAAAATTAACTTTTTTTATTTAATTTTTTTTACTATGCATTGGGAAGACATGAAAACATATTCGTTTTATTAATAAAAAAATTTTAATTTTATGTTCAAAAATATAAAATGAAAATAATATTTTTGTCAACTGTTTTTATTTCTGTATATTATTATAATTAAATTAATAATGTTTATTCAAACAAATATTTTTTCATTGTAATTTTGGCTTCGCTTCATAGGCCAAATTCGAGGCCTTTTTAGTTTTTATTAGGGTTTTATATTTATTTGGATCTGAAATTTCGAACTGTTCAATAAAAGAAAATTTCTTTATGATTTTTCAGTATTTTTTGTTTTGTTACAATTGATATAAGATTTTAGATATGACTTAGAGCTGTTGCGATATGTGGTTTCATAATTTGATATGTTCTAAACGTGGTATTGATATGTTTATTTTGATTTTGACTAGATTTAACGAGTCCGTTAGCATATTATCTTTTGCATTATTACAAACAACCTGTCAAATTTATTTGAACGTAATTGTTAGTAATTTATCGCCTAGAATAGGCTCCAAACATGGGAATAACGAAAATTCTATTTACTTCATCATTCAGTTTTCAGTTATATTTTAACTTTCACCAACATAAAGCTTAAGTTCAATTAAAATGATCATTTGTTTCAGATTTTTTTTTGTCTAAGAGTGTAATGATTTCACCGAGGAAATTAAGATTTTGCATAAAGTCTCATTCCAATCAAACCAAACCAACGATTAATTTTAATCCAGCAGCTTGGTGTAGAATATTGGATTTTCTTTTAATTTATTAGTCGCCAAATAAACCAACTGGATTATGTTTATTTTAATTACGGTACATTTTTCGTAAGTACAAGAAGAGCAGAATACAATATGCGTTATGTATCCAAAAATACAGAATTTAGTTGTAAGGTTAATAACTTTCCCTGCCATCTCAGATGTCTATCTATTAGAAACGCTTTTATAACATTTAATTTTTTTTACATAATTGGTCAACGTTTTAATAAGGTTTTACCTTACTAAAGAATGGTCTAATCGGATAACTAAAATGTATGTGTGAGTGTGTGTGTGTGTGTGTGTGTGTGTGTGTGTGTGTGTGTGTGTGTGTGTGTGTGTGTGTGTGTGTGTGTGTGTGTGTGTGTGTGTGTGTGTGTGTGTGTGTGTGTGTGTGTGTATGTGTGTGTGTTGGGTGTATATTTTGTTTTATTTGTTTTTTTAAGGATCTGGCATCTGGGGAAAAAATTCATTTACGAACCCCTGGATGAGCAACCAGGGAGTGTGGGACTCTTCAATTCGTCTACCCACTAAAATACCCCAGACCCTCGCCACTGTATCCCTTGTCCTCCTGGTACCACCGTCAGGCACTTAATCAGTAGGGAAATTTAGCAGCTTACGCTATATTACTCCTGTATGTTTCTACGGTTCCACTCGAGCACCCGTAGGCGCTTCATTACAGTGGCGGCGAAGTCTCTAATTGCGCTCCAATCACCTTCCGACTCCGGCATGAGCTTAACACAATTGTTCAAGCTTACTTGAACTCGCAGCTTTTCAAACATTTCTTGCCTCGAATCGTCGAATCTGGGACAATAAAAAAGTACGTGCTCAACGTCTTCAGCCAACCCCAACACAATAAGGGCATTCCGAGCTGTTCTCAATTTTAAATTTGCACAAATACGCTCGAAAGCATCCGTGGCCTGTAAGGAACTGGGTGAGATAAAAGTCGACCTCCCCGTGACTTCGGTCCATCCCATCGTTAAAACTGGTATTAGCCAATGCGACCAACGGCCTTGTGTTGGGTGTATGTGTGTGTGTGTATGTGTGACAGGAAAATACTGTATGTTCGCCTTCACATGTCGCTGCCATCCCAAAACACAATTATTCAAACGAAGGTTTTAGGAAATTTTGTAATTAGGAGATTTTATAATTTGGTGAGTTTGTAACTAGGAGATTTTGTAATCAGCAGATTTAAAAAAAAAATAGAAGATTTTGTAGCTGAGATTATGAAATGAGGGATTACGTACCGATCCTAAGGCAATCACTATCACCGAAAAGTGTTAGCCTTGACGACCGTTTTCAAAATTTCGAAAGACTTATTTCGTCGGAAATATCAGCATTAATGAATTAATCACATAGAAGTTGAGAACATAGTCGTACATCCGATCTACGTCACACAAGGAGACAAGGCGCTAAGGTGTTTATCCTCCTGCAAACGATACGAGGAATTACAAGGAAAACGATACGAGGAATACCGGTAAATTTCAGAAAAAGTGTTTTCACATCACTCCATAATCTGGCACACCCCGGGATCAAAGCTACTGTGAAGTTATTGATTGACAATGTAATTTGGCAAAAAATTGTATACAGTTGATAGGACGAGATGTGTTGCTTAGGAAACACAACGACACCGCAGGTGGAGTTGTGTTTCTTAGGTAACACATCGAGTCCGCAACTGTATATTCAGATGATTTTCGAAGCTCGAATTGTATATGTTAAGACTATACAACGAATCTACCATGTCAAATATCAAAAATATTAAAAGCCCCTACAGGCGGTGCAATTTGGTTGCACCAACCAAATTGCTGAGGTTGGTTCAACCAAGTTGGTATTGGCTACACACCATGCAACTTGATTTGCAATTTGATTGTTACCAATTTTGACGTTTAGTTGTTGATTGGTACAAGAATTTGACATTTAGTTTTCGTTAAAAAATAACAAACGCGCCATGTCATTTTTATCAAAAAAACAAAAAATTGGAGTTGCACTAGCAGCCTCAATAACTTCCGACTCCCTTTTATACGCGGTCCTCATATTATGTAATTTTTTTTACTGTGGCGATCGTAGCATCACTTTCAAGTTTTTTAAATTTTTCGGTGAGCGTTTCAAGCGCTTTGTGCCGTGCGTCTCGGTTGCAATAAAGATTACTTGATGTATCCCAAAGATAACTAAATTATCTATAGAGTTCTAATAAATCAATAATTATTTCCCTCTCTGTTACCGCCATTTTCTTTTTTAATTATTTTTTCGGAGATATTTGTTTTAAGAAACGCACTACATATATGAATAAATTCTAGTGAATAAATTCTACATACTATGAAAACACCACATATGACGAAATATCGCACCGACAACAATACACACGATGCAATTTGGTTGGTTGGTTAGTCGGTTGGATGGAATTTTTCTTGCAACTCATGCAACTTAATTTTATCGCACCGACATGCATACACACTATGCAATTTTACCTCCAACCCAACCAAATCGCACCAATCAACCAACCAAATTGCATCGTCTGTAGGGGCTTTAATTGTTTGTTTATATTCATGGAAGATATGATTTATTTGTTTGCGGCAGACACCACTAGTGGTGTTTCGCGAAACACTACTTAGCAACGCAAATAACCGATATTATACAGCGTAACTAAGGAAAATTCAACTATCTGATTTATTTTCCAATGAATTGTATAGTCAGCGATATTGTGTTACGTTGATAGACCGATACACGCGTTGAGTCGAAGCCATTCCAGTTCCAGACATAGTGGAATCAACAGTAGCATGGGCAGTGTACTCAGTCTGGATTGCTAGATTCAACTTTCCCGAATTCGTTGTGACAGACCAGGGATCGCAATTCGAATCGCAGCGATTCGCCGAATTATCCGCATTATTGGGATTTGTAAGGAAGCAAACAAATAGTTACAAACCAAAGTGTAACGGGATGATTGAAAGATGACACCGAACAATAAACTGCATTCCGCGAGGATTTACAAATGACGTCAGCAGAACTGGTTTACGGCAGTATCATGCCGGGTCAATTCCTAGACACAAGCACAATCGGCATACCTCAAACGGAATTCATAAAAACAATTAAAGATCATATCAAGGAATTCACACAGAAGCCAGCATCAAGACACAGCCAGGGTAAATTCTTCGTAAGTGAAGAATTAAGCACCCCCAGTCACGCCTTCGTAACGGCAGACGCGGTACGCAAAGCGTTTCAGCTACCGTACACTGGGCCATACTGGGCTATTAAAGAATTTTCGTTATCCACATCAACGGCAAGAAAAAGTTTTCGATCAACCAATAGAAACCTGGCTACCGGGATAATACAGAGTTTCCATTACGAGAGGCCGCCCCGGTGGCACAGTTGTTAGCATGCGTGCTTTAAGCTCCGGAGGTCCCGGGATCGATTCCCGCGCGGCGGGTGATGAAAAAATCACGGCTGGTTAATGTAAGGATCAATGAACTAATCACTCATTATCCGTTATAAACATGATTACGAAACTTCACTATGAAGCGGCCAAATTCCTCTATAGGATGTAGCGCCAGCAAAAAAAAAAAAAAATTAGAGTACGTGCATCTCTTCTCATTATGATGTAATTATGTAACATTTAGCATACGAAGGTCAACCGGGAACGATTTTAGTGCGCAGAAGAACCAAAGTTTAACGGGCATTGCTGCGAGGCGGATAAACGTAAATTTTACAGACCTTTGTTTGCATTTCGTGTATAGTTTATTGGTAAACCAATATTACCAAAATATTAGAAAATCAAAAAACATGGACATTTTTTAGTTAATTTTATAATAATTATAATTTTATTTCATAATTCTCATTTTATTTATTGAATTCTCTTACTTTTTCTGTAACTGCTCTTCATTATATTTATTGTGCGCTTCTAATAACCCTTTCAAACCAATAGGCTGCAATTGGATTACTTCAATTGTTTCAATTCCAGGAGCCGATTTTCTTTTCCCTCTTTTGGAGCTCTTTATTTCATCAGAACGTTTAGGTGAATTGGTGTTTTGGTTATTTTTTGTAGCTTCACTTTTAGCAGCTGCAATATTGGTCCCCAACATATTTTATTTTTATTTTGTATTAAATTAGACAAAAATTATATTTTTTCTAGTGACTAGGCAGCTAGATTTAACTTTTGTATACGATTGAAAATTGAATAAGAAAAACAAAATTTATGTCGAATATATTTTTCTCGCCAGCCTACTAAAATTCATTCATATTCGATTTTGAGTCATATACGATTTGCAAAGTAGTTTTTTTTTATAAATATTGAAAAACTGCTACATCAGGTTGATGGATTAAGCTCAAAATACACCGATATCTCCTATTTTATATAGAAAGCTTTAATGTGAAAAGTCGTTTTCTACCCAACATATTAAACCAATTCTTACCTTACGCTTTACTATTTTTTATCAATTTATAGCAGCTGAGAAAATGAATGTTAGAAAAGGCCATAAACAAAAAGGTTCAATAATTGTCAACCAATTTATTGGGTGTACAAACTCATTTCCGAACTTAGTGAAATAAAAGTTATTTGTTTATGTAGTGATAATGGTTTTTTCAAAGTAACCTCCATCGGAAGCTACAACATTCGCCCATCCGTTCAGATAATAAGCATATTCCCTGGAGGAAGTCATCATAAGAATGAAAGTGCTGTTCAGCCAGAACTGATTGCAAGAACCGGAATAAATGGTAATCCGAAGGAGCAATGGGCGCTTTCAGTTCCTCCACCATAGTGGCATTGAAAATTTACTGATGGAAAGAATGACATTCGATCTATCAAATTGCCATAAAATGTTCGATAAGTGGCATTCGTTACTTTCCATACAAATGGCCCAAATGGCATTCGTTACTTTCCATACAAATTTAATATTGAGTAAAAGTTCAGAACCTTGTTCTCAAACCATTTTCTAATATTCGCAATACATGAGCTTTTTATACCAATAACCCAATAATTTCTTACATTTAATAAAAGTTGAAAGCCTTGTTTTCGAACAATTTTTCAATCTTCAGCTTTCTATAGCTTTTTATACCAATCACACAGTAAATTTTTGTCTTCTGTACGTCTTTTAGGCGCATAATCAATTATATACAAGTTTGCATATGTAAATAAAACCGTAATTAAATTACACAATAATAATAATAATTACTACCTACCCTTGTCAAATATCGAGAAAAATGTAGAATAACAAAATATGGAAAATAAAAAATTGTAAATGTGTGGAAAAATTCAGGGTTTTCGGGCCACCAAATTTTGTATAAAAAATTGCGAAAATCATTGAATAGGGACGGACGGGATATAAAGCAACAGAGTGAAAGTCAAAGACTGGTCAGTCATTCACACTAATCACTAAAGCAGTAGACAACGGTGGGTAATAATCATTCAGCAATGTTATCACTTGAAAATAGAGTCTAAAATTAAAAATATTCTCTTTTATTCCATTCACCAGAAGAATTATAACAGTGTTAAGTATTAAAACTAAAAAAATCCTACTAATACCAGCAGCCCTACTTACTAACCAACCCTCTTAAAGGGATCTCAATCTTACTATAAAAATCAGTATGGCGCAGCATTAAGCTGGTAATTCGACTACGGTCGACAAAAATCTCCCAAGAGGATTTCTATCTATAGGTCCGAAAAAAGTGTATCTTAAATTTCTTTGTGTTGATTCAGATTTAAAAGTCATCCTTGATCAAAAGTCTGGTACTTTTAGTCCACAAATTCGAATAAAAAATGCAGCAAAATCTAGGATTTCAGCCGGGTCGCCCCAAACCCCACGGCCAACCACTACCCCTACCTGCCTTGATCTCAGTTACATATATGTCGCATTGGGCGACATAGGCAGCTGAAAAACGTTTTTGTACATTGAGCTGAGGAAACTCAACTGTTGCACGTTGTCAAAGCTTACTTTAAAGCCATCGATTGTCTGTTTACCAGCTTATAATAGATTACACCTATTAGATGCCATAACCATCACTTTCAAACCATGAATAATTGCTGGTTTGTCTTAATGGAGCCACTTTCCATCTCCAGTAATTGTTCGATGCAAAAACCCATTATTCTTCTACCCTTCCCGCAAATGCTGTTTTTTTGCAACAAAATTCAACATTTCCAAAGAGAAGAAAATAATTGTTGTTCATGCTTTGAACAAATGCCACCAGTAGTTATTCAAGGTAGACATCTGACCTTTAAAAAACATGCATTGCCCGATTGAATGAAATGCAAGCAGTGATACTAACGACATCGAAGTAAAAGCGTCGGAAATACGCACCCAATATTATGTACATAATATTTTGAAACATTTAACCGCATTTTCTTGATTTTTCCGCTAAAGACAGAAACTCTTTTTGCAGATTGAAACAGTACCTAGAGTTATGACAAAATAGGGATATATTTATGGCAAGAACTGTTAACTATTTTAAATGTTTTGTTCTTTTATGGAAAATATTCAAATTCTTTTTTCACTTGATTGGGTTCACACTTCATTAAATTAAGTGTTTTACTTCTTTTAGCCATATCAAGTATACGATCAAATTAATCATTTAACAAACAAAGTGCGATCTCTAACAAATGTTATACAAATAGGTTCCGGAAAAACAATGATCGATAAAAAGGCCAACATAGAGATGAACCAGAAGGGCCGGGATTTTAATTGCATTAACCAAAAAAATAGATTGAAGTTGAAATGTCATATACATTTTTTTTTCAATGTTGAATGGAATAAACCAGAGGGAAACCGAGGTTTTCTTAATCGTTACAACCAATATTTACATGATTTATTTTGTTTAAAGTGGCTGGACACATTGAACATTAAATTGGATTTTTCTAATTTAAGAATGATTTGAACTCCAATTCTCCCCAATTTGTTTATAAAAGTTAATTTTATTGAAAATCCAGAATAAAAATTAGGATTTTTACAATAGAACAACAACCATGGCTAATGGTTCTTGCCCCTTCTTTAAATCAGTTTTTCAACCTGCAAAAAAAAATATTTATGTAACCGCAAAACCCTCTTTGAATAAAAATAAATATTTATATCGTACTAAAATCATGTTCCGTTTCTGGAACCCGCTCACTTAAAATAAAGTTTTTAAATGAATTACCTTCTGAATAATTAAATACACATATGTCAACGTCTAGTTTAATTTGTCGTACATTTTCATTAGTCGAACCTTCTGATTAGAGGACCGAACACATTGGTTATAATTCCAAAATATTATAGCATTAACAACAATTAATTTAAAAAATTGAACAACTTTAGTCCGCATCTTTTCAGATCCTATAAAATAATTATTTGTTATCTGTAAAAATAAATAAATTTTATAAATCAAATATTAATTATACGCTACAATTAATCAATATTCATTTCATTAGATTCGTTGCATTTGTCGTTTCGACAGATAGGTCAATTAATAAAATAAAATATAAAATTTAACAAAAAACAAATATTTATAAAATATTTAAAATTTAACGTAAACGAAAAATATTTTTTCTTTAAACAATTTTTAAAAATTATAAATAAATAAGTAATAGATAATTTATTTATTTATGTATAATTTGTATATAAGATTTTTAATTTTTTTTATTACAAGCTACTAAATTATTTATATTATATGTTTATTATATTATTATTATAGTATATACTATATTAGGAAGTCTTTTCTTGTTTTTTTTTATTTAAATTTATTTTAATTATTTTTAAAATAAGTTAATTATTTATTTTTATTTATATGGCTATATTATTTTATATAGTGTCAATACCAATTTATTTTGATTTGCCTTTTTAATTAAAAAATTAAATAGACTTGAATTATTCATGTACAAGTAATTTGTATTTAATTTAAATATGTATGATTTCATTTTTTAAAATTTTATTTTGAACACAGTTTAAAATATTTTCCTTTTTCAATTTAGATGACCAATTTTTAATTAATTATTAATTAATATACAAAACTCAAAACTTGTTTAAAATAAATAAACTAATTTAAAAATAAGAAATAAATATTAAACACAACTTTCGGGTCCTGGTATTGTATCCGTAATTATATGATTTCTACTATTTCTAAATTTATTTAATGTTGAACTACCCTTAGTTAGGGTCGAACTTAATTGTTCGCTAAAATCTTGTTGATGATTTGATTTATTACTATTGGCCGTGTGGTTACCACCGCCGGATAATAGAAAATCAGAACCCGAATGTCGAAATTCATTTGCCTTCTGATTTAAATGTGCATTATTATTTCTTATTCTATAGTCTAACGAATTTGTATCAAATTCTAAATAGTCAGGACGCATATTTTCTGTACCTGCTTGTTGTGTATGATTAAGTGTTAGCGCACCAGGCGATGATATTTGTCCTGAATTATCGTAATCTAAAAAATGTCGCTGAGTTTTATTTTCATATTGCGATGATGATGTTCGATGATTTTGGTCCGATGAATTTGTTGATGAATTTGAATGTATTGACGTATTTGTCATCGTATCAAATTGGAAATTTTTTTGAAAATCTAAAGCACCACCAAATATTGCACTGTACAGAGGTGGTGGTGCCTCATATGATGATTTGATTGGATTTGTACCGTATGTTGTGGGGTCATTTTTCTTCAGTGAACTATGATGGCTGGATGGTGTGGTGGATGATGGTTGTTGTTCAAAATCATCGTTTCTATACATTGTAGATGTCTGAAAGTATAGATAAGTAATAAAAAAATATAAAAATTAATTGAAATGATCGTATGGATTTTTTACTGTCTAATGTTTACTTACAGGTTTTGGTTCGGTGACTGTTGTAAATAATGAGTTTGGTTTTATCATAGGAGGTGAATTTATCGATGATGAATTTTTTAACGAATTTATACTATCTGAAGCTGAAAGTATATAGAAAAATAAATGAAAATTATCTTAAGATTTAAGTTTGATAAATTTGGGAGATGTGGGATGAGATTTGGTCTAATTGAGTAGCATTTTTACACTGAATTATAGGGGCTGCAATATTTTACAAAAGTATTAGTAAGGGTTTTCGAATATTTTAGCCGTTCAAATTTGAAACCCGCATTTAAAACTGGATACATCAATAAAAGCACATTTCCGTGTTCTACAATAGGAAATTTGAATAGTTGAATGGTGGAATAGTGTTGTGGTTTTTAATAAATTAATCTTTTTTGTTGTAGCACTCTCTAGAAAACAACTAAATAAACCCCTTGTCGTTTCATTTGCATAACAAATAAAAACTACCCCATCTATACATTTTCCGGCCGGCTTAGAACTAAAATCTAGATTTCACCGCGATCCTAATTTTTTGTTACGTCGAACCAACCTTTTGGTTATTTAATTTCAAATTAGAAACGAACAATGGTTTATATTATTCAAAAAAAACTTTTCAAAATGGCCCAGTAGATAGATAGAGGAAGCAAAAGGTAATAAAAATTACATATAATTAATAAAGATCGATGTTGGAAGTATCTAATAATTTAGATTAATTTAAAGTATCAAGGTGTTAGTATTTCATTAAGACTGTATGACCGAATCTGAAGTTTTTTAGTAAACATACAAATTTGTAACATTTATTTGAAAAATATTCTCGTGCATTAATAGTTTTTTAATATGCTGTCCAATTGGCACATTTCTTTGCCTCACTTTGTTTCATTTCAATTGCAATAATTTCCGAGTAATAGGTGGACAGAAAATATGGGGTGACTAGACAATGGTAACGTTAAAGAAATTCCACGAATACTACATCGGTTGAAAAGTTTCCTGAATTGACACAAAAATGGCGCTTTAAAAAGTTCAAATTGATGTATGTACTCTGCATTTTGGCGAAAATGGGTAAATTTCAAATTCTTGCTGCAATCCATTATCTTTATTTGCATGGCTTATCAACTTTCGGCGAGTCTACACCATCCTATGAAACTGTCCGTTTTTAGGTAGGTGCATTTAAACGTGGTTGGGGTTGCACAAGTGTTTTTGATCATGCAGCGAAAGGCCAAAGGAGGTTACAACATGAGAAATGATTAAAAGAATCCATGATATAGTGATCGTAAAGTGAAGTTCGAGAACTTTACAGCAATGTTTGGAAAAAAATATTGGAAAATCATTGCATGAAGTGTATCGAATTAAAAGGAATTATATTGAAGATTAAATTAACACATTTCAAAAAAGTTTCATTTTATTATCAATACCGGAAATTTTTCAGCCAATACTGATTTAATTCAAGCTTCTGATTTTGCAAACTGATTTTGCAAATATGATTTTGCATAATCATATTCATGTACACAATTAGCCTATAGCACTCGACTCACTAATTCCAATTTCGTGGTCGCCCTATTTTATTTTTATGGTTTATAAATTATTGTTTCTCCGATCACAGAGATGTCTACAATGTCTCACCTATATTTTCGGATAACTTGTCAATGTGCCAATATATGTGGCCAACCTGATCCAATTGTGACGAGCTTTACTATACTTCACAGAATTTAGAATTTTGAATAATTTTGATGGTTTTATAAATTATTGTTTCTCCGATCACAGAGATGTCCACAATGTCTCACCTATATTTTCGGATAACTTGTTCATGTGCCAATATATGTGGCCAACCTGATCCAATTGTGACGAGCTTTACTATATACTTCACAGAATTTAGAATTTTGAATAATTTTGATGGTTTTATAAATTATTGTATCACCGATCACAGAGATGTCCACAATGTCTCACCTATATTTTCGAATAAGTTATCCATGTGCCAATATGCGTGGCCAACCTGATCCAATTGTGACGAGCTTTACTATACTTCACAGAATTTAGAATTTTGAATAATTTTGATGGTTTTATAAATTATTGTTTCTCCGATCACAGAGATGTCCACAATGTCTCACCTATATTTTCGGATAACTTGTCCATGTGCCAATATATGTGGCCAACCTGATCCAATTGTGACGAGCTTTACTATATACTTCACAGAATTTAGAATTTTGAATAATTTTGATGGTTTTATAAATTATTGTATCACCGATCACAGAGATCTCCACAATGCCTCACCTATATTTTCGGATAACTTGTCCATGTGCCAATATATGTGGCCAACTTGATCCAATTTTAACGAAACGGTGAAACACTACACGAGCTTCATTCAAAGACCTAGTGGGCAATGGGAGGAGCATGACGATTTATGCAAACAAATTCGGCGGGTTTCTAATTATAAAAAATGTAACATACATATTAAGAATTATACACGATATGGAAAGAATGCCTCATATTCCGTTACAATGAAATCTTTATTATGTTATTTTATGTTCCGCCTTCTTAGACAAAGTATTTCCCCAATATTCAAATCTGCTCATCACGCTTCGTTAGTTTTTATTTCCCGTTACGTGTGTTTGACCTATATTTTTTGTTCTTGGTGGTTTTCCAGTTGATAGAAAAAAAAGACCCCGATGGATAATATCTCGATTTGCTCACTAGTACCATAAATAACCATAATCACAAAATTATGACACGTTCTTAATATTTTGTGAAATTTTTTTTTTGCTTTTCCTACTTATTTTTGAACTTGAAATTTCCCCATGTCGCAATTTTTGTTACGATTTTACAAAATGTTTACTGCGATCTATGTAATCTACTTGCGAGTATATACCCAATGGAACGAGAAATTGAGTAACACAAGTAAAACACAGCCTTCTGTTTAGTTGTGTTTTTTGGCTTTTGTAAAGTTGTTTAATATAGTAATGGCGATATTTAAAATGAGATTCAAAATATGACAAAAAAAAAATGGACATGTAATAAAAGGAAAGCATTGATATTTACCGCATTGATATTTAAACACATTTTTCTTAAAAATGTATCATCAACAACAAAATAATTTTGTATTAATTTTGACATTTTACATCATCAAAAAATAAAAAACTCGAACGTAATAATCTATTGGAATTTTCGCAACTAAAATCCACTAGCGCAAATTTTATGCGTAACTACTTCTGTTTTCTACACCATCGTATGAGCATGGGTAGTTGTGAGTAGATACAAGTACTTGCAAGTAGTTTGCTTTCGCCAATGGAAGACGCTTATTGACTTAACAACCACATAATTTGTAGAAAGCTTTTATTTCAATATGACCAGAATGCTGTTACGAAATTTTTTTAAATTTTGGTTTAAATAAATCAAATCAATTATTACAAGAAAATGAAAACAATTTACTTAAACGACATTTATTTATGTTGAAATTCAAACATTTATGAAAATATTTCAGAAATCATAATTAAGAATTTGTAACAATAATTTATAAAACCATCAAAATTATTCAAAATTCTAAATTCTGTGAAGTATATAGTAAAGCTCGTCACAATTGGATCAGGTTGGCCACATATATTGGCACATGGACAAGTTATCCGAAAATATAGGTGAGACATTGTGGACAATAATTTATAAAACCATCAAAATTATTAAAAATTCTAAATTTAACAGTGTAATTTTTTGTTATTTCTTTAAGGAAAAACTTCACACTCATGGTTTTTTGGGATTTTTGTTTTTTTTTTGGGATTTTTTTATTTTGGATAACGACCCCAACCCCTTTCACATTTCAAAACCAAGATTATGAAAAGCGGGATTTTCAAAAGCAGGATAGCGGGATTTTAAAAAGCGGGATTTTTTAAATTGGGATTTTGATTTCGGGATTTTGAAGGCGGGATTTTGAAAAGCGGGCAAACTTACCTTCCCCACACTTTACACATCAATTGGTATTTGTCTATGGTAAAAATCGTATTTTCTCCTGTTCCTTAAAAAAACTCTGGGTTTTTATTGAAGTAAAGTTAGCGGTTTAGAAAAAACTCGGGTAGAGTACCACCATTGTGCCCGAAATCTATATCTTACAATTTTTCAAAAATTTTGAATCTTTTTGACTTAAAAAATCTTTATCTTTTTGACATATTTTATCTCAGCTAACTTTACTTTGGTAAAATATTACAGTTTAATTTTTAAGCCAATGGTGAACGCTCTGCCTCTCTGCCTTTAGAAAAGAAAACGAATATTTTGCACCATCTTGGTCCTTTAAGTGTTTTCACAGCAGCGAAAAATTTATCGTGATGTGACAGTCACTGCCTTCACAGCAGTTGTGTGTGCAACCCGAAATACATTTTACGCTGCTAACATGTACATCAGTAAAAAATACACCAGTTTCCCTATTCTGGCTATTCCCTGGGAATTGGGAATTGAAATATTTTGACAGTATTCTAGCAGTTGGGAATTATTTTTTCCAAAAGTGTATTCTGGCGATTAGGAATTTTTGAATATAAGGAAAAATAATTCCATTTTATTTAAGTATTGACGTTTACTTTTCCCTAAATTTTTTTTGGGAATTAGAAGAAACTGGTGTTTTCAATATTGGTGTCTTTTTGTGTTTTAAATATTTTATTGTATTTACAACGTAGTATGTAGTATCGGTAAAGTTTTTATTTTATATTTATAAAATAAATTTTTAAATAATGGCGGCTGCAAACTTTGAAATAGTGTTTTCCCCATTTTAAATTATTCCCAATTATGCCAGAATACACTTTTGAGAATTGGGGAATACAAAATTGGGAATTATTGAAGTTTGGAAATATAGCAATATTTTTCCAAATTCCCAATTCGCAGGGAATAGCCAGAATAGGCCACAGGAGACCGACTTTTGTAAAAGTATTGGGGGGGGGGGGGGGGGGGCACCCCTATTTAACGACCTGACGGATCTCAGCAGGATGAACAAATGGATCAAAATGGTTTCAATAAGTTGGAGGATAAACAATCGTGGTATAGTCTTAATGGCCTGCCACCTATACATAACCTAACCTAAAAGGTTAACTATGTTATGAATTAAATACTATAATTAAATTACCTTCGGGCGACGATTATTTAATTTTTGTCCAACCGCTTGCCATTGATTCGCCTAAGGAAGAAAATTTGGAAGACATGCTGAACATACATTTATAATACGATTGAAGGATTATTTACACTCAAGTTAGGCCAGCTTGCCGTAACCGATCTTTAGGACCAATGAATTAATCTGAAGTTGGAATATTCCAAAAAATATTTACCCTATAAAGGAAATAAAGCAGCGCGTGTTTTTCATAAGTGCTCTAAATAGATTACTAGAAGATTTTTGCTTTGTTTAATAAATAAGCCTTTATAATAAAATATTTAGGATATTTTAAAAAAAAAGTTCACAATACAGAAATAAATACAAGCAGAAGATAATAAGGAAATGATTGCAAACAATATTTTGATTCATTAATATTCAACGTACAATATTATGGTAGATTTTGTTCATACTTGTAGAATTTCTTTTAAATTCTAGATAATTATTTGCACATCGTTAAATTGAAAACAATTGCAATAGTGGGCACAACTAATTTGCTGAGTATTGCTTCTATGGTTTGTAAAAGCATTTCTAGGCAATCTCTGAGTATGTCAGAGCAATAAGTGCCAAAAATTTAAACCCAGTAACCTAAAACCAAGTAGATTACTCAAAACGCCAATTATGCAGCAACAACTTGAGGTTCTAGCGATCGACCTATTTGGGCCACTACCGATTATTACGGAGGGATATAAGCGGATAAGAATTATATAGGATACTGAGAGTCGATGGGTTGAGTTGGTTCCGCTTTGTGATGCAACATCAGAGGAGGATGATATCTGATAATGGATCATAATTCATTAGCGATATAATGCAACACGTGTCACAGTGTTTCTATATTACTCAAAATTGAATCAAAACGAATCCTGTTGAACGAAAGAATCACGATTTTAAAGTGTAATTTGCAATTTTACCCAAACTGAGCATGCACAGTGGGCAGAAAATACATTCAATTAGATTTGCTTTGACACTATCAGAACAGATAGATACTAGACAAACGCCAGCGTTTGTGACTTTCGAAAAGGAACTTCGGGTGCTGTAGACACATTTTAGCCATGGACATAAGGCCCATCATCGAGTCGGAAAATTTTATTCCACAAATCACTCCTTATTTATGGAGCCTTCAAAATTCCCTGGAGAGTTCACGACCATATTGCAAATCAGCAAGAAAAACGGAAAGCGGAGGCAGATACAACCCGTTGCTATGGATGAGAACAAAAGGTAGGGGATTTGGTTTTAGTTCAGTCCCATTTATTAAGTAATGCTAAAAAAAAAATTAAAAGAAGTTTACAAGGTTGGGTATCCAAGACGGGTATCCAATGTTGTATCATCAACCACGTTTGAACTTGAGACGGTGGACAGGAATAAAAATATTATTGGTAGATATCATACCGTAGCTTTAACACCATATGCGGGCCAAGAGAACTCATCTGAACCAACAGGTCCGAAAAGAGGAAGAAGACGTCGTTCTGAACAACAATCTAGCTAGACCATTAAGTAGCCAGAGGATGTAAATGTTAAATATGCAATGTTAAAGATGCTCGTGTTGTCTCGTTTCCTTTGTTTTAATTTTTGTTTTATATTTTTTTGTATAAATAATACAAAAATAAAAAAAATAAAAATAAATAAATAAATTCTTAATTATATCTCTGAGATATTTTTATAAATGTTTGAATTTGGGAAATTTCAAGTTCAAAAATTGTAGGAAAAGCAAAACAAATTCACAAAATATTAAAACTGTGATGATTTTGTGATTAAATAATTTTTTTCGTATTTTTCTGTAAACATCTTAGACATCTGACGTACACTAGTAAAACTAAAGATAAATTTAGCAAGTATTATTTCAATTCGTCAGAGCCAACTTTAATGTATTTTTCAAAATGAAAGTTCTAAAAATATATTTTAGAAATAATTTAATTATAATACATGGTGCGTCAGGTATTTGAGGACATACTGACTTTAAAACTAAAATTTGTATATTTCTTAGAAAACTTATTGTATTTTGATGAAATGTTTACAGCAAACTGACTCGTAGGCTATACAGTTATTCGATAAAATTGTCTTCAGCGGCAATAATATCTTCAATTCTCTGCCGAAAACGTTTTCATGCCTGAATTAAATGATCCCCGTTCATATGCGGCATTACTCTGGTAATAGCTGCTTTGAGGGAATCAAGGGTATTATGGGGATGTTTATTGGTCTCTCGTTTAACAATGTGCCATACATAATAATCTAAAGGATTAAGATTCGTGAAGCTAGGTGGCCACATTTTAGGGTTATGTGATCATATAGAGTCTCGGACAATCAACCTTGCGTCGTCATGGCTCTATGTGAAGAAGCAGAGCCTTGCTGATATACGTAAGGCCTCTCACCACGCATGCTGCCTACCCAGGGTTTCATAACTGTTTCCAAAACCAACGGGTTATGCAGTCAGAAGCCTGAAGATCTCTTAATATGGCCCTTAAGGACTTTGAACGGACTTCATCAATAATGCTCCGAATGAGCTGCACAAAATGTGACGTTCTAACTGTGTTTTTTGCGCTTGCGGACACTTTTCACATAGCCATCAGATTTTTCTAACTCTCAACGAACTTTGTGAAGAATCTATTGGGAGACATTCAAAAATTGGGACATTTCAAGATCGCTGTGATTCGAGTGTTTAGCGATGATAACACCATATTTTTTTCATTTTCTGAGTCAGCTTATTTTCCTCCATTTATGATCTGAATATAAAAAAAAAGAAAAAATACCTTGCCGTGAAATGGCAAGCACATATTATGTGAGTGTCCTCAAATACCTGACGCACCACTGCTAGCCGCAGTTATAGAAAATGAAGGATTTTGGGCAAAATATTAATTTATATACATTTTTGATCTAATTTGGAAAAAAATAATTAGCGCGGAATTTTTATAACTGTTTTTTTTATAGTACGAGTGCATCTCATTTTAATTACATAGATATATAATGTTTGATTTAATGAAACACCCGGAATTAATAATTAAAATACTTATTTTGACGAACTGCTGATTATGGGTAACTCTTTTTATGCTAACGACTATCCACTAGCACAAATATTTCGAGCGAACAAAATTGTAATAGTGATAATTGTAATTGTAATAGTGAGTAAGCGATAAGATTAGACAGCAAAATCTAAATATAAATTATCCTACATGATTTAATTCAATGATTGACATATATAGTTCAAATGTAATACAAATGTTTAGTGTTTAATAAAAGATAGCATATAGACACCTTTGTGTAAATAGTATAAAATTGTGAAAATATTAACAAAACTAAATTGTTTACTTACATTTTTGTGCATTCAATATATCCGGTTGCCTTTCAACACCCTGTTTTAAGGTGTATGCAATAACAAATCGTTGTTGTCCGGTACCCATATCCAGTGGTGTTGTTACAGTCATATCCATACCTAAATGTTTATCTTTACCATCACATATATTACGTGAAATTGGATCACGTTTTTTCCTAATCGCTAAAACAACAACCAATAATACCGCAATACCAATTGTTAATAGAGCTCCTGTTAAAAGTGCTGCTATAGGTAATATTGATAGAGCTCCATTTTTATCTGGAAGTAAAATCGAAAAAAATAAAAATAAATAAAAATGAAAAATCGAAAACCAAATCAAAAAAAAAAATGTTTCAATTTATTTTTCCATTTTATGTTCTTTTATTTTTTAAATTATTTGAGTACGAGAGAGCACAAAATGATATGTGAAAAGAAAGGAAAATAATAAGAAGAAATCTGTACAATCAAATTTTGATATGATTGGATTTTTCTTCTTTATATTATTCTTTTTTAACACAAATACATACAACAACAACAACAACACAAAATGAATGAAGAAGTAATACCGAATGGATTTTACTTCGAATTCTGAAGAGAACATTTTTCGTTCTTTTCATCATTTTCTGGATAAACATCTTTTTGATTGAAGTCAATTGAAATAAAGTGAGGAAAACATTTTTAAAATAAAATCAAAAAAAATTTTTTTTGCTTCATTTCGGAAATCAGGGATTTGTTTTCATCTGTTTTTATAGTTTTCATTTTATTTATTGAACTAACAAATATTTTGATTCACCATGTCAATATTTTATTTTTTTTATTCGTTAAACTCAAGATTTATTATAAATCTTGAACGTTTGGTATGATCGTATATATATCGTATATATGGAGAGTTTGATAAGATCAATTTAGATTTTAAAGTAGAGAAGTAACTGAACATTTTGGCGCGATAATCGATTTCACTGGGATTTGTAATAAAAATATTACGAGGATAACGTAACAAGTGTTAGTATCACTCAACTAATAAATGTTAGTTGCTCTCTTTGCTTGTTTCTAGGTTGCAAGTTATTAGTTATACAATTTTCATTTAAAATTAAGCGTTACATGTAAACTAAAAGAAAAAGTTCAAAATATTTTGCTTACGATCAAAAATCAGAAATAACTCGTCTAAAAACTTTTTAAAAAATTTCTAAAGAAAACTAAAAAAAATATCTAATTTAAATTAAGAAAGTGCGTCGAATTTAATTTAAAAATTTTATTTACGTTTTAATTTAAAAAATATTTACTTTCTGTTTTGAAACGATTAATGAACATTTTTTATTTTGCTTAGACTTGTAAAATTAGTAATTTTTTCTTTATTTTCAAATAAAAAAATTATAATATTTTATAGTTTTAATTACGCGAAATATAAAAAATCAAATTTATCGTCCAATTCAGTTGTTCGTTTACTATCATAGGATGTGGTTGTATTCATAGCTGTGAAAATTACCATATAAGCAACTTTTATTATTTTTGGTTTATTTAGTTAATTTTTGTTCCGTTTTTTTATAAGCCTCGATAGATCTATTCAGATCAGGGATGACAAAGTTGGTCCTATAGGACTTTTTTCGGTCCTTTAGAAAATGAAAAGTCTTTCGATACTTTTGACCAAAATTTCAGTCCTTTCGAAAATATATTTTTATTTTCGATCCTTTCGAAAAAATATTTATATTTGAATTTTTTCTGTAAACGTCAGGCAGCACTTTTCGAAGATCGAATAATTTTTCGTTGCCAACTCTTCTAATTTTGACAAAATTTTAAAAGATGAGACGACTGAATACTGACGGCAAACGAACGTAACAACGCTTTTTCTTTATTCTTTGTTGATTGATTGTTATTTCCATTTTCAATGTAATATTGGTGGTGTGCGAGAGTGCAAGTTAGGGTTCCCAACCGTCATTTTTTGAGAGTTCCAACATTCTTTTGTGAAATTTGTCCTTTCCGCTTTCTGTGAGCTAATATGTCCTTTATTATGTGGAAATTTCCTTTTTATGTTTAATTATACATATTCTTTGTTATTTAGGTTTATGTGTTAGTTTTTTAATCTTGCCATGCGAAATATGTAATAGAGTTGTATTTTCAAAATATAATACGCATCCCTCAATAATTTTAACCAAAGATAGCTATTGGCATATTTAGCATAATGGATAAATTGCGAGATGATAATCTAAATAGAATTTATGGTTCCAAAGTAAACAAAAAGTTTAAAAAACCAAGACACTGGCAGAACACTGTACTCAAACGAATTCAATAATATTTGTAACAGAAATCTCTATAAAATCTTGAAAAAAGATTTGATTTCGTTGATTTTGAGTTAAAAAATACAGAAATTTTAAAATCCAGAATAATTGAAAAGTCAAAATTCAGAAAAAATCCCAAAAAATCTAGAAATTACCAAAAAATAAATCTAGAAAAATTATTTTGTTTAAAATAAATGAAAAAATTAAATTTTAGTAGAAGCGACACAATTTCTTTGATCTGTTTCTGCAAGGCTGATGAAGCATTAACCAATTTAACACAAATCCATATTCGCTCCAATATATTCATCGATACCATACTAATCCAATGAATTAAGTCAACCACAACACAACCTGAAACATTTATGGTAGAACTATCAGTGGAAGTGATATTAGCGACACAATTCCTTTGAACCCAAATACTGCTCAAATATTTATGAGTTAAGGACCAATTATTCGATGATCAAAAAGGCAATCTTGAGAAGTTTTCGGTTGATAGTCAACAAAAAAGGTTTACAAATTTTTCTACTAAGCATCGGGCCCAAAATCCTTGAGTAGCATTTAATTTTCAAGGAAAAGTCCTATTGGATACCATAGTAAGCTTAGTGCCAGAGTTATCACCTTCCAAATTATCTAACCGATCTTATTCCAATACCTTGCATAAGAAAAATACAGATTAGCATTCAAGCACCTGTAACTCAAAAAGTAAGGCATTTGGAGCAATCTGCCCGTGAATATCTTTAATTGGAACCCCAAGCCATACAAAATCCTTCAATATGAACAAATTTGATCGAAACTCAATTTCCATATGATTAGAGTGGGGTTCTTTGATATTCGATTCTTATTGAATTAGATTTAGTTTATATTTGAAAAATATATTTAATTTGAAATATACTAATATGTCGTCATGCGAATGCTAAAGTGTTCTATATCCATTTTTGATTTTATTTGACTCTGGAGGAGAAAATTGCGTTTCCGGGTCTAATTGAAAGGATATTTAATATTTGTTTTTTGTAAAGTATTCAGAAATGTTAGAACACTAAACCAAAATTGACTCTTCATCAATGATTAAATCTCTTCACTTTGAATGATTAAAAGAAGCAGTTACATTGTTAAATAAAGTCTTTATTTTTAGCATTTTTAGTTCTGTAATAATGATTTATTTCATTACATAAATATAACTATATAATTAAATAAAAATATCATAAATAGGCAAAAATTGTATATGAAAATGATTTTATGTAGACGTGCTTGATGTGGAATATTGTGGATATCTCCCATTATTCTAAACAAACCATTTACTGAGTGAGTGCCGACTTCTAAGTTGTGGTCAATTTATCAACTGAATACGTGTAGCTGATTTACATTCAGCGACATTCGACTTTTGCAGAAAAGTTGAAACACAATGTAGGAGAAACTACAAAGACAAAAAGAGAAAAAATAATCATCTGCTTGAAAAGTCAACCCCGAGAAACAAACCCAAAAATCGTCGTCTGCTTTTTTTTTTTGCAGAAGTCGAGTTTCATATTTTTCCTGTAAAATCGGCGATGCGTGAATAAATAACTAAAATAAGGTTACATAAACAAGAAAACCAATCATTTGTTTTGATTTAAGACATTTTTTGTTTAAATTTATTTTTTATGTTTAAAGAAAACAAATTTTTGACATGACATCTGCATCTGCGAAAATCTTTGAATGTAAAAATCAGTCTTTATTCTCAAAATCAGCATTCAACCTTTTAACTGAACCTCTTAAGAAAACGAAAAAAGAAAAATATCTTTTGTTACCTTTAGTGACATCTATCGGTGAAATATGTAAGTAGTAAGTTCATCAAAAAATTAAAAAAAAGTCGTTTGAAGCTCAATTTAGTCCCCAGTGCTCAACATTTTAGTACTTTGGAATTTATGTCAATTTCATCCCTGATTCAGATATTTGCCAAAAAAAAAAAAATGGGAAATTGTAGCTACTTCTATCATCCACTTAAAAATACTGGCACTCGCAGCACTAAGAATTTGTGTTTATTTTGACAGCGCTACGTCATTTTTTCATTATTATTTTGTTTTACCAAAAGCATAAATGCATGAGGAAAAGTGCGAATACATTTTATCCATATATAAAAATGAGACGGACATACTAAAACGTTTTTTTCTTTCAAAATGTTACTATGATCTTTTAAATTTTGAGCAACTTTTACCAAAAATGATAAACAGGTTCATTTTTCGACTTTTCATTTTTTTCGCTAAAAAAAAACTTTTGGATTGCGGTAAATAGCATTAAATGACACATTTTGAATATGCCTCTTCAAAATGAAAGGAAATCAAAATAAAATGAATACTTTTAACGGACATCTTCTGTCTTTTAAAATAGAGCAAAAAATTAAATGTAAATCAGCTACAAGTTTCCTATTGTATGATAGATGTACTAAAAATTGACCTTGGTATGCTTCCATGCTAAAATACAAATTTTTAGTGTGTGTCTTTACTCATAAAAGGGAAAATCTGTAGTCTCGATAGCATATCTGGATAAAAAGCAAGATTTTCATATACAATTAATAAGTTGTGTAATTCAAGGAAATGAATTAAAAACGGTGAAATGTTGAATAAAAAGTTATTCTTGATTCAAATAAACTGAATCAATTGCAGTTTAACCACAAAAACACAGAACATCTGGATGCAATCTATTGAGATCTATCGAGACTTATTGACGATTGTAAAAGTAGAGAAAGCGCCTCTCGAGGACAATAGATAAAATGATGCACCTGATAAAATTACATTTGTCACAAATGCGACGAAAGAAAATTTAGCAATGCGGCAATTAAAAATTGTTTTTATAGTTCGAAATTGGAATAATTTACAATTATTAGCAATCCGGTACGTAAAAATTGCGTTTACAGTTCAAAATTGGAGGTGTTTACAATAATTTCGAACGTCAAATTATCAGGTACCTCAGTTTAAAAATTTTCCACTAGGTGGAATCCGTGATGCTCCAATCGTCAATAAAAAAACACGGCATTTATATTCTTTACTAAATTTTGTATTTGTTGAAAACGTTAAATATCTGTAAATATATTTATTGAGACCTTGAATCTTGTAAAAATGGTGTAAAGACAACTTATTATTGTTATTCTACTTTAGATACGTGGACGACATAATTACTGCGGTACCGATAAATAAAATCGATTATTTTTTAGAAACGTTTAATTCAGCAAATAATAGAATAAAATGTACTTTAGAAAAACAAGTAAATAACAAAATTGCTTTTTTTGGACATTTTGTTAATTCAAGAACTAAATGGTAACATTTTTGGTGATTGGTATCATACAGATACCTGGTTAGGCAGATATATAAATTTCCATTCTTGGCTTCCCACCACTTATAAAATTAATACTATACAAATTTTAAGCCAAACAATTATAAAGCTTTCCGTTACTAAATTTCACAAACAAAATTTAAAAATTCTAAAAGTTACATTATAGTGCTTAACGAATATCCCGAAAAACTAATAAAAAAGGTAATTTGGAAAACAAGAAATTTTCATTGAAATACTATATCTATAGACCAGAAAATGAAATCACAAACTTCCGAATTTCCATATATAAAAATTTTTTATGAAAAAATAAAACTTCTTCCAAGAATTATAATTTCAAAATTGTGAGATATGCAGCCACAAGCCTAAATGGAAATATTTTTTCCAAAATTAAAGACTAGGTACCTACCTATGAAACATAATCAAATGTGGTTTACCAAGCCCGTTGTAGTTGCAACGGTTACTGAACAGACAAAACAATTTTTGGAAAAACGAATTTATCAACACCGATATGATACCAACAAATGTCTAAATTCAAGTGCACTTACCTGGCATATGAAAAGTTCAAACAAACCAATTTTAGGAAAAAATCGATTTTGGAAATGTTACATATTAAATAAGTAAAAATTCGATTAATATTTTAAAAAATTTTGCTTATATACTCGTATGATTTATTTATAAGTTTTTTGTCTCATACTCATTTTATTTTTAATCAATAGTACTTGAAAACGCTTTAAAGCTGAATTAAGGCTGAATAAAGGCTGATTTATATTCAATCTTTTCGTTCTTTTTCAAAAGAATGGAATCACGAAGAAAAGTGCAAATACATTTGACCCATATATAAAAATGGGACGGGCATTACTTTGATTTTATAAATTTTGAGCAACTTTTACGAAAAAAGATAAATCAGTTCATCTTTTTTAGATTTTTCCATTCTTTTTCACTAAAAAAATTGTGTGTCGCAGTAAATAGTATTGAATAATAATTTATGAGTACTCATATTCTCATTTTAATAAACGGAAATCATATAAATACGCATTTTTTGTCGTATATCTTTCCTATTTTAGAAAAGAGCAACAGATTAAAGCATGGTTTCCACGATGGCGAGGCGAAAAAATTAGTCAAACTAAAAAGAAAAAGTAAAAATTCACCAATAGTACGATAGAGACAAAATACCATTTTGACAGAAAAATTGGGACGTCCAGTTTTTAATATTTTAATTCAGTATGTAGATTCCGGTTTTGTGAAATAAATTGGATTGGAATGGAATTTTTATTTTTCCCACATTTCGTTTTCTCGCTGAAAAATTCCGTTTCACAAATTTGTATTCTAGTTCTCCTTGCGAGATATAGATTTTAGTACTAGGTCTAATACGGGGAAATATATCAAAAGTGGAATATTTTTCTGTCATTTTATTTATGTTTTTGTCGTGATTTGATAAAATGCACGCATTTATTATTTAGTTAGCTTGAATATTTGTGTTTATAAATAGATATATGGTCAGCGTAAATGTTACTCGGACATAAGCAGCAGAACATAGCCAACCACAATCTTATAATTTAAATTAATGAAGCTGGAGAATGCGAATGGTGTGAAAGATTGAATATTGATAGTGTATAGTGTTAAATAAAACTGGTTGTACATAATTAATGTTAATTGAAAATAAAAATTTTATTTTAATGCATTATGGTGTTACATATTATTATTTTTATATCGATTATTTTCTTACTATTAGTGTAATATTGCTGCTCTTTTTTCTAAGTCTAAAATAAGCACCCGCATGTGTTCTGAAATCTGCTAAGTGTACAAATAATGAATAAAAAATTAAAAAATCAATATTTACATTCGCCGAGACGCCGACCCGTATTTTGCTCTAAATATCTTGAAGGAGGCCCTTCTGAGTTAACGAAACTTTTTGTAAACATTTTTTACACTAGCTCCCATTTTATTAGAAAAAATAATTTTAATTGAATAGGTTCGCGGTCAATTTATTTTATAATTAAGAATTTTTTGGATTCCGCGGCACTATTAATTGTATCTCACCGTCAAATTCCACGACGAGAAATTTTGAAGTTTCATTCCACAAAAGTGGGATTTATTTTCCCATTCCACTGAACCGGAATGCGAAATTCTCGTTTAGAACAAAATCCCGTTCCACAAAATAATTCCACACAACCGGAATCTACCTACAGTACTCTGAAATTGGACGTCTAATCCGAAAAAAAGATGAAATGGATCATCTTTTTTCGGATTAGCCGCTGATTTTCAGAATTCATATGTCAATTTGAAGAAATTTTTCGGAATAAAATAAATTTCAAAATAGAACCGTTAATTTGGATTTTGTTTTGTAAAGACAATACCCAAGTATAGCAAAAATTGAACCATTCATAAGTTCCAAGTTTTTTTCCATTTATTAAAAATATCGATGGAACTTAGGTAACTTACATATATCAAGTTCCATCGGTTTAGTATTTTTGTTTCACTTTTCATAGGAAATCTTATAATATAATGGAACTCAAGCTTGTACTCAGTTCCATAAAACGAATCATTTATTTGAAGTAGTGATATTTGAGTAATTAAATATAAAGCATTAATCCAGTAATGGATGTTAATAAAGTTAAAGTAAGTTAAATTATGAAATGTCTCCAAATGTATATCAATCCAAACACAAACAAAGTTATAAGTGGTAAAATATCGAAACGTCAAAAATAAATGAATAAAAATTCGGTGTAACGACTTGTTGCTGTTTCACTCACTCTCATGTTATTTTTTTTATTCCTTCCTCTTTTTAGTATGACTAATATTTTCGCCTCGCCATCGTGGAAACCATGTAAATCAGGAAAAAAAAAAATCGAAAAATTGTCTCGGCTGTTTCTAGGATTGTTTTATGTGAATTTTTACATAAAAAGGAACTCATTTTGTAAATAGTGTTCATTATGATTTTGATAATGAATTGGGATTAAAATAAATAAGTAAAAATAAAAATAAAGAGCCCTATACCAATAAAATAATTGTTTAAATTTTAAAAACTAGCTGAGGTACCCGGCGTTGCCCGGGGTAAATAAAATATTTTTATTTTAGCAGAGAGCACCAAAATCTCTTTTTTTTTAAATTAACTGATATCGTTTTACCAATTTACTCTTCAAAATCAAGGAAACCGCCCCTTCGGATAAGAGTATACGATTAATTTCATTTAACCATTTATCAAAACTCAGTCCTGTAATTTTTTTTAATTGAACTTTTAGAAAAATTATTGGAGGCACCTAGACTAAGGGGCTAGCGCTAGACCCTTTTGAAAATATTACGAAAATCTACTAATTTTCCTGTGAAACCATTACGCAAAATTTAAATCTGGTGTGATGAATAGCATGGAAACGTGTGAAGAGCATTTTCATTTTTATTAGTATAGGCAGACAAATAATTTGTATATCCCTCCCCTATTGCAATAATGTATGTACTATTAACAAAATTTGCTTTACATGATTTGATATAAAGAATAAAGATGCACAGTTTACGTGCCCTAGTATAACGCGATTAAAAAACGTAATTCTATCAATTGCATTGGTGTAAACTTTAAAAATGAAAAAAATTCAAAGTTTAAAATATACAGTTAAAAATTTGAATTTCGATTAATTTTCGAAATTGATATTTCGGTTTAAGAACAAAAGTCCAAACAAAATATTTGAAGTCTCGAACCATTAATTTTTCACAAATACATTGCCGTAAAAGTTGGAATTTAAAGATGCACCAATCATAACAGCAACGAAGCAAAATGGAGCACCTAAAATTGTTGGTGATTTTAAAGTTACAACTAATCTGCAACTCATCGTGCATTGATATTCAGCACCCTGATTCTCTAAAAAATAAGATAATGGGTAAACGTGTAAGCTCGTAAAAAGCAAAGCTTTCTTTTATTAGTTTGCAATTTTTCGATTTTAATTGAAGCAGTAATCAATTCGAAAAATTGCAAATTCGTTAGAGTAGGCCTAGCTTTTTGCAAGTTTACACATTTACCCATTATCTTATTTTTTAGAGAATCAGGGTGCAGTACCCATAAGATAGAAAACTTTTTCATATATGTAATGCGAGATGCTTAAATTCAGCAGATTAAAAGCAGGGTTAAATTCAATTGGTGACTTCAACAGGGGTTTTTATTTTAAATGTAATAGAAAATACAGCAAGGCGCATTTAAATACAATTTCTCAAGTGAATTGAATAAAATCAAGACAAAAATAATTTGACTGGTTCACCGCAATGCTTGCTTGTAACCCACATTGTTTGATTTTGCTCTAGGAGGTAAACACAAATTTTTTGAAGTTTCCACTCTCGGAATGAAGGTGCGTTGTCTGTACCCAATGAGAAGGATCGAGTTCTGTCGATCTGTTGGTTATAGATCTGCCTTCGATGCCATGTTGTCACTGTTAATTTCTAATTATTTGTAGGAGGTTGCGTCTCTGGGAAGTAAATACCCATACTATAAGACCCTCATGATTCAGGTAATTGAGTTCTATGCTTAAAAAAAATTCCCTCAAGTCCTTCATTGGCTTACATTCTTGCTTTACTTAATCGAAGAAGTTGGCGTATCCCTAGATAAGGCGTAGATTTACAGATGGGCTCGTTTATTGTCATTGAAATATGCTTGACTTGCCTCCAAAGACAGATTTTGCGAATGATACCGTTACCATTGATAATCAAACAATTATAACATACAACTAAATATCATAATACAGTTAGATCATCGTGCCATCAAACCATTAGTCCGTCTTACCGACATACCATTACACCACAATATCATCACACCACCATAACATAATAATATCATACCAGCTTACCATCATACCATCACACAATTGCACCAAGTTACAATCGTACATTGAAGCCATCGTGCCTTTATACTATCAAAACCAAAACACAATCATACAAATATACTATGAAACCATCATACCATCAAACCATCCTGCCATTATGATACTAACAAACCATCATACCACTACACCATCCTTCCATCATACCATCAGCCATTGTATCATGTTACCATATCATACCTTCATTTTATCATACCATCCTTTCTTTATACCATCATACCAATATATACCATTACAATCACAATCAAAATCACCATCACCATCATCATCACCATCATCATCTCACATTACGATCAACATCACCATCAACATTACCATCACCGTTAAAAAATAATGGAACACGTGGTGATTTTTTTTTTACTTTGCAGTGAACATGCAAAAATCAACTCAATCGGCGAAGTTTTAAAAATACCTCTTGTAAATGGCGTCTCACTGGGGAGCATTTTAAAGGGGTAACATTTTCGATCACTATACCAAATTAATAACCCTATATTTCTTCTCGACTGCTCCAAAGTATTCCTGCAGAAAAGCGCAAAGGAAGCAATCGCCCGAATCGGTCAAATAACATACTTTTCTTCTTTATTATATAGATATATAGAAGACGAAAGATTAAACCATCATACCATCAAGCCATTCACTATCATACCTTTATATCATTATGCCATTATATCATCAAACCATCATACTATCAAACCATCATTCCGTTATACCATCACACAATTGTATCATGTTGATATCATACTTTCAAATCATCATACCATCCTACTTGCATACCATCATACCATTATACCATCACCATAATCACCACCATCACAAACACAGTCACAATTACCACCACCATCCCAATCAAAATCACCATCTTCATCAAAATCATCAACCTCATCAAACTCATCATTATCATCATGATCAATACCTCCATCACCATCACCGTTAAAAAAATAATGATACACGTGTCGATTTATTTTTAATTTTGCACAAAATATCCAAAAATTAGCTCAAGCGGTGAAGTTTTAAAAATCCCCTTTGTAAATGGTACCTCACAGAGGAGCATGAGGAAGGGGTACCAATTTTTGAAAACTAACCCCCCTATGTTTTTTCTCGACTGCTAAAAAGTATTCGTGCAAAATTTGGAAACAATCGCTCGAGGGGACCGAGCGCTTTTGTGGAACATACATACATACAAACATACATACATACTTTCCTTCTTTATATATATAGATTGGCTCAATATAAATAAAAAATAATTTATCTTAAACGAAAAATTCTTAATTATGATCTCTTAGGTATTTTTATACATTTTTGGACTTTAATATATCATTAAAATTCAAAGATAATTTATAAAAATATCTAAGGGATCATAACTACGAATTTGTAACGTTCTGATCGACTTAAATAAACAAAAGCAAACCAGTCTTCCTAATACGATCTTATTTTGACATTATGTACCTACTGATCCCAAATGTAAATATGAACAATCATTTCAGAAGTTTCTAAAACTAAAGTTGTTTTTTTTTTACTTCTATGATTGATTATCTTAATTTGAGTAGCAAACTATTTTGTTAAATTAGAGGTGGCAATAACCATTAGCTTTAGAATCTCTGCCAATGATATTAGTTGACAAACTATAATTCAATCAATTCTCCATATTTAATAATTTTAAAGTTTTTTTTAAATCAGCACTTAAACGTATTAGTAAAAACCATACAGTTAGGCATATTTTATGATAAGACTAGCCGAACCCTGTTCGCTTTGGTGGCCGTGTAATTTTTATTTTATGAACATAAATTAAAATTATAATGAAAAATGAAATTAAAAATATTTTAATTATATAAAAATTGATTCATTAATTTGTTTTCCAATGCGTTTTGGTATGCACCATTTTTAGTTGTTCCCTCAGGTGCGTACACAATATACCTAATGATGATGGGTTTTCTACACGTGAGCATCCAACATATAATTGACAGTGTGAGAAACATGGATATTCCAAATTTAGACCACAAAGCAAGTCGTGTACCATTACATTGTGTTCCATGTAAGATCTACATACAACATATGATATTTCAGAATCTGGGTGGTCTCGCGATGATAGTGGCGGTACATTTTAAGCCAATTTCTGAAGTTCAAATCCACCCAGTTTCAACCAACTTATCAAGTTCGTCTTTAATTTTGATGCATCAACCAGTGACGAACAACCAGTAATAATCCCTGACCAATATTTTTGAAGCTATAGCTAATATTCTTGAGTACTAGCTGTACCATATGTCACTGTTAATAGTTTGAATGATTGTAAGTCATTCGATGAATTGTCGCGCCACCAAATTCTTTGCAGATCTTGCCGAACCGTATTTACGTGAATCTGACTTGGCTGTTTTTGTTTGACTCGTAATGCGAACTATGGCTTCTGGATTGTTTCAAGTTCTTGCAAGCTAGCTTTAACTAGTCTTCTTCTCTCACTAAGCTGGTTGAAATTCGTTTTCCGTTTTCGTTTTAAACTAATTGTTTGAAGATAGAAGTTGCATAAACCAATAAAGCAAAAAAAAAAAATAAAAAAGAAAGTGTTTATTTTATTCCACTACTTCCATGTCTTTAAGTACAAAATAGGGTAGGTACGCAGGTAAGTTTGGAGAAGAAAAAACGAGCGATACCGGCAAACCACCGTGCAACCACGGTTTCCATTTGGTGGCGATTCGGTCATGCTGTTGGGAGGAATTTTGGGAGGAAGACGATCCTGCTTTTTCGTTTTGCATTTTAATGAAATCCTCGCCTCTAACTTTGCTGATCTGAATCCTTTCGAGCACGTATGTGACCACCTTAGGCTTCGTGTTCGAGACTGATCAAACCAACCACATACCATTAGAGAGTTAGAATTAGCTGTGTGTCATAAAAGGCCACTACTTTCGGAGTTTAATCCAGAGCAAGGACAATCAGTGCGAGGCCGTATTAGAAGCACATCTACTAATAAATTAATGTCCAAATAATCTTTGATCCCTTAATTTTGTTAGTGAGTGTTTAGTTCATATGATAAACTTCTGTTTGCACAATGGTTTTAAATTTTCCTGTGAAATTAGTAAATATTTACGATTTAATTGCCACAAACTGATTTTTCGTTAATTTTTCCTTTGGCGAAGACCAGAACATGTATACTTCCCAACATTATTTTCTGCATATACGAACTACCAAACAATATTGTAATTTAGAACAAAATAAACCATTTCCTTTTTTTTTTTGTGTTGAATTTAAATTCCAACAAAAAATGAAAATTTTACTAAAATATTTTTTGCTATAAATTGGTTTAGAACCAATTTAAAAATTAATAACCGAGAAAAGTCTTGTTTAGGAAATAATTTTATTTTATTTCTCATATTTCATTCTTCAAATTTTTTAATGAAGTTCCTTACTAACCCGCATTCAATACGAGTATGATATACATATGAATAGATAAATTTGGTATTCATACTCCCTTTAATCAAACCACAAATGTTTAGGGTGATTGTTTAAAATGTGTTGGTATTTTCAGAGAATTTTTAATTCGTGCTTTATTGAAAACGATTTTAATGATATATGTTTGTCTGGGAATATAATCATGTTTAACTAGCAAAGTTTAGAATTTTTATACATAATATGAAGGTAAAACAAAAAAATAGTTGTTTAGAAACTAGAGGTTAAGCTATGCTTAAAATATAGAAATACGTGTAGGCTCTGAGATCAAACTACAGTGAAGTAATTTCGATGGAAACTAACGTATTTAAACAAAAACACCTTCAGTAATTATAGCATTCTATTATAAGTATAAACAACTAAGCGTCAATAAGTCCTCAATTTCTTATACCCAAAATTATTATCAATTGTTCTTTTAATTGATTAACAAGCCAGTACACACAAAAACTTTATAATTACAAAACCAAAGAGCAAATCTACTATCTACATATGAATTTATAATTTAATTTAATTTTTACAATTTAGCTTTTCATGCAGTCAATTAAATAAGAGTCCAGCACCAACCGATAAGTTAAATCGACAAACAATGAGAGCTAAAATCTAATTAGAATTTTATTTCCACTCGTTTTTGTTCAAATTCAAACTTTTCCATTTACAACAAAATCTAAAACAAACAGCGATAAAAAAAACCGATGAATGTACATACTCAGAACAATCGTACAATAACAGTATATGATTCTTAAAATCTAGTTAATTCAGTTATTGACTTAAATATGAAATGAAATAAATTCAAGAATAAAAAAGCACAATTTTGTCATTAATTTACGATAGACCTTTTAAAATAAACAACAACACCACAAATAAAAGTTTTGGGGAAAACACAAAATTAAATAAAAGCTGCTAAGAAAACAAAAACAAAAGAATAAAAAAAAAGCTTTTAAATATTGGTTATGTGGATGATGGGGGAGCCCGCACACAAAAAATGTTAACAGTCAGCATTCAATCTTTCTAATTCAAACAATATAAAAATAAAGTAAAGAATAAAATAAAAATTATATCCCTATATGTAGATTATCCCAATAACAAACACAAAAAAGAGTTTATTATTGGCAAAAAAAAAAAAAAAGGATTTTCATTTCGATCGACTGTTTTTTAAACAATGGAAATCAAATGGTGTGAATTTGAGTACACAAAACTCTTTCTAATACGATTTTTTATACGATTTTTTTTTTTTTTATGTTTTCTAGAAATAAAAAGTACATAACAATAAAAAGGAAGAAATAAAATAAAAGAATATACGGACATAAAAATAACAAAATAATGTAAATTATGTTCCCATTGTTTGGGTGCTCTTGTTTGATTTTTGTTTTATGGGTTTTATACATCTTAAAACAGAACCGCTTATCTTCAATTGAAATTTTCGATTCTTTATCTTGATTTGTTGTTCGGTTGTTCCACAACCTCAACTAGCTGACTTACTATTAAAATAAACAATTAAAATAGTTTTTATTTATAATTCATTTCAAATGTAAATTTTTATAGATGTAGTTAGTTCGTTAACTAACGTATATATTAGTTAGACTTTTGGTTCATATTTGGGATAAGTAATGCCAAATAAGATCGTACTAGGAAGATTGATTTGTTTTTGTTTATTTAAGTCCCTCATAATATTTTAAGCTTTATGTAACATTAGGAAGTTGAATTCATGGAGATAATTTTAACGTTAGTTATTTTGCTGGATTCTAAAATTGAAACGGTTTACTAAAGAGCTTAAAAGCGAATGAGCGAAATGACCTCTAAATTATTCTACAATTCTATGAAGATTTCAGAACACATTCGTAGTTGTGATGTTTCACTTTAACGTGTATTTTTATTCATTATTCATAAACTTTGAAATTCACTATCTAACATCTTGCATCGTTACTCCAAATTCCATGAGTAGTTGTAATATCCTCACTTAGAATTTTTAATTTAACAGTATTTATAGTTTAGATCAGTGTACGCAAATAATTGGTTATTGGCGTCCCAATAAAATTATTTCTTTAAACAATTGATTTTTTTGCGTACCAAACTAATTCCGTAAAATATTTTTTTTTTGTGTATTATTAAAGATCAGTCAGAATCGAGCCATAATGCGCCAAATTTTTACTTTTGTTTTTCAACGCAAATTTTTATAGGAAGAGAGCGAATAAAATAACTTAACCTTTCCACTAATCGCATTTCTCTGCTATTTTGATTAGATCATTCAAAACTCAGAGAAGGGACCGAAAAAATAAAAATGTCCATACACAGTCATACAAATAAAAATACATCGACAAATGTATGTCTTCGATTGGATACTGGAGGAGGGAAAAATTGATTGGATTGGTGTATGAAAAACCAAAATTGGCAAATCTAGTTTTTAATTTATGATATCGACCATAATATCATTAGTATGAGTCATGTTCCAAAATATAATCATACCGTTGGGCCATGTTTCAATATACAAAATCTGATCCCAGCTCATCCTTAAGGTCGAAAAAATTCTTCAGGCCACGAAATAATAGGTTTTATATTAGGAACTATTTGTAATATGTACAACATATTTCAGATATAAAATTTCACTAAAATCCGTCAAACAAATATGCTTGTTACATTTAATGCTGGCGACTGAGAAGAAAGTCTGAATTGCCCAGTATGTAGATATTTAACATCATTGGAGGTGTTTCGCAATATTTCTTAAATTTCAGCCATAGCTTAAATAAGAAATCCGACCCCAGATGATATGGCTGGAGGAATTCTTCAGAGCCGGATTTCAATATTTTTCTTAATAACTAAATAAATAACGAAAAAAATTAGTGAACCAATTTTTTGATTAATGGTACCAACAAAAATATCATTAGTAGTATTCCGCAATATTTCTTGATCGGTGTATCACTTAAAATTCAAATCAAGTTTGAACAAATTCAAATCAACCTTGGAAAACTATTTTTTTTAATCAAAGTCCGTTTATTTTAAGTTTCAAATTTCAGCTCGATCTTCGGTTGAGAGAGAGTAAACCGAGCGGATCGGAATGAGCACTATTATGTTTGAAGCTTAAGGGACAAATAGAAGAAAACCGCTGGTGGCAGTTGAATCCCAATAAACACAAATTGATGATGTAACTAATTGATAGGTTTTATACAAAAACTAAGTGACGCATTTTAGAAACAAAACTTTGTATTTTACTTTCAAATTTACCGACAAAACATCAATTCTATTAGCTTTTTCCAATTTATACAGTTTTTATTTCAAAATTTCAGAAACGTTACCGTAAATAAATTAAGTTTAATCTCCTGCAAATTTTGATACATTTTATTCACAGTTTCTTTGGTCCAGAAAAGGTGCAAAGTTGCCTAATTTTGACAAATTTCATGACACGTCATGTTTATGCGAGTTTCGTTTGGACCCTTAACTCTCTTTTCTTTATTTTCCAAATAGTTTTGCAAACAATTAAATTCAACGGTTTAATATGAGTAGGACTGGAAAAGTTAAATTTTAAGCTAATTTATTCCGAATAATCCTCTTTTAAAATTTATAACTTTTTATCTGCTAAGTTAAAAATAAATTGGTAAATTAAAAATTTATTTTTGTGAAATTTAACCTTGAAAAATTTATATTAAATTAGACTTATGCAGGTCATTACTTTAAACATTGAATTTACAAGATTTATGCATAGTGCAACATCCACAGTTAAATGATCAAATTTCGTGGTTTTCTGAAGTTTCGAATAATTGTGTCAATGGCAAAACAAGAAATATCTGCTAAACCATTAAGTTTGCCCAGTAGGGACTTTAAGATATCTAAAAGCCACCAAACAAAAGTAGCGTGACATAGCGTAGGTAGAACTAGTGATAAGTAAACAACTACAAATATTTATCAGTATTGAGTGCCAACCCTGAGATTCACCAAATAGTCTTCATCATTTCCAAAACAATTAAAGAGGCTTTTAGAAGGTTGTTCTTAAGATGACATTTCTAGGCACCACTATGATCTAAATCGTAATCCCAGGTTTTTTGATACTGTATGATTTAAAACGAGCCAATGCGCTAAATTTCTGCATCATAGAATCTGTCATTATCCAGTTGACGAACTCATATCAATCACCTCCAGCATTACGAATTTGTCAAAAAAAAATTCATATTTCTACACATTTCGCAGAAAATTCTATTTTATTGAAAATCAACTGAACTATAGCCCATTAATTCAGAGCCAGAAAAATCGAAAATCTGCAAATGTGCTCCGATTTCGATGGTTTATACCTCTATCAATAGGCGTTGAGACCAGAGTTGTTAAATTACATGTAGTTTTTCAAAATCTACATTAACTACATTTGTCATGTATTTTATGTAGTTAACGTAGTTGTTGCACAGGACTCCTTATTGATGGATGGAAAAATACGTCTAGTAACTCGAACTTTGTGGTTACATTGATACAAACAACCGATAATAAATTGTCATTTCTAGAGTCTTATGATATGACTGGAATACGCGAAACAGGAGATGAACTTAACTAATTTTTCGAATCATCAATTGAGCTAGCGAATTTGAAATACAATATTGAGATTTATGCGGTGGCTAGCGATAACGCTAAAAACATGATAGCTATCAAGCAAAAAATCAACTTTATGGCATAATAATTGCAGTAGTCGTACTGGAAACTTACTCTCAAAAGACGTAGTTGACAGAAATACTGCAAGTAAAGTCATAAGTGTATTAAAATAATTTAAGAGAGCTGATTTGGAGAAACTTGTAGTCGATAATGGTGGCAAAAGAATAAAACTTCCCGCTGAAACTCATTGGTGCAGCTACCGAGACTCTTATGAGTCTCTCATCGGCAATTTGAATATTTAAAAAAAAAATAGCTGCTGACGGTAAAGTAAAATTCAAGTGTGAAATAAGTCAGATGATAATTTTATAGATTCATGTTACGCATTTTATTAAAATATCTGACTATCTCTGTGCTTGAATAAATAATTGTCAAACCCTTACATATTATACAGCATACACACATTTTTAAATTTTTTTAAAAACACTTGTTAAATATTTCGCAAAATTTTGCAAATGTGTTTTTAAAAAATTTAAAAATGTGTGTATTAAGTGTGTTTCGCCAAGTGCCTATGCCTACGGCAGAAAGTGTAAGATATGTTATACAGCGGATGCAATCGAAGATTGGATGCGTTTACAGGTAGTTTCAAGATACTAACATATTTTCTCCTATGTTCTATAATGTTTAACTTTGTACAGCTCCCAGATGAATTTCAAGAAGCCTTAAACAAGAGGAAAGCTATGGCTTTAAATAAAACGCATTAATAGCGAACCTTTTGCATCCCACATATAGACTCGATGAATTTAGATCAAAGAGATATTATTGATGAGTTTCTGTATGGGATGTATTGGACAAATCTGGCCTTCATTGCCTCCAAGAGTTCAAGCTAAAGCAAGGTATTTTTCAGAACCTGAATTCAAAGGGCTTTCAACCTATTGGAATATTGCCGCCAGAAGATACGGCAATTTAGCAGTATTGTCCAATAAATTGTTAAAAATTCCGGCCTCTTCAGCTCAATTAGAAAGATTACTTAGTAATTGGGCATATATGTACATAGGGATGCATAATTTAAATCCGGAAAGCTCCAAAAAATTGGTATATACCGGCTATTCATTAAAAATTAACGATGATATTGGTGACAATAATGATGATGAACATGATCATGATATTGAATAAATTTATGGAGGTAGACGAACATTATTAGGAGTATCATTACGTGCACGAAGATTAATCTAATAATGATAGAATTTGGCTGATGGATAGGATATTGAATTACATTACTTTTACCATTTTATTATTATATAATTATTTATAAATCATAATCTACAAATAAATAAATGTTAGTTAAGAATCATACTGAAAAGCATATTTGTTTCTATTTTGATAATCCTGATGTGGGAAAACCGGAAAACGGACTTTCCAAAACGATTTATCAGTATTATTTGTGGTTTTCATATATTTTATCGCGCTTCTAGCTTCGCTTCTCACTCAGATCTTTCTCACTTATACTATTGAATTCGTAGTGATTCATTAATTCAATGAATGAAGGACGAATGTATGTAGTTAATGAATGTAGTTAATGCATGTAGTTAATATGTAGTTAATTCATGATTTTCGCCTACGTAGTTAATTGATTAACTACACGTAGTTTTTAAGGTAGTTTTTATCTCCTTTAACTACTTAACAACACTGGTTGAGACCAATAATCGTCATGCCAACAGTCGTTTGGATCGCTCGCAGATTTCTTCACATTTTGCAGAAAATTCTATTTGATTGAAAATTAACTGAACTATAGCCCACTAATTCAGAGCCAGAAAAATCGAAAATCTGCAAATGTGCTCCGATTTCGATGGTTTATACCTCTATCAATAGGCGTTGAGACCAATAATCGTCATGCTAACAGTCATTTGGATCGCTTGCAGATTTCTACACATTTCGCAGAAAATTCTATTTGATTGAAAATTAACTGAACTATAGCCCACTAATTCAGAGCCGGAAAAATCGAAAATCTGCAAATGTGCTCCGATTTCGATGGTTGATACCTCTATCATTAGGCGTTGAGACCAATAATCGTCATGCTAACAGTCATTTGGATAGCTCGCAGATTTCTACACATTTCGCAGAAAATTCTATTTTATTGAAAATCAACTGAACTATAGCCCATTAATTCAGAGCCAGAAAAATCGAAAATCTGCAAATGTGCTCCGATTTCGATGGTTTATACCTCTATCAATAGGCGTTGAGAACAATAATCGTCATGCCAACAGTCGTTTGGATCGCTCGCAGATTTCTTCACATTTTGCAGAAAATTCTATTTGATTGAAAATTAACTGAACTATAGCCCACTAATTCAGAGCCAGAAAAATCGAAAATCTGCAAATGTGCTCCGATTTCGATGGTTGATACCTCTATCAATAGGCGTTGAGACCAATAATCGTCATGGTAACAGTCATTTGGATCGCTCGCAGATTTCTACACATTTTGCAGAATATTCTATTTGATTGAAAATTAACTGAACTATAGCCCACTAATTCAGAGCCAGAAAAATCGAAAATCTGCAAATGTGCTCCGATTTCGATGGTTGATACCTCTATCATTAGGCGTTGAGACCAATAATCGTCAAGCCAACAGTCATTTGGATCGCTCGCAGATTTCTACACATTTTGCAGAAAATTCAATTTGATTGAAAATCAACTGAACTATAGCCCACAAATTCAGAGCCAGAAAAATCGAAAATCTGCAAATGAGCTCCGATTTCGACCTCTTTCAATAGGCGTTGAGACCAATAATCGTCATGCCAACAGTCATTTGGGTCGCTCGCAGATTTCTTCACATTTTGCAGAAAATTCTATTTTATTGAAAATCAACTGAACTATAGCCCACAAATTCAGAGCCAGAAAAATCGAAAATCTGCAAATGTGCTCCGATTTCGACCTCTTTCAATAGGCGTTGAGACCAATAATCGTCATGCCAACAGTCATTTGGATCGCTCGCAGATTTCTTCACATTGTGCAGAAAATTCTATTTTATTGAAAATCAACTGAACTATAGCCCACAAATTCAGAGCCAGAAAAATCGAAAATCTGCAAATGAGCTCCGATTTCGACCTCTTTCAATAGGCGTTGAGACCAATAATCGTCATGCCAACAGTCATTTGGATCGCTCGCAGATTTCTTCACATTTTGCAGAAAATTCTATTTGATTGAAAATTAACTGAACTATAGCCCACTAATTCAGAGCCAGAAAAATCGAAAATCTGCAAATGTGCTCCGATTTCGATGGTTTATACCTCTATCAATAGGCGTTGAGACCAATAATCGTCATGCTAACAGTCATTTGGATTGCTCGCAGATTTCTACACATTTTGCGGAATATTCTATTTGATTGAAAATTAACTGAACTATAGCCCACTAATTCAGAGCCAGAAAAATCGAAAATCTGCAAATGTGCTCCGATTTCGATGGTTGATACCTCTATCATTAGGCGTTGAGACCAATAATCGTCATGCTAACAGTCATTTGGATCGCTCGCAGATTTCTACACATTTTGCGGAATATTCTATTTGATTGAAAATCAACTGAACTATAGCCCATTAATTCAGAGCCAGAAAAATCGAAAATCTGCAAATGTGCTCCGATTTCGATGGTTTATACCTCTATCAATAGGCGTTGAGACCAATAATCGTCATGCCAACAGTCGTTTGGATCGCTCGCAGATTTCTACACATTTTGCGGAATATTCTATTTGATTGAAAATTAACTGAACTATAGCCCACAAATTCAGAGCCAGAAAAATCGAAAATCTGCAAATGTGCTCCGATTTCGATGGTTTATACCTCTATCAATAGGCGTTGAGACCAATAATCGTCATGGTAACAGTCATTTGGATCGCTCGCAGATTTCTACACATTTTGCAGAATATTCTATTTGATTGAAAATTAACTGAACTATAGCCCACTAATTCAGAGCCAGAAAAATCGAAAATCTGCAAATGTGCTCCGATTTCGATGGTTGATACCTCTATCATTAGGCGTTGAGACCAATAATCGTCATGCTAACAGTCATTTGGATCGCTCGAAGATTTCTACACATTTCGCAGAAAATTCTATTTTATTGAAAATCAACTGAACTATAGCCCACAAATTCAGAGCCAGAAAAATCGAAAATCTGCAAATGTGCTCCGATTTCGGTGGTTGATACCTCTATAAATAGGCGTTGAGACCAATAATCGTCATGCTAACAGTCATTTGGATCGCTCGCAGATTTCTACACATTTTGCAGAAAATTCAATTTGATTGAAAATCAACTGAACTATAGCCCACAAATTCAGAGCCAGAAAAATCGAAAATCTGCAAATGAGCTCCGATTTCGACCTCTTTCAATAGGCGTTGAGACCAATAATCGTCATGCCAACAGTCATTTGGATCGCTCGCAGATTTCTTCACATTTTGCAGAAAATTCTATTTGATTGAAAATCAACTGAACTATAGCCCACAAATTCAGAGCCAGAAAAATCGAAAATCTCCAAATGTGCTCCGATTTCGACCTCTTTCAGTAGGCGTTGAGACCTGCAATCTTCATTCCAACAGTTATTTGGATCGCTCGAATATTTCTACACATTTTGCAGAAAATTCTATTTGATTGAAAATTAACTGAACTATAGCCCACTAATTCACAGCCAGAAAAATCGAAAATCTGCAAATGTGCTCCGATTTCGATGGTTGATATCTCTATCAATAGGCGTTGAGACCACTAATCGTCATGCGCTAACAGTCATTTGGATCGCTCGAAGATTTCTACACATTTTGCAGAAAATTCAATTTTATAGAAAATCAACTGAACTATAGCCCACAAATTCAGAGCCAGAAAAATCGAAAATCTGCAAATGAGCTCCGATTTCGACCTCTTTCAATAGGCGTTGAGACCAATAATCGTCATGCCAACAGTTATTTGGGTCGCTCGCAGATTTCTTCACATTTTGCAGAAAATTCAATTTGATTGAAAATCAACTGAACTATAGCCCACTAATTCAGAGCCAGAAAAATCGAAAATCTGCAAATGTGCTCCGATTTCGATGGTTTATACCTCTATCAATAGGCGTTGAGACCAATAATCGTCACGCTAACAGTCATTTGGATCCCTCGCAGATTTCTACACATTTTGCAGAAAATTCTAGTTTATTGAAAATCAACTGAACTATAGCCCACAAATTCAGAGCCAGAAAAATCGAAAATCTGCAAATGAGCTCCGATTTCGACCTCTATCAATAGGCGTTGAGACCAATAATCGTCATGCTAACAGTCATTTGGATCGCTCGCAGATTTCTACAAATTTTGCAGAAAATTAAATTTGATTGAAAATCAACTGAACTATAGCCCACTAATTCAGAGCCAGAAAAATCGAAAATCTGCAAATGTGCTCCGATTTCGATGGTTGATACCTCTATCAATAGGCGTTGAGACCAATAATCGTCATGCTAACAGTCATTTGGATCGCTCGCAGATTTCTTCACATTTTGCAGAAAATTCTATTTTATTGAAAATCAACTGAACTATAGCCCACAAATTCAGAGCCAGAAAAATCGAAAATCTGCAAATGTGCTCCGATTTCGATGGTTGATACCTCTATCAATAGGCGTTGAGACCAATAATCGTCATGCTAACAGTCATTTGGATCGCTCGCAGATTTCTACACATTTTGCAGAAAATTCAATTTGATTGAAAATCAACTGAACTATAGCCCACTAATTCAGAGCCAGAAAAATCGAAAATCTGCAAATGCGCTCCGATTTCGATGGTTGATACCTCTATCAATAGGCGTTGAGACCAATAATCGTCATGCTAACAGTCATTTGGATCGCTCGCAGATTTCTACACATTTTGTAGAAAATTCTATTTTATTGAAAATTAACTGAACTATAGCCCACAAATTCAGAGCCAGAAAAATCGAAAATCTGCAAATGAGCTCCGATTTCGACCTCTAACAATAGGCGTTGAGACCAATAATCGTCATGCCAATAGTCATTGGGATCGCTCGCAGGTTTCTTCACATTTTGCAGAAAATTCTCTTTTATTGAAAATCAACTGAACTATAGCCCACAAATTCAGAGCCAGAAAAATCGAAAATCTGCAAATGTGCTCCGATTTCGATGGTTGATACCCCTATTAATAAGCGTTGAGACCAATAATCGTCATGCTAACAGTCATTTGGATCGCTCGCAGATTTCTACACATTTTGCAGAAAATTCTCTTTTATTGAAAATCAACTGAACTATAGCCCACAAATTCAGAGCCAGAAAAATCGAAAATCTGCAAATGTGCTCCGATTTCGATGGTTGATACCCCTATTAATAAGCGTTGAGACCAATAATCGTCATGCTAACAGTCATTTGGATCGCTCGCAGATTTCTACACATTTTGCAGAAAATTCTCTTTTATTGAAAATCAACTGAACTATAGCCCACTAATTCAGAGCCAGAAAAATCGAAAATCTGCAAATGTGCTCCGATTTCGATGGTTGATACCTCTATCCATAGGCGTTGAGACCAATAATCGTCATGCTAACAGTCATTTGGATCGCTCGCAGATTTCTACACATTTTGTAGAAAATTCTATTTTATTGAAAATTAACTGAACTATAGCCCACAAATTCAGAGCCAGAAAAATCGAAAATCTGCAAATGAGCTCCGATTTCGACCTCTAACAATAGGCGTTGAGACCAATAATCGTCATGCCAATAGTCATTTGGATCGCTCGCAGGTTTCTTCACATTTTGCAGAAAATTCTCTTTTATTGAAAATCAACTGAACTATAGCCCACAAATTCAGAGCCAGAAAAATCGAAAATCTGCAAATGTGCTCCGATTTCGATGGTTGATACCCCTATTAATAAGCGTTGAGACCAATAATCGTCATGCTAACAGTCATTTGGATCGCTCGCAGATTTCTACACATTTTGCAGAAAATTCTATTTTATTGAAAATCAACTGAACTATGGCCCACAAATTCAGAGCCAGAAAAATCGAAAATCTGCAAATGAGCTCCGATTTCAACCTCTTTCAATAGGCGTTGAGACCCATAATCGTCATGCCAACAGTCATTTGGATTGCTCGCAGATTTCTTCACATTTTGCAGAAAATTCTATTTGATTGAAAATCAACTGAACTATAGCCCACTAATTCAGAGCCAGAATAATCGAAAATCTGCAAATGTGCTCCGATTTCGATGGTTGATACCTCTATCAATAGGCGTTGAGACCAATAATCGTCATGCTAACAGTCATTTGGATCGCTCGCAGATTTCTACAAATTTTGCAGAAAATTCAATTTGATTGAAAATCAACTGAACTCTAGCCCACTAATTCAGAGCCAGAAAAATCGAAAATCTGCAAATGTGCTCCGATTTCGATGGTTGATACCTCTATCAATAGGTGTTGAGACCAATAATCGTCATGCTAACAGTCATTTGGATCGCTCGCAGATTTCTACACATTTTGCAGAAAATTCAATTTGATTGAAAATCAACTGAACTATAGCCCACTAATTCAGAGCCAGAAAAATCGAAAATCTCTTCGATTTCGATGGTTGATACCTTTATCAATAGGCGTTGAGACCAATAATCGTCATGCTAACAGTCATTTGGATCGCTAGCAGATTTCTACACATTTTGCAGAAAATTCTATTTTATTGAAAATCAACTGAACTATATCCCACAAATTCAGAGCAAGAAAAATCGAAAATCTGCAAATGTGCTCCGATTTCGATGGTTGATATCTCTATCAATAGGCGTTGAGACCAATAATCGTCATGCCAACAGTCATTTGGATCGCTCGCAGATTTCTTCACATTTCGCAGAAAATTCTATTTTATTGAAAATCAACTGAACTATAGCCCACAAATTCAGAGCCAGAACAATCGAAAATCTGCAAATGTGCTCCGATTTCGATGGTTGATACCTCTATCAATAGGCGCTGAGACCAATAATCGTCATGCCAACAGTCATTTGGATCGCTCGCAGATTTCTACACATTTTGCAGAAAATTCAATTTTATTGAAAATCAACTGAACTATAGCCCACTAATTCAGAGCCAGAATAATCGAAAATCTGCAAATGTGCTCCGATTTCGATGGTTGATACCTCTATCAATAGGCGTTGAGACCAATAATCGTCATGCTAACAGTCATTTGGATCGCTCGCAGATTTCTACAAATTTTGCAGAAAATTCAATTTGATTGAAAATCAACTGAACTCTAGCCCACTAATTCAGAGCCAGAAAAATCGAAAATCTGCAAATGTGCTCCGATTTCGATGGTTGATACCTCTATCAATAGGTGTTGAGACCAATAATCGTCATGCTAACAGTCATTTGGATCGCTCGCAGATTTCTACACATTTTGCAGAAAATTCAATTTGATTGAAAATCAACTGAACTATAGCCCACTAATTCAGAGCCAGAAAAATCGAAAATTTCTTCGATTTCGATGGTTGATACCTTTATCAATAGGCGTTGAGACCAATAATCGTCATGCTAACAGTCATTTGGATCGCTAGCAGATTTCTACACATTTTGCAGAAAATTCTATTTTATTGAAAATCAACTGAACTATATCCCACAAATTCAGAGCAAGAAAAATCGAAAATCTGCAAATGTGCTCCGATTTCGATGGTTGATATCTCTATCAATAGGCGTTGAGACCAATAATCGTCATGCCAACAGTCATTTGGATCGCTCGCAGATTTCTTCACATTTCGCAGAAAATTCTATTTTATTGAAAATCAACTGAACTATAGCCCACAAATTCAGAGCCAGAAAAATCGAAAATCTGCAAATGTGCTCCGATTTCGATGGTTGATACCTCTATCAATAGGCGCTGAGACCAATAATCGTCATGCCAACAGTCATTTGGATCGCTCGCAGATTTCTACACATTTTGCAGAAAATTCAATTTTATTGAAAATCAACTGAACTATAGCCCACAAATTCAGAGCCAGAAAAATCGAAAATCTGTAATTGTGCTCCGATTTCGACCTCTTTCAATAGGTGTTGAGACCTATAACCTTCATGCCAACGGTCATTTGGATCGCTCGAATATTTCTGCACATTTCGCAGAAAATTCAATTTTATTGAAAATCAACTTAACTTCGAGATTGGTGATCAAGTTTATCTAAAAAATGAAAATAGAAAATCATAGTTGGATTCTAGGTTCATATTCTGTACATAAATATTTACGATTTTTTATATATGCTTGCTTGATTATTAAATTGGTCATTGAATTTGGAGTTGATTTGAAGGTTAAGTTAGGGGCCAATTTGAGGGTTGAGTTGAAGTTGAGTTAGAGTTTAGTTGGGGTTGGATTAGGATGTAGTGAGCTGTTAAACAACTTTTTATATATGCTGGTTTTGTTGAGTTGCGTTCCGTTTGCGGGGTGAATTAGGGCTGGGGTTGGATTAGGGTTCAGTGAGCAGTTAAACTGAGGATTTGTGATTTTTTTTATAAACATTTTATTGGGATTCTATATCTTATCCGATTTTGATGAAATTCAGTATTTCCAATGAAAATGGAATTATAATATGTTTTTTGGATGAATTTCTGGAATATGGCCAAATATGATGGACCTTGCCTATTTCTCAACTGATTATTATGAAATTCGACATGTGAGTTGGAAATGGGATTCAAAAATGTTTTCAGAACTTGCCTATTTCTTAACAGATTATTATGAAATTCGACATTTGAGTTGGAAATGGGATTCTAAAATGATTTTTGGAACAAGTTCTGGAATATAGCTAATAGTGGTGGAATTTAGCTACTTCTTAGCCGGTTTTAGTGAAATATGACATCCGCGATAAAAATGGGAATCTAAATTAATTTTCGGATAAAGTTCTGGAATATCGCCAAGTATGATGGAACTTGGCTATTCCTTGACCGATTATTATGAAATGTATGTTGGAGTATGTTTCCTGAGTATTTACCGTCACAGCTGTAAGTTTAGCCATGCTTAAAAGAATGAAATCTGTAGTGGATACGCGCTGAAGAATTAAAACTAATAACGGTAGTGTAGAGGCTCGGAATTAGCAGCATCATTTTAAAATCACCTTTCCCTCGCAAATTTGAATTTGATCATAATCGGTTAAGGAATAGCCAAGTTCCATCATAATTGGCCATATTCCAGAATTTCATTCCAAAATCATTTTAGAATCCTATTTCGAACACACGTCAAATTTTATCATAATCGGATGAAAAATGGGCAAGTTCCATTCCACTTGGCCATATTAAGTTTATCCAAAGATAATTATAGGATCCCATTTCTATCGCAGATTTAAAATTTATATACTAAAATCCGTTATGAAATAGATAAGTTTAATCCTGATTGGCCATTATAAAACCTCTTTATGTACAAGTACAAGATATTTAAACAAATCCACACTTTACACAAATATTGTTTAGGGATTGCATTATAATTTTGAATGAAATTTAAAATACAAAATTTACAGTTCAATTTCACCATTCATTTTAAGATGGTTCGAAAAGTGCAAGTTTGATATTTCAAACTAAATTTTATTTGCAATTAGTAAAAATTGCAATAGGAAACATGACTTCAATAAAACAACAAAATTATTTAGTATCAGCCCGATGTAAAACTTCTAAACTGTAATTGAATATAATCTTGATGGTAACTTAAATTCGTCTTACTTATGTCTAAATAAATAAGTATAACTTTCGGAAAGAGTCTTAGCCTATTTGTATTTAAAATATCACAAAATTTCTTACTAATTGCAATCAAAATTTTGAAATTCAAACTCAACTTTTTCTCAGAATTTTGCCCTCACTTAACAAAAAATTTTGCTCAAATTTATTTTATAATTTTTACTTAATCTTTAATTTTTCTCTTGCCGGCCAATTCAAATATAATCTCAACTTTTAAACTAAAAACTAAATTACAGTTACGTTTTTGCTTAAGTCCGAATTTCTATTTAAATTCAATTTCTATTCAACATTTTATTCAATTACTGCTTAAAATTCAAATACTTCCATACTTATTCAGATTTCTGTTCAAAATTCTGATACAAATTTAACAAACGTTTTGACCAATACTAGAGTTTTAAATTCTATTCTAACTCAGCATTTCTAATAACACTCAAATTTTTCTTAAGTGCACTTGCATCTAAAGCTGAAGTTGTACCCCAAATTTCTAATCAAGCATCACAAAATTTCTAGTTTAATTTCAACCACAATTTTGTGGTAATTAGGTTTGGAATTCAAACTTAATTTTTAAATATTTTTTAATTAAATTGCATCCAAATTTTTGCTCAAACCCTCGATTAGATTGAAATTGAATTTTTAGTCCAAACTATGTTCAACTCTTGTTTCACTCTGTTCTAAATAAAAATTTTGCTCGAATAATTTTAATTAAATTTTTAAAATTCACTCAAACTGTTATTAAGGGCAGTCTGGATTCTAAACTCAAATTTTAAGCTATAAGCTCATGTATATTTGCTTAAACCAAATTACTACCAAATACAATATAAAGAAGACAATTTCTACTTAAAATGTCACTCAAATTCATCTAGTTTATAATTCAAGATAATTTTCTCTCTTTAAAATTTCATTCTCTGAATCAATTTCCTCTGTGTCGAATGCATTTACCTAATTTAATTAGACTAGATTTATGTTCAAAATTCCATTTATCATTTCGTTCAACTTCGAAAACAGCTTGAAACAAAATTTCTGACTAGAACTCTTAATTTTTTTCGAATTAATTTTGATTTTAAACTAAGTTACTAGTCTGAAAATACCTCACACCACTCACATATTAAAAGGAAAATTATAATACACAATGGATACCTATTTGTAAAAACTTTGTTAAAAGTTTAAATTTGATTTAAGTTTTTATTTCAATTTAATTCAATGAGTGTGATCAAAATTACAATCAACATTCAAGTACAGTTTGAAAGTTTAACTTAATTTAGGATTAAAATGTCACTCAATTTCCAAGGTGTTATTCGAATCCATTAAAACTGTTTTCTTTTCCAGTCTAACTTTTTGATCCAATTCAAACTAGTATCAAAATATGTATTTTGGATTTCCCTTGACATATCTATTCTTTGCTCCACCTACATAATTTGTGAAATCAAAATTTGAGTTGTAAATAAATTTCTATATTTCACCAAAAATTTTATTTGGTTTGTAATGCCAAAACCATTTTTTTTAAATTTAAATTCCTAATTCAAATTTCATTTAAAATTTCCGATACAAATTTCTAAACCAAATCAAAGGAAATTTTGTTGTCTGTTTGAGATCTAATCTCGTATTGCAACCTAATTTTTACCTAATTGCAATTAAAATTATGTTTAAATCTAGTTTGGAACACCAAATTTACACTCAAATTTTTGCTCAATACCAATACCAAGTAGAATGTCCTAATCAATTTTTAATCTAAATTTCCAATACAATTGTTAAACGAAGTAACACTGTACAACAATTTGTACTATTTGAATTCCATGCAAAATGTAGTTTAATCCAGAAACATTTTTTTAATTTCCATTTTAAATTTCACTCAAAATGTTGTTGGCGTCCTGGTTCGAATTGTAACTCAATTAAAATTGTATAATATATTAAAAATGGCACACAATTATTAAATGGCACTCAACATTTGACTAAAATTCATTTTTGAATTCTGAGTTTTCATTTCAAAATTAAATTTAAAGTTTGCCTATAATTATTGCCCTTAAAATTTCATTGAAGCTAATTTTGCTACCTTTAGATTTCCCTCTAATTTTGGTCAAATCCATCGTGTTTTAATTTTAATTTGAAATCGATTTCTAATCTACCATTTTTGTCGCATAATGCAGTTAGTAAATTACATTTAATCTTCAATATTTCACTCAAACAACTTCGAACTTTTCGAATTAATAATTAATTTTCGCCCATTTTGAATATGAACAGCATTAAAACTGTTGGTCAAGTGCATAAATGGGGTAGAATTGCATTTGTTATGTTGTTATAGTTTAAGGAATTTTAATGCTAGTTTGATTATTTAAATTCCGATGAATTATTTTACATACATTTCCATATTTTGCCCTTATCAGAGAAATGTCACAACGTGGATTGTTCCATTTTTGATAAACGCACATACGTTAACGAATAAAAACAACAATCGTAAAATCTGCTTTTCTAGAAGAACTTCGGATCGTCAAATAATATGCAGTAAACTACAGACATATTTTAATTTGACGTTTATTTTGTTGTTAATTTATTTATCTAACTTAGCGGAGTTGAGTTTAGACCAAAGTAAAACATTTTTTAGTTCTAAAAAAATTATTTTAACATGACTCCAAATATAATCTAGATAAGTGAAAACGATGTATCCCGCCCTAATTAAAAAAAACACCCTCATTGGGTGCATTTCTGTAAGCCAACTGTTGGCAACATGTTGGGTAAAATCAATGCGTTGGGACCTAAGCACAAATAATACATTCAAAATTTCATGACAATGTGATCGTTTAATTTTTGGTGGCAACATGATGGGAGATCTGAATGCCCCCCCATTCTAATAAATTATTTCATGTGATTTTAAACACTGATTGATCAGATGATTTTATGAATGGTTTACATTTTTGAATTTAAATTTTTTACATTACATTTACAGTTCAGTGACAATATCTATATAACAAAATAAATTTGTATTTATATTTTGTTTCTAGTCCAGTAAATCTAAATACATATTCACAAAGTTGAACTAAAAAAATATAAAGAAACTACATTTTTTATGTATTTGTATTAAAGAATTTTTGTAACGAATATAAAATAGAATTTTTTATTAAAGAAGAAAATCCGCAAAGAATGGAAATTATTATCTCTGAAAAGTATGTTATTATTATATAAAAATTCTATGGATAATATAATGAAAAGTAAGATTTTGAAATTCCAATCTTATAACCTTGTGTATGTGTATGTGTGTGTATGGCTGTGTGGTAAGTTCTTTTCTTATTAAATTTTATTTAATAAACGAGCTAGCTATGCTATACCAAACAAAAATGATGTACATAAAGAAAGGAATTGTGTATCTTTCCGATATGTATACTATTCTCTGCTATATTACTTTTTTTTTTTAGTTAAATTCACTTCACTAACATGGTGAATTTATATTTTGTGTGTACATATATAACAAAAGTTCAACTTTGCATTTCTTCCGTTTATTTCCTTTTTTCTGGTTAAATGAAAAATAATATAAAATTTTGTTTTTCGTTTTTCTTTTTTGTAATAATATTTACAAATTTTACCTTCATACTATCACTATGTATATTGTCTATTATTTAAGGTTTTTGTTGATAAATAACAAAACCCGAAAAATATATATGAAAATAGAAATGATCTTCCTAAATTTAAAAAAAAAATTCTTTTTTTTTTTTAATATTTATTCATTGGTAAGAGAAGAATAAATTTGTCATTTCATGATAAATGAGTTCCGACTATAGGTACACTGAGTACAAAGTACATACAGAAAATATTAAAGTTTTCGTACATACATAACTCTTTATCGTTACTTAGCGAATAAGCTAACAGGACTTTCTTGTTCTATATGTTTCGATATTAATATGCAGAGATATGTATTATGTGTATGTACGAAATTTAAAAAAAAAAAAATGTTTCAATTTTATTTAGGATACCACAATGTGTCAGTTGTGATGATTAATGTTCAAAAGGTGTGCACCAGGTAGATAAAACAATAAAACTTTACGACATTTTAAAGTGTTACGTAATTATCATTTTAATTATGTGTGTTAATAAAAGCGACAGATAAAAGGAAGAATAAAGCATGCATGGTTTTTAATTTTTTATAAACATGTAAGGTTCATAAAGAAAATTGACTCTAAAAATTCTGGAAATTAATATATTTTATTCCAGAAAATGAATAGAATCGCAAACCATTTCAAAAATATATTTGGTGTTTGTCACTAAACATAGGAATAGTGAAATAAAACAAAAACAAAATGTGAGTTTTTGAAAAAACTAAATCGAAAAGTGCTTTGTTACAGGCGAGGAAAATAAACTGAAAATTTTCAGATCTACTTGAGTTCAAAAATTTGGAGTGGGCGAAATTTACAAAGGCGGAGAAAATAAAAAACGACGGGACCGGACACCCTTACCATTATGTTTGAGCTGTCAACGAGACCGGTTGGAACCTTTATTATAGATGTATACTTAAGGCAAACACTATTTAAGTAAACATATTAATTACTCGATTTAATTGAAATGTATTAAATTACTAAATCAATGAATTTTTAAATTAATTGAATTAAATCAGACAACACCTGCAATTTTTCCCTTTTTGTCGTTTTGCCTTACCATTAACCAAATCGAAAAAATCATAACTTGTGTAGGAAACTGAAATATCAAAATTAAAACTTGTCTATTTTATCGAAAATTTTAAGGTTAAAAGCTATAAAGTTGCTTTTTCATTTCGTAATTAAAACACTTTATCCATCTTCTGTTTTTTACATGTATTTAAATAATTTTAACATTTCGTCATATTGATCATCAGAATAGTCTTAATTCAGAAAAATAAATAACAAAATTACAATTTGAAACATTAGGTTATTCCGGAATTAGCCATTATTTTACGAAGAGGATAAATTTAAACACAATAAAAATTGAAATTGTTAAACATTTTTAAAGGGAATTGTAAAATTCGCTAATACCACAAGTGCAAAGTTGATTGTTACATATAGGAACAAATCATTGTAATAAGTTAGCTGTTTAGTCGCTATAGCCTGATGAGATTAAAAAATGAATGATTTTTCACAATCCTCGTCAGATCAAAACTGAATTGCAGGAATTTTAACTATTTCTCCTCTTTGTATAATATAATTATATTAATATATTTAACAATTAACGATTCATTACAATTTAAAATAATTTTCTTAAATAAATATTAATAAATAATTTATAAAAACAAAAATGTAATTCGTGATTATAACACAGCTTGCTGTTCTTTGTTTGGGATTTAATGCTTGATTAAGCATCTTAAAGCAAATTGTTTAATGCATTTTCATACACTGATCTCCTCTTTTTCAAATTTATCATTTTTAAAAATTTTAAGGAAGCCTTGAACTGTGCGGACGTTTTTTTTGTTTTTTCGTGTGCCAAATAATTTTAAAATAATAATATAATTAATTATATATGGCGTCGAATTGCTGTATGTCGTGTTGTACTCCTGGTGGTAGTGATAATTTATTAATGTGCAGTGGGTTGTGTAAATGTGTTGCCCACTACAAATGTGCTGGTTTCAGAAAAAATGCATTTGACTTGATTTGCAATTCTGATAACATTTTCTGGTTTTGTGACAAGTGCAAAGACATCTACAAGGTGCAAGTAAATAGTTTAAGTGAACTGGTTGGTACAATCAGAAATATAGACAATTACGTTAAAAAAATGGAAGAGCAAGCCCAAGCGCTTACTTCTGATCCAGTAGAACCAGTTACTCTACCAGTCACTACACATTGCATTGTGGTTGCTCCAGATCACATCATCGCTATTGATTTTCCAGACTCAAGCGCATCTGTTTTGCCTGGTGCCGCTAAGTCCGAAATCTTTGGTACCAATATAATTGGTGGAAATTCATGTGCTGAATCTTTCAAGCCTGTGTCTAATAACTCGTATGTGTTTGGTGGCACATTTGCTGATGTGGTATCTTCGGCAGTTATTTCGAGTGTTGCGAGTACGTCTGCAAAAGTGAACAGTATTGATATATCGTGCGGTCCAAATGTTAATAAAAAATCATTGCCATCATCACGAACTATCCGGAAGAACATACGAAATTTTAATATTCGTGGCACTAATACCTCACCTGATATTTATATTAAAACTATTGCACCGAAATGTTGGCTTCATTTGTCAAGATTCGATACTCTTACAACTGAGGATGATAACGTGGCTCTGGCTAGCAAATGCTTAGGTCCGAGTGTTTACAAGGCAGTTATACTAATTCCTAAGGATAAAGATATCCATGAGTTAGAATATGTGTGCTTTAAATTGGGGATCAACGTTGAGCTTCATGATAAGGCTCTAAATTCGGATGCATGGCCTACCGGTGTATTTATTAGGCCCTTCCATAAGCAAAATTTTCGGACAGGAGCCTCAAATGTGAAATTCCGGATACCAGCTGCAGTAGTCAACTCTGCCGAAATTTAAATAACGCAGGGTCAATGGGGATGCGTCGGCCCAAAAGTTTTGGACAAATTACTTTCACTTCGATGTACTATCACAACGCCTCTAGCATTCGGGGGAAAGCTAAGTTATTCTTGCTTGGCGTTCTTGATAACGATTACGATGTGATTATCATATCGGAAACATGGCTTACTAAAGTGTTTAATTCAGAGGAATATTTCCCACCCAACTACGTTGTCCACAGAAAAGATCGACATGATTTTTGTACCAGCCTTAAAGGTGGGGGGGGGGGGGGGGGGGTGTTGATTGCTGTTAAGAGTTCGATCCCAAACGAGCTCATTGCATGTCATCCAATTTATGATGTAATAGCTGTTCGGATTAATGTATCCGAGTCATCTATCCTCGTGGTGGCTGTATATGTTCCCTCTGGAACTACTCTGGAATATTATATGGGAATTGTTAATTTCATCAGTTCTGCGGTCATGCCATTGGTTCGTATTAAGGAACAACTAATGGTTATAGGAGACTTCAATCTTCCAGATATTGCTTGGTTTGATGTTGATGGAGTTTTCACATCCTCTTCTTCTGGCCAAAGGGAGTTGGCAGTTACTGATTATTTTGCTAGCTTAGCAATGATGCAGTTGAACCGGATAAGCAATAGTCGGAGAATATTTCTCGATTTGGTTTATTCAACTTATCTTATGTTTTCGGAGATATCACCTTGCGAAGATTTTACTGGATGTTCGAGCGTTTACCACACTCCAATTACCATATATATATTTTTAGAGAATTGCAACACTACGTGTACTTCTAGTAATTCTCTGCATTTCGATTTTAGGCTTGCGGACTACGATTCGTTAAACGAATTTCTTGTCGGTTCTAATTGGGACTTTCTCGAGCGGGATGAAAATTTGAACCATTCTATTTTGTTGTTCAACGGGCTGCTCAAGACTGGTATTGAAAGGTATGTTCCATCAAATAAAAACGGACCTAGGGTTCGTGAGCTGTGGTATAACAAAGAACTACTACGTCTTGAAAAAAAACGGAATAAGTTCCATTCTTTGTATAAGTTACAGGGCGCTGAGTTTTATTCCAGATTCAACTTAGCTCGTAAAGAGTTCAAAACTTTAAATTGGTTCCTTTACAACAACTACATTTTGCAAATAGAAGAGGATCTGACTTCCAACCCAAAAAAGTTCTGGAATTTCATAAATGGTAAAAAGAAGGTTGTTGGGTTTCCTACTCCAATGACCTTTCAGAACTCTTCCGCAAGTCAACCCTCTGGTATCGCTAATCTATTTGCAAAATTTTTTGAGTCCGTCTATGAAGTATCTGGGGATTCTGGTACCAAGCTTATATAAATAATCGCGATTGCTCTGATTTTAATTTTTTACAGTTTACTGAAGCAGAAGTTTATGATAGCTTATCTCAACTTGATAGTAATAAGGGGGCAGGTCATGATGGTTTTCCACCTATCCTTATTAAGAATTGTGCTGAGAGTTTAGCCCATCCACTGACTCTAATCTTTAATAAGAGCCTACGTACTGGGATTTTTCCGGATCCCTGGAAACTGTCTGTCATTCGTCCGAGTTTTAAATCCGGCAGAATAAGCGATGTCAGCAATTATCGCGGAATCGCTATTCCTTCTGCCATACCAAAACTTTTCGAATCAATGGTACAGAAATTCTTATTTTTTCATGCAAAAATTTATATTTCTCCTGCTCAACACGGTTTTTACACGGGTAGGTCTACGGTTACTAACCTAGTCAGTTTTTGTCAACATTTATATAGTAGATTGGAACGTAGGCAACAAATGGATTCAGTTTACACCGATTTTTCGAAGGCTTTCGATAAAATTGATCATTCGATCCTTATCGATAAGCTGGATAAACTAAATTGTCAGTTTATCCCCATCAGGTGATTGCATTCGTACCTGTCTGATCGCTACCAATTTGTTAAGATAAATGATTTTAGTTCTCGCTTACTTCGAGTTACCTCTGGAGTTCCTCAAGGTAGCCACATTGGTTCTCTTTTATTCTCATTATTTGTCAATGATGTTGTTGATTGTTTTAAATTCGCAAAATGTTTGTTTTACGCAGATGATATGAAGATATTTGCTCCTATTACTGGAGTTTCTGATTGTGTTAAATTACAAGATGACTTGAGTAACTTTTGCAGTTGGTCATTTAAAAACAAATTGTTGTTAAATATGGGCAAATGTAGGATTTTATCATTCTCTTGTACACACTTACCTGTTCTTCAGGAATATTTTCTATTCAATACCGCTATTGACAGAGTTGAGGTCATAATCGACTTAGGTGTAACCTTTTCCTATGATCTTATCATACTTTTACCAAACACATTGATTCTATTATTTCAAAAGCTTATATTATGCTGGGTTTCATTAAGCGTAATTGTAAAGACTTTTGCGACCCACTCACACTGAAAACTCTTTATGTGTCCTTTGTTCGTTCCATTCTGGAATATGCTTCTCAGATTTGGTCACCATTTTATCATTGCCATTCATACAGAATTGAGAGCGTTCAGAAGCAGTTTCTTTTGTACGCGCTTCGCGGCTTACCTACGGAGCGAGTGCACCAATATGTACTTCCTCCTTATAATGATCGTTGTAAATTATTAAAATTACAACGATTAGACCACCGATGAGACGCTGCATCTGCTATCTTCGTTCAAGATGTTCTGACTTCCCGAATAGACTGTGTCGTTTTGCTGGTTCGTTTCAACTTTTACGCTCCTACACGTTGTTTGCGCCGTCGTTGTTTGTTACATGTTGATCCGGTCTCTACAAACTTTGCACTCTCGGAACCAGTTTTGAGAATGTCGCGACTCTTTAATTCAGTTTATGATATATTCGATTTTAACTTAACAAGAAATTCGTTTAGAAATGATTTGTTTAAATTTATGTCTATTATTAAATAATGGTTAAATGTTATTTTTGTGCTAAAATATTGTATAACTACTGTTAATATTTTTATAGTTCGTATTGATCTTTTTTTTTTTTTTTTGCATACCGATTGTATATTTACTGTAGGTTAAATAAATAAATAAATTTCAATGTGCTAAGTCTTTTCGTCATACTAGAATGTAAGGCCAAACGAGAAAGGGGCTTGAAAAAAACAATGATTTGTTAATTTAGTTAATCTTATTAATTTTTAACGTTTTGGATTTTTTTACATCCTCGGTTTGCATTCTCATACCAATCAAAAATCGATTGTTTTATGGGTCAGAAAGATCGCTAAGGTTAAATGGATCAAATCTGTTACTGAGAAGTTTAGAAAAAAAAATTGTCCAGATGACAATCTGCAATTTGTTGTGCCAGAGACAGAATCCGATGAACCACTTTAAAACTACTAAGTAGATTTCCAGTTGGTAACACACGCACCGTCATCGAGCGCACTGGAAGCTTAAAGCGACAATAAAACAATATACTGCATATGCATTGTCGTGAAGAATATTTCAACAAAAAATTATATTAGTATTAGTGAAACAGTCGGTAAAAGCAATTTAAAAGAAATAGCACAGGTATTGGGACCAACTATAACAAAATAGGAATTAATATTAGTTTTCTAAATAAAAGCTTTACGATATCAACATTGCTTTAAGTTTGCTTTGATCGACTAATTGGAATGATTAGATTATGACAATAATACGTCTTTTGTGGCTTGTGGGTGAATGTGAAAATTGTTGAATTTTGTTAGAGTTATAAATTTTAGTGTTTTACTGTACTGAAGATTGCTTAAATCACAGAGTTTTTCCCGGGATGTCACATATAGTAGGCTAGTACTTAGTGAGGGCTATGGTCCTCCTACAGGGGGTTAGGGTAGACTTAATAGCCCAACCTGTCAGACATTACTGTTCATAACCATCTCAACATGACCCACGGGTATTTTTAAATTCACAACAATGACCTCTGAAACGATGAAGGGCAACGATTTTAAATTTTCAACAAGGAACGTACTTAGCCTAAATCGAATATAACTGATTTTATTCAAAGCACACTTTTTAAGCTAACTAATGACCTATGTCGCATCTCGGGAAAAATTCTTTGATTTGGGCAATCTTCAGTAGAGCAAACCACTAAAATCCATAATTTAAAAAAAATTCAACAATTTTCACCTTCACCCACAAAACACTTTTTATATTTATTTAATATTTTTAAAATTGTTTTTTTTTTTATATTTTATAATTAAGTTGTTAGTTATTATTTAATTTGTTTTAAATAGAAATTGTTTGACTGTATAACCGTTGCACCAATACATATACATTTTTGTTTTTTGTTGAAAACTTCACACCCGTAAATTATCGAATTTTTAGGTGGGTCAAGTTAAGTGATACTCCCTCTGTATTAGTATACTGCTCCCTCAGTGTAATAGTGTTAAGAAAGTTGGTTTCGTTTTAATTTTCTTTATTCTTTCTCTGGTTTATCTCATTGATGGGGCAAATAAACATTGAAATGACTTGTGAAGGACCTATAATATTTAACGAATTCTTATACGTAGTCTTGCCCGAAACGTATTTATACCCGTAATTCACATTCTAAGTTTATGGTGGTAGGGATGGTATATAAAAAGAAACCATAGTTCAACTTGATAGGCCAGTTCAAAATCATCCCATAATATTTGGTTATCTGTCCTTAAAAAAAAAAATGTTTTGTAGTTTTACTGAAGCATTTTTGTATCTTCTACCGTCGCACATCGATATGAATTAATTTTTATTAAAACGTTTTTTTGTTGACTTTGTTAAAATCGGCTCAGTAGTTTTGGGGTGAAATCTGGACAATGCTAATATACTGGCAGACAAAAATTTTAAGAATATTGAAGCATCCTGTAAATAATGTAAATAACTTAAAAAGAGGCGTTTATAACGAAAAATTCCAATTTTATTTATGTCAAATTCCATAAATCGAACTTCTATTATTCGAATTTTTCCTTAAATCGAATTTATATTTTGGCACGAGAATTAAATATACACTAGTAATTGCCCGTCAAAACTGACGGAAGTTTCTGAAAACTCAATAATAGCCTGAAAAGTAAAATTTTTTTGTTTTTAGAAGAAAGCGTATTAAGATGCATCGGATATTATATATATTAAATATAATATTAAATAATAATACACGAATACATAAGCATTTTTAATTATTTATTTATGTTGTTTTAAATAATTTATTGTTTAAACATTTTAATTATATTAATTTTAATTTAATTTATTAAAATTTATTTTGTTTCATTAAAATACACAATTAGATTATTTTTCACTACCATTTGTTGCATAAATGTTTTAGTCGCCGCGCGCGATGGTGGGCGGCATATCACCGCATTGAGATTTGAGAGCAGACTAGAAAATTAAAAATCAAAAATTATTTATTTTGTGAATTTGTAATATGTACATATGTATGTTCGTCGTCGTGTATTGTGTTTGTGGTTCGTTTTGTTTTTGGACAAGCCGATCAGCGGTTGGTTAGTTAGATGTCATGTGACATCATGCCCAATATGTTGGACAGGTGGCACCCAATGTGCGGCAAACTTGTGTTTGAGCCGGAAGAATTGTAGTGGTGCATTGGGTGAACCGCTACACATCTAACGCAACATAATGTTAAAGTTAAAATAACAGAAATTTTCGCACGAAAAAAAAAAATCATAACTATTGAAAACTATATACATAATACATACACATAACATATAATATGTATACTTTGAACACAATTGAAAAACAAACAAAATTTTTTTTTTTTTTTTTCAAAAATACAAATCACAGCACACACAGAAATTTTCATGTCATCCAAACAACGAAACAAAAATATGTACATACATGCATACACATGGTGAGGAAAAATTATTTCCATACCTTAAAAATCTCGCGGAGTTAAAAAAATATGAGCAAGGTTTATTCTTAGGTCATATTCATTAAGGAATTTAATGGTGAGCTTGGTCGTGACCTTGACCTTCATTTTCAAGGCCATTTGGAGGTCAAAGTCATTTTTTAAAATTAAAACCCCTATTTTTGATGACAGAATCGAAAATAGCGTTCAATTTTATGTCCGAGTATGTATTTTCCATGACCTACCAAGGTCATCTGAAGGAATTTACATTGCGAGGTGAAAGTATGAAAACCCCTAGAAATCTCGCGGAGTATGACAAAAAAAAAATAAGCAAGGTTTAGTTTTAGGAAATTTTCACAAGGAATTTAACGGTGAGCTTGGTTATGACCTTGACCTTCACCTTCAATGTCATATTGAGGTCAAGGTAATTTTTTTATAGGAAACTCGCATTTTTGACATCGGATTCGAAAAGAGCGATCATTTGTACGTTCGAATATGTATTTTCAATGTCCTTCAATGCTCTTTTCGAATCCGATGTTAAAAACTGGGGTTTCCTATAAACAAATTATCTTGACCTCAATATGACCTTGAAGATGAAGGTCAAGGTCACAACTAATCTCACCATTAAATTTCTTGTTGATAATTACGTAAGAATAAACCTTGCTCGATTTTTTTTCGACATACTCCGCGAGATTTCTCGGGGTTTTCATACTTTCACCTCGCAATGTAAATTCCTTCAGATGATCTTGGGAGGTCATGGAAAACACATACTCGGACGTAAAATTGATCGCTCTTTTCGAATATGTCATCAAAAATAAGGGTTCTAATTAAAAAAAATGACTTTGACCTCAAAATGACCTTGAAAATGAAGGTCAAGGTCACAACCAATCTCACCATTAAATTCCTCGTTAAAAATGACCTAAGAATAAACCTTGCTCATTTTTTTTTGGACTGAACTCCGCGAGATTTTTAGGGGTTTCCATACTTTTTCCTCACCCTGTATAAAAGAAAAGCGCGACTACTGCGATAGTTTTTTGTGTTTTGCGTTAAATCCATACAAACAGACAGACGACGGTAATTATATACGTTGATTATTCTTAACTTCTATCATAGAGATTCATACTAGATTTCTCATTTCATTATAACTAAACGAAAAAAACAAAACTTCTGATAATTCCAATGTTATCGTTGTGTTGTGTATTTTATATAAGGCAATGATTTTAGAATGCGCTGCAAATGTAATACGTATATGCAATACACCGATAAAATTTGAATGGACATTTTATATTTTTTTTTTTGTGTTTTTAGTCAAATGAGAAATCTATTATGAATGTCTATGCTTCGACATTTCGAAGTTTCTTTAAATCGAACAAAAATGCTTGGCAGATGGTGATTTGATTTATGGAAGTTTGACTGATATGTAAAAATATCTAATTTAAAGTTACTTAATTTACGATATTTTTTTACGAGGCGAATTTTTTATCTAAGTTGTTCAGAATGTGAATTATTTTTGGATTAGTTTAAATTATTTAGTATTTATTAAAAGGAGTTTTGGTTTCTGCAGGAATATAAAGTTTATAAACTGTGTTGAACGAATTATTTTAAGTGATAAAGTACTAGAAAAACAAACTTAATATTTGCAACTGGGGTGACCCAGGATTTGTGTAAAGGGTTTACGGATGATCCGGTGGCACCCATGAGCCTAGGATTACTGGTCTATGCGAAACCTGGCGGGTGAATTTTATGACGAAGAACTGGTTCGCACATTTTGGCTTCGTAGACTTCCAAAGAGCTTGTACATTGCTTTAACAGCAATCGGCGATAAACCCATTGATGATATTCTGGAAATTGCCGATCGAATTTACGAGGCAACCGGACCCAGCATATCTTCATTACAAACTAATCCTTCTACGAGTTCCCAGCGTTCTGTTGATACATCATTGAATAGACTTGAAGCTAGGCTTGCTAGCATGGAGACAAAATTAGAACAAATGTCGATAGGACGCAGCCGCTCACCTAATCCTCGAGGAGGATCTCCTCATTTTTCAAGAAGACCACGGAGCGGAAGCAGACGCCGTTTCATCGACAATGAAGGATTCTGCTATTACCACCATAAGTTCGGCAATGAAGCAAGGAAATGTTATTTACCTTGCAAGCGCAATCATCGCTATGTATCTACTAATCAACCTAAAGAAAAAAAACCCTTGAATCCGATTGAGAGTGCGGCAGTAAATCGGATACAATACAATCGCCGCCTTTTTTATAAAAGATGCCACAAATGATACCCTTTTTCTAGTAGATACCGGTGCCGATATTTCCGTTCTCCCCGTAAAATGTTTCCGCGGAAACGCATCTATGAAAAATCCTAGCTTGGTTCTCTCTGCCGCCAACGGTTCACTAATTAGTACATACGGGACTAAATTACTGAATGTAGATGTTGGTTTAAGGCGACAATTTCCTCATGTCTTTACGATCGCGTCGGTAGACAGACCAATCATTGGTGCTGATTTTCTGACAAAATATGGTCTTCTCGTCGACCTCCGTGGAAGACGACTTCTTGCAACCGTCCAGCAAAACACAGTGTGGTTCATCATATCTACACAAAAGGCCGACTTCCTTTTTCGAGACCACGCCGTCTGGATCCTGTCAGACACAAGACAGCGCTTGCCGAGTTCGAGCATATGGTCCAATTGGGCATATGCCAACCGTCATCTTCTGCGGTATCATCACCTCTTCACATGGTTCAGAAGAAAAATGGGACAGATTGGAGGCCATGTGGAGATTATCGAGGCCTAAATGCCGTCACCGAACCTGATCGATATCCGATCCCACATATCCAAAATTTTTCTATGCACCTGGAAGGATGCACAGTCTTCTCAAAAATTGACCTGGTAAGAGCTTATCATCTAATCCCCATTGCGCCCGAAGATGTGCCTAAAACGGCAATTACTACACCATTTGGGTTATTCGAGTTTACGAGAATGCCTTTTGGTCTTCGGAATGCTGCGCAGACTTTTCAGCGCTTCATGAATGAAGTGGTCAAAGGTTTAAACTTTGTTTATGTTTATATAGACGATATACTTGTGGCTAGTAAAAGCGAGGAAGAGCACAAACTTCATCTCAAACAGCTATTTGAGAGATTATACGAATTTGGAATAAACATCCAAGTTTCAAAGTGTGAATTCGGTGTATCTGCTCTAGAGTTCCTCAGCCACCAAATTTCTGCAGATGCCATTTTACCTTCGCCAAGGCGAGTCGAAGCCATACAAGAGTTTCCTGCTCCAACATCCATCAGACAAATTCAGCGATTCGTGGGAATGGTGAACTATTATCACAGATTCATTCCCAAGCTAGCCGGATTGCTCTCTTCTATTCATGCACATCTGGCTAAATTGAACAAAATGCCAAAGAACGCCAAAAACTTCTCTTGGCCTGACGACTGTAATGATTCGTTTGTCCAAATTAAAAGTGCACTTGCTAATGTAACTATGTTAGCCCTTCCCCTTAGCAACACCAAATTTAGTATTGCCACGGACGCTTCTAATATTGCCGTAGGAGCAGTCTTGCAACAAATGAACGAAGGATGTTGACAACCTTTAGGGTTCTTTTCCCGCAAATTATCCGCAGCATAATGTAAATATTCAGCCTTTAACAGAGAACTGCTCGCTATGTATTTAGCAATCAAACATTTCAGGTATTTTGTAGAAGGTAGGCAATTCACCATCTACACAGATCAAAAACCTCTTACCACGGCAATTACCTCCCTGAGCGAGAAGAGTCCACGGCAGACTCAACAATTAGACTTTATCGCTCAGTTTACGACGGACGTGCAACATATTTCAGGCAAGCACAACGTGGTCGCTGACACTCTGTTACGGCCGTGTGCCACGTTGATCGAATTGACGAAATTTCGAAGCTATCGTTTAACGTTTTAGCTAAGGCTCAAGAGTCTGATGATGAATTGAAAGAACTTCTTGATAATTCATCTCGTCCTGCGGGTTCTAAGTACAAGATAGAGCTCACCATCCTCTCCGATTTACAAATTTATTGTGAAACATCAACGGGGGTTCATCGACCATTTGTTCCAGTGTCACAAAGACAAGTAGTTTTCAGCGCACTACATGGTCTTTCCCATCCAAGCATGCGCGCAACACGAAAATTAATTTCCAGTAGGTACTTTTGGCCAAACATGAACAGTGACGTGACGAATTGGGTCCGTAATTGTATTGGATGCCAGTTAAGCAAAGTGCAAAGACATACGAAGTCGCAACCAGGCAATTTTGATCTTCCTTCAGCAAGATTCGAACATATACATATGGATGTAGTGGGACCGCTCCCACCATCCGAAGGTTTTGTATATGTTCTAACCATAGTTGATCGATTCACTCGGTGGCCAGAGGCATACCCTATTCGAGAAAGTACCGCTGCCACTATTGCTAAGACTTTCGTCGAGCAGTACTTTTCAAGGTTTGGAATACCCCTTGAAATAACAACTGATCAAGGCAGCCCGTTTGAGTCAAAATTCTTCTCTGAGCTTACGCGTTTACTAGGCGCACACAGAATTCGTACCACTGCCTACCATCCGCAGGCTAATGGTATGGTCGAACGATTTCATCGACAACTGAAAGAATCGCTCAAAGCTCGTGGTAACGTGATTCATTGGAGCATGGAGCTACCCCTTATTTTGTTGGGAATACGAGCAGCAGTCAAAGACGAACTGAAATGTTCCCCAGCCGAACTAGTTTATGGACAAGTCCTTAAGCTTCCAGGAGAATTTTTCATGACCAGCTCTCAGGATCCAAGTCCCGATCCATCTGACTTTGTGGGCAAACTCCGCGCGAATATGCGCAATATAATTCCTGTTGACACTCGCAAGTCAACTTCCACGCCCGTTTTTATTCCTAAAACGTTAGACAGTTCCGAGTACGTTTTTGTTCATATTGACAAAGTACGAACTGGCCTTTCAAATCCATACGAAGGACCGTATAGAGTCATTCGTCGTTTTAGGAAACATTTCATTATAGACCAAAACGGTCGAAGTGTAAATGTTTCCAGTGACAGACTGAAGCCGGCGCATGGTATTCTCAGCTTAACGGATACCAACCAAACACATCCTAAAAAAAGAGTCCGTTTCCAACTGCCAAATTAACCTTCCTTTTCCTCATTTTCCGTTCTTTTCTTTTCTTTTCCTATATTTTCAGCAATCACTTGATTCGTGAGTAATCTACTTGCAGGGGGGTACTGTGGCGCCTCTAAGTAACCAGCACCACAACAAAAAAGTAAATTTAACAGAACGCGCCTATTGATCCGATTTTAATCATTGCGTAACCCACTGTACAGCCGGTTACGCGTAGAAAAATAATTGGTAATCAATAAAGAATCAATCAGTCGTCATCAGTCAATCAGAACACAGAACACAGTGAATTAATGTTCACTAATATTTAAAATAAAAATTTATATAATACATAATGTGTATTTATTATTATTATTATTACTTGAGGGCCATGTGGGGGCTCAAGCCACCCCGCACTGCGACCTAAAAGATCTTTTGTGCATTAAGCCCTACTTAATTATCCGTCCAGTCAATATTCAGGCTCTTAATGAACCTGATAATACTGCCGACCGGTGTGTGATACATACTATCTGGGCTCATTGCTCTCCCTCCTAGATGTTTACTGTTGGAAGTACTTCTACACGCGATACATATTATCTGGGCTCATTGCTCTCCCTCCTAAATGTTTACTGTAGGAAGTACTTCTACACGCGTTACATACTATCTGATTAGGGATTAGATTAGGGATTTTTTGTCAAGGTTTTCTCCTTTAGCGTCGTACTTTAGCCTGTCACCAAAGGCCACATTCAGCCTAATGGTTACGGTTACCGGTGGTTGCCACGAGGAGGCAGTACGTACACCTGCGCCTACTGGAAGTTTACGGAGCCCCTTCCATAATGTGTAAAACAAATGTTCACTAGTAATAAAAATAAAAATGTATGTAATAATAATAGTTCGCAATAAGAGCTTGTAAAAATAATTTATAATAAAACAAATTTAATCAAGTGAAAACGAAAATATATTTATTGATTTGTTGGTGTTTTTCATTTTGTGAATGATGAACAGTGCGCAGCAAAAATACTCGAACCAACTATCACAATTCAAGCGACTTGTACGCTTGTGGTTCTAGTACGCTAAACATTGTTAGGTATATTTTAAACCATCGAAAACCTACAGTTTAAGGTTGGTCGTACATTCTGACTGTCTCATGTTTAGAATAAAGAGAAATATTAATCGACTACATTGCATCAACGAGTTGCATCAACTGTAGTGTGCAAAAATATGTTACACGGACCTTATGGACAGTAACATAAAGCCTTATTCTGTATGTCCTGCATAAACAACAGCAAAATATCAAAGAAACCTTCTTACAAGATTACTTGCGAAATGCGAGCTGGCAATGGTGGTTATCCATCTTTAAAGACCAACAGACTCTCACGACGGAGGACCGATAACCACATGTAATAGGCATCCTGTCCCGCATACGTATTATATAAATAGTAACTATATAAATAAGGGTTCTGAATCCAAATTTAATAAAATGAATTACAAAAGTATGTGAATAGCGGATACATACATAAGTAGTGGTATTTGATTTGCCCATCTAAGAACGGTATCACGCACAGTCTTTCAACTGCTCGTTCATTCTGAAAATGAGCAAACCTTGTTTTACGAAGGGCCACATGAATAACTCTTCCCAAATCTACTAAAGCTTAGTTACAACAGCTGCAGCAAATATTGGTTACTATATAAAGACAGGCACCTACTACTAGAAACAAAAATATTAATATCACTTGCAGTTTAAAAAATAGCCTGAATCATGTGTAAACATATTCAAGAAAATAGTCATTAAGTAAATGGTAAATGTTGTGTTGGGTGTGAAGAAATAGTTAAAACATCGTTCAATCAGATATGCAAACAGTTTCCAATTTCTGAACAATTTACATAAAAAAAAACTGGGAAACAGCACTACGAGTTAAAACATTATAATCAAGTTAAGGGAAAGCGCTTTTAAATCTACATATCATATTCAACCTTATGCGTATGTATAATATGTACATATATGATATTTGTTGGTTATATAACGATAACCAGAAGCGGAATATAAAAACCAATATAGATTTGTTAATCAAATTATCATGTAAATTTATTTGAATCCCTTTTCCATTACATAAAATACATACATACATATATACATAACATAAATAAATATAAAACAGAATTAGCATTTAATTGAACTTCCTTATCAGTATATGGTTAGATAAAGATATATTTTATTAATTTTCAGCTCACAAAAAATGTGTACGAGAGCTCCATATATATTTCTCTTCAGCGTTAGTCATAATCTTTGCTATTACATTTCGTTTCAAATAGGAATTTGATTTTATCTTTAAATATCACATTCTTACGTAATAATATCCTTCGAAGCTAAAACGAAAAGAAAATCAACTGAACTAATCCGAAATAGTGTAAAATAAATATCCCCTCCTTCCCGTCGCAAAAAAATATATAAACGATACAATTTTGTTATAAAAAAGCTCTGTATTTATTGTTGTTGATTAAATTGAATATATGATAAACAAAATAATAAAGTATAATTTTGTACGATCATAATCCTTTTTTTAACTTTACATAATAACGCTGATAACTTTGATGTAACAAAAAAAAAAAAAATATTTTTTCATTTTTCATCTAATCATGCTTATACACAGAAAGCCATACTATAGTCGTATTTTAGATAATAAAAATATTACTTTTTTTTTTGTTGGTTCTTATCCTTAAATACATCACACCATAACTTATATAGCAGACAACAAGAACACGACTGAAAGATGAAAAGAGAAGCAAGGCATACAAAAAAGAAACCAACTCGCATCCCTTAAAATAATATGATATTTTTCCACTTGTTTTGTTATCCTTTTTTTACTATCAAATGTAGTTAAACAAAGTTTTCTTATTTTATACAATAATATTATTTTGGTTAGAGAACGCGATAACGCATATCCTTATGAAAAAAAAAAAAAAAAAATAGCTCCGTTGGGAGGTTTTAACTTAAAAAAAAAATAAAAAAATAGGAAGAAAACGAGTTTGCTGATTTCTTTTTTCATTTTATTTTATAGTACATAGGAAAGTTGTGCTTTTTTGTTGCTTTCTTTCTATTTTTTTTTTTTTTTTTTCATCAGCTTAGTCGTAGTCCCGCTTTTCTTATATCAAAATGATATTTCTTCTTCTTTGTATTTTTTTATTGTTTAACTTTTCTTTTTTACATATCCAAAAATCCAAAAAAAAATAAAAAACCAACAACGCTCGAAAAAGGCGAAGAAGATAATTTCTATCTTATTTCACCAATTTTCTATGTCTGTTTAAATATAAGCTAAAATAAAACAGTAAGTTAAATAATAGAATGAGCATCAAGACGAACAAAAAAAAAAGGATATCAAACAGCTATTTTGTAAAATACTTCTGATAGATAAATATGTGTATATGGATAGTAAATGTTTATTTTTGGCTTCAAAGTGGATTTAGCAGGGCTTACAGAGGAAGAAAATGTGGGTATATGGAAAAAAATAAACGAAAATCAACCGAAGTCAATGTGCTCGCTCTTTATATTTTTATTTTCTGTGTATACATACTATATATGGATATATTTTGTCAGTTAAAAAGCAACCCTTTTTCAATAGAAACGTTAACAATTTTATTGGAACCTACATGTTGTGAACATTTACGTATAGGTGGTAACGAAGGTACGACAAATAAATGTGTCTGAACTTTAATTGATATTGAACGTATATCGTTCAGTTTATATTATGTGGTCGATGGTGTTAAACCTATCTTAAATGCAACAAATTATTTAGTTGGGGAATTGCAAAACATGCTTTAGTTACTCAGTTATTCCACAAATAAATTGTTAAGGTAAGTGTCGCCCACTCTTTAAATTTCTTCTACGAATCTCTGAAAAAATTATTCAATTTATAGAACATAATTTACCATGGTTTCCATAAGAATTTGTAATGTCTCTTTGCTACACTCGCTAGTGATGAAAGGGTACCACGTAACATGTACAAATGTTGTATCTTTATTGCCTACAACTAAAACTAAACCATCGGAAAGTCAGCAGGTAAACGATTTAGAGCGTTGTATTCCATCTATTATCAGAACGTTAACAAAATGACTTCAAAGGCATCCAAATTTTACCGTTTTATTCTTCAAATAAACTACTTGATTTTTGTAATCAGCGAAAGTAACTTAAATGGGGGAATTAATAGCTTTGAATATTTTGAGCTTTAAATTAGCTCTAAGAAATCGGGCGGTGGTATAATCATAGCCGTGCATTTTAAACTAGTGAGTACTCCCGTAACATTAGTCTCATCAAGCGTTGATAAGATTTGTGTGAAAATTAAAATTAGCAAACGATATACATTTATTTACAAAGCGTACATTCCACATCATTTTAACAGTGATTATTGTGCAGCATGCATTGACTTGATTGAAGAAGTCATTAATACATCAAATACATCTGATTTGGTTCTTGCTGGGAAAGTTTTTAGCTCTTTTCTTCACCAATGAAGTAGATGCGTTTAAAGTCACTGAATCACTCAATTGCTTTATCGTAAATGATATCATCCATAAATCTTTGGACATTGTATTTGACAATACAGATTGTATGCCGAATTCTGAACACCATTGAATTGGGAATTGGGATGAGATTCTAAATGCAAGAGATGTGAATGAAAATTTCGACAAATTTTATGAGATATTACTGCAAGGCTTTGTGCATATTTCCAATAAATCTCCAAGTATTCACCCTCCATGGTACAATGGACGGCTTATAAATCTAAAAAATTGCAAATATAAGGCCTATGCTAAAATGATGAAATCAAGTTTGGAAACAAACAAGCTGTCGTTTTCACAACACATAGTGAGGAATTTGATGTCAATTTCAAATTTAAGTACAAGTACTATTTGGCTGGCATCCAAGAAAAAATTAGAACTAATCTAAAACAGTTCTGGAAATATTTTAGGTCTAAGCTTGAAATCGAGGGGTACCCTGCCAATATGACCTTAAATAATATCAACACCTCAAACTCCAAAGGGATAGCGGACATATTTGCTGCATTTTTTCAATCTATCTATCGACCAACCGCTAGTACTAATTACATCATTTGAACTAGCAATAGCAACATGCAGGGTTTTGGAGACGGATGTGGACCGGATGATGTACCTTCATCTATATTAAATTGTGCAAACCGTTCAACTATTCCTTATCCATTACTGTGTTTCCCCGAAAAATGGAAAATCTCTAAAATAACTCTAATCTTTAAATCTGGCAAACGGGATGACGTCATATGTTACAGAGGAATATCAACTTCATCATCAATTCCTAAATTGTTTGAACTAGTTGTATGCAACGCTTTTAAATCAACACCAATACGTCATATGTATATCTGTCAACCAGCATGTATTTATGCCTGGTAGGTCTACATATACTAACTTGGTTGAATTCACCAGTCAAGTAATAAGGGAGATAGAAAAACATCATTAACTAAACGGATTTCAGTAAGGCAAGGCATTTGATTCTATATATCAATCATAAAGCACTTCAAATCATTAGAATAGAATACATTAATTGGTTTAAGTCATACTTAACAAACCGTTTACAATTTGTAATAATGGGAAATAAAAAATCCAACACTATCAAAGTGACATCGGCTGTTCCTCAAGGATCACATATTGGAACATGGATTTTTATTGTTTTCTTTGATCGGATAACCAAGCTCATAAAAAAACAAAATCTTCTCATATTTGCTGATGACGTAAAATTTTTTCGTATGGTCGGATCAAATTTGGGATGCTGACAAACTGTAAGATGACCTCAATAAACTTAGTGAGTGAAGCGACCAAAACTCATTGCACTTCAAGAAGTGCAAAATTATGTCTTTTCATCTTCGTTGAAAACGTTAGTTTTAACAGGCAAATTGAAAACTGTATTGCTAAAGCAAACTCTATATTTGGCTTTGTCAAACGATGGACTGGGGAATTCAGAGATACATAAACATTATTTGCACTATATGTATGTATTCCGCTTATATGTATAAGATATTAATCACCTGGAATCCTTATTATGATGTGCACTTCAAAAGAATTGAAAGCATACAGTAAAAGTTTTTGATATTTCTGTTGAAAAATACTGGCTGGGAATATGACTAAAATATACCTTTTTATCAAAATGTGGCTCGCGCGCTTTTTTCAGCTTTTGTATTAGAAAACGCTGGAGCATCATTCCACAATTTATGGCGATAACAACCCAATAAATAGATAGGAAAAAACATTCAATAACGCAGAGGATCTATTCAATTTTAATTTATCAAAAATATCTGTCATTCTAAAATATCTGTCTTCTATCTGCCATTCTAGATCTTAAATAGTCAATATATGTTAGAATACATAAAGCCCAATTTTCTGATTGCTCTGAAGCTCAATTTTCTGATAAAATAATTGGTGTGGCATCAGTATTTCATCCAAAGGTCAGCGAATCAATATGATATTAGCATTAAATTTGCCTAATTAAACCCAATTCAATTAACTATCTTTATAATTATAATATTATAGTATATAATTGATTAATACTAGGAACATTATTGTATAATTGGTCAACATTGTCACCAAATGTCATCTCATGAAAGGGAAGTTGAGGTTCAATTGAAATTGAAGAACTTAAAGAACAGTCCTAAGAATCACAAAGGTAGGATAACATTTTTTGCTAATCGCTTGAATTCTGTTGAGACAGAAACGATAGGAGACTTGCAGTCTGTACTTCATAGAATAAGATCCACATATTTCAAATTTGACGAAGTTCAGATAGAGATCGAATCATTAGAAGGCATCAAAATCATAGATGAAGGATGGGATATAGATTCGAAATAGATTATCCATACTTGAGTCTAAAATTCTTAATAAAATTCATGAGATAGAAAATAATAATAAAATAAATTATCTGGGTCCTTTAGTAGGTGCCCGAGACAAAACTTTCAAAATTTGATAACTTTTAGAGATAATAACATCCCAAATAGGGATGGAGCAAGGAGAATGCTATATGCAGGTAGGAGCAAAGAGAATGCTATACAAATGCATAATATGTGCTAAATTTAAAGAATAACATCATGTAATCTTAAATACAGATGCAAATTCTGTGGTGATGGCAGTACAAACCATAAATCCGGTAGAGAAAAGCTTAGGCAAACACAAATATCAGAACGTATGACAATTAACAAGATATCTTATAGAGAAACTATAAAGAACTATTATTCGAACTTAGGCAACAAGTACCTAAATTCAACGATTTTTTCACAAATAAAGAATTAAACAACTCTAAAATACATAACAAATGAACATACATATTAAAACCGGATTAACAATTACAAATTTTATATAATTTAATTAGTGAACTTTAAGTTCCTTTAAGGTCAACCAAAATCTAGAGGGATAGTTTTAAAACATTTAGTTAAAAAACTAAGCGACTAAGATGGGAATTTTAATAGAAATTGGAGATTTTTATTCAAATTCCTCTGGGTGAATAAATCAAAGGATGGACACGTTAAACACATCTGGTTAGAACATAATGAGTAGCGAGAATGGAACGTGCAACGCCAACAATTTTCAAGTAAAGTTGTGCTAATTGACGATTGGAAAAGTAAGAAATGCGATACCTATCGCCCGAAAAGAAAGCTTCGTACCCATCAGAAAAACTAAGATAGCTTTGAAATAGTAATCAATTTCATATAATATTTGAGTGAACGATCAAAGCTTACTTTGATTATTTTTTTGAAAAATGGGTAAGCTTTTTTTTGTCCGACAGAACACACGGTCCAATCGTCAATTGTCCCTTATCTTTTCGATTTAGGCTGATTTTTTTTTAGGTATAAATGCAATCGTTTTTGACATTATATTTGTCTTTCACAATAATTATTCGCAAGAGAAGGTTACTAAAATTAAAATTGTTGAAAATTACAAAATACACGCAATTAGTGATTTTCCCAAATTTAATTCTCGAAATTGACATTAGAGGCGCCAAAATCCCAAAAAATATTTTTAAAAAATGGCAACCATATACCAATATACATTTCAAAAAAAAAAATTTTATTTAGTCCAAAAATTTTTGTTTTTTGCAAAATGTGGGTACGCCGATTGTCGAAAACCAACTTTTTCGATGAAAAAGTAATGCAATACTGTTATTACTGATCTGTTTCTTTCAGTTCGATGATTCGTTACGTTTGTATTACGCTCAGTCTAAAATAAAAAAATACAGAAAACTTCGAAACATAACCACAATATTTTAACCAAATTCGTGTTTCTGATTCCACTTTTTTAATAGTTTCTTCAATTCAAACATCGCAATATGTGTCTAATAATTAAATCTAATACTACAAATGTCTTATTTATTACATAATATGTAAAAGGACACCTTGATGTTACGCATAAATGTGAGATACAAATCAACAATTTTCGTGATTTTATATGAAATTTTCCACATATAAATTTTACTGTTCCACGGTATACAGCAGCGCTGCCCAAGCGAGCAAAGAAAAAACCAAAAATTGAATTTGGCAAATGGCTAATTGACTACGGCTCTTAAAAATCGAATTGTGGCATATTGTGGGATACCTAAAATGTCATCGAGGCAGATTGCTGTTGGGATTGAATGCAGTTACTCGAGTGTGAGTCAATTAAAAAAATCCTTCTACCGAAGAACTGGAACGCAAAAAGATAACCGGTCTAAAAAGACAGACAACTACACGAGAAAATTCAAAAATAACCGAATGTCAACTGCTAATCGCTTTAAAACTGCTGTGGATATTCGGGCTGAGTTCACGGCGGACATTTGCAAAGAAATCGAGATCCATACGATTTGTAACCAGCTCCGGGAACAAGGATATATGACCAGGTCCTCTGCAAAGAAAACGGTTTCTTACGACTAAAATGAAACAAAAATGTTTAGAATGGGCTCCGAGTCGCGTTGATTGGAGCCTACAGCAGTGACGAATATTTATTTTTTGCGACGAGAGTAAATTTAATCTTTCTGGATCGGATGGAATCCAGTACGGTAGGCACAAATCCGGTAAACGTCTGAGCGATCAGTGCCTGAAAGAGTAATGAAGCATCCAGTCATTCAAATGGTTTGGGGATGTTTTTCTTATCATGGAATTGGAAAAATGGCCTTTATTAAAGGAACTGTTACTACAAAGGATACAAACAAATTTTAAAATACCATTTGTTCCCTTCCATTGAAATGCACTTTTTGAGTGCAGAATCTAAGATTTTTCAGAATGAATCCGCCCTTGTAATCGTGTGAAATTGGTGAGCAACATTTTTTTCGTTAGTTAATTTTCGTTTTAAGACGATAAAAAAAAAGAAAAAATTAATTATAATAATTTTTCTTAGGGTTGAAGTTTTTATATTGAAAAACGCATTTCCACACTGGATAAGCCTGGAAATTCACCGGATTTGAACCCTAATAAACAGATGCCGTCATCATCCAAAAACCTCAATTCAATAATATGTAGAAGAATTGTGGTATAACGGACTGATCCTCTAGTAACTGCAAAATTTAATTGATTCCATGGCAACCGGAATTCAACTGTAATTGCCAACAAAAGCGGTCCAACCAAATATTAAAATACGCTTTATCTCGTCATTAAGACTTCTTTATACTATATTAAAAAAAAAAAAATACAATAAAATGTGACTTAACAGTTTTTACCGGTTCTTGACTCTCAAACTTAGTTTTATCGGGTAAGGTTAAAAAAATTATAATGACTTTAAAAACAATAAAACAATAATTTAGCATCCAATTAAATTTTTCCATAAAATGTGTCTTACAATACAAAGAACAACATCTAAAACAATTTTTTTTAACTATCAAGATATATAATATTGAGTGTTTGAATGGCTGTTGCACTTTTCATTCTCGGTACTGTATATCCAATGTATTGGCAAACAAGCGATAGAGACGCCAAGAATTATTAACCAATATGCTTACTACCAACAATGTCGAAAATCTTTAATAAATCAGATAATTAATAGAATCAACGAACACATAGACCAGTAAACTATTTTAAACGAAAATAACTTTGGTTTCAGAAAAAATAAGAGTATATCAGATTATATGATAGAGATGACTAACTACCATAAAGACACTTTATTCTAAAAATCAAAAAAATTATCCTGATAAACACTGATATAACTAAAGCCTTCGATAATGTAGATGAACATACACTAATCAAACATACGATAAAGTTACTTTTCCCGAATAATAAAATTAACTGGATTTATTATATCTTAACTAATAGAAACATTTAATATATAAAATGCACAATTAGAGTTAAATCAAACAACAAATGTCGCAGGAAAGTTGCTTTAGTCCCACTCTCTTCAATTTATATACTACTTCTCTACACGAACTCAGCAATATCAACTGTAAAATTTGCAGATGACATTTGTATTATAATAAATGGGAAAACTCATAAGTAAATCTATCAAAATCGCATTACTTAAGATTATACACTAACAGGAACAAGAAAAATAAAATGAGTTTAAACATAAATAATATTAATAATCTCAGAAATATAAGAAACGATTCTCGGACTTACTTTTTCGAATAGGCTTTCTCTTGCTAATCACTATACCGTGAAATGAAAACAGGAATATAGAAAACTTTAAATATCTTGAAAATATTAACATATTCTAGAGAAGGTACTCAAACACAAACAACGTCAAACGCGTATAAATCTTTAATAAAATCAAAAGTTGGATTCGCAAACATTATTAAGGACGTTAAAAAATTGCTCATAGAATATGTCAAACAATTAATAACTCTGGAATAAGGACATGTCTATATTTGGCCACAACCACACTGATACCAGCAATATTATGAGAAGCCACAGTAATGTTAGATGAAATGGACAATAAAACAAAAATTATTACCAATGTATACAGAAATATTGGTAGAAGAGCTAACATCAACTAAAAAATTAAATTCTCTATATATCAAATATAACTTTTTATAGAAAATTTAAGCTAGCTATCTAAAACCAACAACCTCAAATAATTTGATAATACAACCTTTTACTACTGGAATTAATAACAAATAAGGCAAAACGTATATCTTTCACAGCAATATTTATACAGACGGCTCCTCAATTGAAAGAAAAGCGGGGATAGGAATCTATGATGGGAGTAACAACAACAAATACGCTATAAAATTAAAAAATGAAACTGATATCAAAACCATAGAAATAATAGGGATGCAATAATAGCAATACACTAGCGCACAACTCAATAAAAATAAAACTATAATTATTTTAACCGATTCACAAAGTGCATGCTTATCCATACAATCTACACTGATGAAGAGAATAAATAAACATTACGAAAATCAGATAATAGACATCGCAGGTCATAATAAAAAAAAAATAAAACTATAGTTATCCAATGTATTCCAGGACATATACGGAATACAGGAAACTGAACGAAAAGTTGTTAAAGATTCCTGGTCAGTAACATTGAAAGTCTGTTTAGCACAGCGATACGTTAAAGTAAAATAGTAGTTTTAAAATAATTCGCATTTAAATGTTTTTTGAAAAAACTTTTTAAAATAAAATCTTTTATTTCAAAGAAATTAATTTTTTTATAAAATAAAAGATTTTATTTTAAAAAGTTTTTTCAAAAAACATTTAAATGCGAATTATTTTAAAACTATCATACTATTTTTCTTAAACGCTGTTTCATTACTAGAGGGACGAGAACATTCTTTTAAATTTGTACAAAACAAGAAAAAATTCAAAACTGTGGTATAGTCATAAACTATAAAAACAAGTCATTTAGCACAATTTAGAAATGGTTTTAATATTATTTCGTTAAGATTCCGTGAATCACTTTCGACACGTTCATCGAAAAAAATTGGTCCGTTTATACGGAGACTTATAAAATCTAAATTGCTTGTACATCAATAGCAGTTTTCCAGGCTACTTTTATCTACAACAATTGCTTCCTATTTTTTTATATACAGTTTCCGATCAGCATTCGATTTATTGATGCGGATTCAATAATCGACCTCTTTGAAAATATATTTTTTCCTCTCTTTCTTTTTTATAATATAAGAGATATATGTAGTTCCGATAATTACACACAATTTATATGGTATTTTTTAATTACAGATTTTATTACAAGTGCTCTCAACATGCACAGTAAACCAGCTCGGTGGCGAAGTTAATGGAACATAATAATATTATAATTAATAATATATAATACATATTATGTATTAATTTTGAGGTTCATACATTAAGGTACAAAACAGGATCAAGAATTTGAACTAAGCCGTTATAAATGTTAGAATAATATTCATGGTTTTTCTAATGTGGGTAACGGTTTTTGACACTTTTTATACTAGCTAATATACTAAATCAAAGCGCCAAGTTTAACGGAAAATTGCATACCAATCACACATCGCATAGCATATAAATAAATAAATATGGAAACGCGTCAATATTCGTTTGACAAATTAATGTTTATAACATGTACGTCGAACCTACATAAATATGCGACCAGGCTACAGCATAGTACGTAATATTTACATTCATCCATAAATTAATAATTACAACCTGTAAAACATAATATAGGCCAATTGGACATTAAATAGTAATGCATTTTCGTCTAATTTAATTTATACATTTTTCAATGCCCCAAACTGATAACCACACATATTTACATCAATATTTACATGTACTTACATTATTAAAATAGTCTGTGAAAGTGTTTAACCATAAACAAAATATTATGAATTATAAATTCAACAGAACACAACGTTTACCTACTAATTCATTTCATATATTTTAGTCTTTATTTATTAATTTTTCTATTTAGTTTTTTTTTTCTAAATAAATAATAAATAAACACTAAATTATTTTCCAATTATTTTCATTTACAACGACGTCATACAGTGCATTATACAATATATGTACATATAAGTATGTTATATTAGTGGTTGATAGTTTGGAATTGAAATGATATTTGTCCACTTTACTATTTATGAGAGTATTTTTCATATTTCCACAACGTTAAATATGAGCCAATACAATCAATAAAGGACCAAATGAAAAACTGTTATCACATTGTTACTAAAATGAATTTTCATAAAACGAATATTTATTAGTATGTGCTACTGTAAATACTGAGGTATAATTTTAATTAATTTAGTGATTCAACAATCAATTTGTACAATTTATGAAGATGATGCCGTATCAGAAATAACAGCCGTGAATATCAATGTCGAATCATTCAAAAAGTGGAGCTATCAAACTCCCATTTATTTCACTCACTATAGAACCCTCCTGGTGTAAGTTGGCGTAAATAAAAACCTGTGAAAATTACTTAATTCAGTTCTTCATCCAAAAATCACAGAAATTTTACAGTGACGGGATAATTGTTTTACCAGAAAAATAACAACAAGTTGTTGACCAAAATGTTACATAATTTAGTTATCGATATCAAGCTGAAGGATCATTTATAACTTTCTGAAGATGAGTTTGAATTCATACATGATCACAACTTTAGCAGTTGTAAAATCAACAGTAGATTCAGTTTGTCGCGCTGATGCGAATCTAATTTCAGCTGATAGCGTTGATGTCAAATCATTTAAAGGAGTTAACTACTCGATTAAGCCGACAGATGTATGCTACTCTTGTGAAAGTTTTTGAGGAATGTTATACTGAACTTATTGGTTTGATGAAGTGAACAACTATTTAAAGCTCCTACTAATTATAAACTTATTACAATAGCTGATCGGCACTACAATAGTAACCAGCAATACAAATACCGATAATAACGAAAATTGTGAAATTATTTTAGTTATAGACGATATACCATCGGCATGTCTATAAGCGAGAGACAATAAATAATGCTATCAAAAAGGTATGGACAAGGTGTTTAATGAGTTTTCCTTATTTCAAATGCTACAATAATCAATCGCCTATCAAACGTACCAGCGTAAAGGCGAAACGGGCATTTTCACCGGCTGGTCTAACTTGCAAAAAACTTAGAAATTGGCTAAACAATGTTACGAAGGATGAGTAGTGCTTCCTTAGGAGCATTTAATATTTATTGAACTACAATTTTAAATTGATTGCTGAATTATTTATTTTACAATTTTATTTCTACTGTGGTTATGAAATTTTTATAAGTATATGAACTTAAAAAATGACTAAACTTTATAACAATCTTAGTATAAATAATTTGACGGTGTAGAAACTAATTTATATTCGATCCCGGGACACCAGGATTGAAAACCCTACCGGATTGACTATAACCAGTCACGAATTTCGTTATACATACTTACTAATTTTCCCGTAGCAGGATTTAATTTGATTAATTTTTGATTTTCAAATATGTATAGTAAAAAAATTCAGTGTGTCATAATTTCCGTGTCAGTAGATACATTTTTTTAAATAAAGTTAAAATTATTAAATAAAACTACTTTCAAGAGTAGAAACTGCGTTTAATGATTATTACTCAATCATTAAATAATGTACTAACTTCTATTCCTGTTCAGTAATAAGTTATTTACCCTGCGTGTGTACACTGGGGCGGGCTTCGGCTACCTCCTCTAAAAAGTCTAGGTACTAGTGGGCACTAAAAGCCGAAATGACGCTGGGGTCTGGCAGCAAGTCATATCCGTTCCCTAAAAATGTCAGTGTACACACATCGTCGGTATTTTATAGGATAAATGAAAGCAGTTTTTTTCCGTTTCCCGTAGATTTTCAGTTTCTTCATGGCAAAAATAAATGTTTTATGTAATTTGAAGCTATTTTGGCTATTTTTTACGAATTTGTGGCTATTCACCCAATGAACCACTACAATATATTCATTCATAATATTCATATGGCGCCAACATGTCCTCGCCGCGCATTGGGTGCCTCCGGTGTCATCCGGTACACATTTTTATTGTACGTTTTCTGCCGGGACCAATACGAAAACAATAAAAACACGCAATAAAAAAAGCCAGTGTTTTTAAAAAAAAAGTTGCAAGAAGACATTGAGGTTAGTTTGACTTGATGATTCCACATGTCCATTACGAAAATTGAAGTTTTTTATTTTGTACTTAATTTTAGCGGTCTAAATATTGGTAGCTTTATATGTTGTATACAACTAAATAGAGGATATTTTGAAAGGAAACGAAACTGTGAGAAACCTTTGCGAATTAGCTAAACAACATTCCAAAAACCACTCCTCATAAACATCATGGACTCACGGTTGGTCGATCGAGTACGAGTTAATAGTTTTTCTGTATTGGATAGCCGCCGGTTGCAGCTACAGAGTCACTGAGATTTTTGCTACTTTAAGCCATTAGGAATATTATTATTAAATTGTTAAATTTTTTTACAAAAGACATGAATCGTGTAGTGCCTCAAGAGAATCATTTAAACGGAGTTGGGACCAAAATTTGTTCCCGAGCAAAACCCCCTATTTTTGAAAATGCCGTTGGGGCAATTGATGGCCGTCATATCAGGATTAAATGCCCTATTAATCGGCACGATGAGTACATGAATTATAAACGGTTTTACATTGCAAGCTGCAGTGGATGGATCAGGAAAATTTATTGATATTTTTGTCGGTTATCCTGGATCTTATATAAACGTGGAAAATTTCCGCCCCCGCAATATTATTTATTAGGAGATGGAGCAAATTAAATCCAATAGCCATAATTACACTGTACAAAACCCCCAATGAAGTGCAACAAAAATGTAATACAGTGCACAGCAAATCAAGAAACGTCGTAGAGCGTGCGTTGGGAATCATGAAAAATCGTTGGCGCAACATATTTTTCAAAGCGCTCGAACAAAATATCGAGAACTGCATTAAAATTGTATAGCATCAGCTTTCATTTTACAGAATATTTGTAAAATGGGATATGCTTTTGAGGGAAACATTGATAATTATAATGAAAGTGACAAGGAAAGTTATGGGGCAAACCATAGTATCAGAATTTTGAATTCAAATGAAGCAATTATTTTTCGTGATAGTTTACACCAGTAGTTATGAATTACTAATCACGAATACAACATAATTTAAAAATTAAATTTATGTATTTATTGTTTTTTTAAATTATTTACTTTAAATTAAAATCATTCCATTTTGGAGGAGTTAAATGCTACCAATAATTATTAGCTCACGTTCACGTCGATATTAGGGTAATCTTGTTTCACCATTTGCCCTAATACAGACATGAGCGAACACACTTTTCTGTTCAATTTTTTATTTTGACTGAGTGTAGTTTGGCCGAACCATACCTTGATGACGTGCTTGGTGTGGACGCATTATCAGTACCAATAGAATCTACTACAGTACATTCCAAGATCTCGTCGCTCGCCTCCAGTATCTCTAAATTACGGTGCAACCTTGATGGATCGTAATTGTGTTTAAATTTATCTAGTTCTTCGAAAAATGGCCAAGTATTTGCTTGATCAGACGGCCCATCGTCATTTGTCTTTACCTTAAATTTTCTAACCAATACTTGCCATTGGTGGCGGCTATCGGCATAACTCGTCTGTTTTTTTTATTTCTTTATTTACTTTCCTGTTTAAACAAATTCTCAAATACAAAAATTTTAGCTAAACACCGCAAAATTTTTCAAAATTAGAAATTGTTTTTTGATGGATCCAATTGATGGCAAATCCAATTGATCCTCTGCGTTATTAAATGATTTTGCTAATCTATTGGTTGGGTTGTTATCGCCATAATTGGTGGAATTATGTTCTAGCACGAAAAATCGATGATTACGCGATATCCTGCTTGGAACATTTATGGATATGTTTTCCAATACAAAAGCTGAATCGATGTAGACGTCTGTTTTCAAGGGTGCAAATTTTACATTCCTTGCACCATGACGAATATGGCAGTAAGCGAGCCACATTTTGATAAAAAGGTACGTTATAATCATATTCCCAGCCAGTTTATTTCAACAGGAATATCAACAACTTTTTTTGTACGCATTCAATTCTTTTGATGTGCGAGATGAGTTTTGATCGCATCATTCACTAAGTCTATTGAGGTCTATTGGGGATTAACACAGTGTTTGCATTATTCACGCAAATATAAAAATTATCCAGTTGAATTTGAATTTGACGCATCCTGCCACAACTGTTGCACTGTTTCCAAAATGCCATACAGTTACGAGGCGGATGATATCGAAATTAACCCTTTAATGCATGATTTTTTCTTTTTAATTGAAATATTTTTTTTCTCATAAAGATGTGTTTGGTTGAAACGAATTTCATAGTAAAAATGGATGGAAGCAGCTAGTTTTCCCAGAAAATTGATTTTATGACATGAGGCCTATTTGCATCATTATGCAGTTGTGGTATAAAATTTAAATATTTTTTCATTTATAACGCTTTTTAATAAAAAGACAATTCGTTCAAAATTAAAATAAATTTTAAAACAATTTTCTTATTTATAAAAAATTACATAAATGTAAATGTATGTTTACTACGAACTGTATGCAAAACATCGACTAACTAATTCTAAATGGCGATTTTATTTTCTAAACGCAGAAAAAAACAAAAAAATGTGTGAAACGAGAGAGAAAAACAAATGAACAACAGATATACGAAACAAAACAGAAAAAATATGCTCAAATGTAGATGCAGTTCAAATTAGAATAACATGATGCAGATATGCTACAGTATGCATTAAAGGGTTAAAATTTACAACTATTTCCATATGTTATAGAAGAATTATTTTGTGCATTTCTTTTGAAATTTGTGTCATTTGTAAAATTATGTTTAAAACTATTATTAGTGCTATTAATTCTATTGTTAGTACATATTATTATAACTTATCCTTATTTCCATTGTTAATAGTGTAACAAGCATACAGTGATGAAGAATTTACTTGCATTTGTTTAGTTTGATATCTGACACCAACAAAAACAAAAAAGAAATTAAAAAACACAAACAAGAATAGTTATTTCCGACGTATTGTTTGATGCTGAATCCTAATCTGGCCGCAGAATTACCCTATCACGTCAGGATTTTAGGATATCCTAACCTAAAAGTGCAAGAAAGGCAGTTTTTATGGGTTGTCAGTATTTTACTGTATTGTAAGGGAATTTCAACAGTAAAAACAAATGGTTCCATCGTCAAGTACCATTTATCCTCTCCCATTTCCAATTTTGAATATTTATGGTAGATATGGTATATTTATCTATATCCCGCCACATATCTCTAACTCGTTTAGGAATTAGTTATCTCACAAGGTCAGTGATTTTTATTAAAATTTTGAAGTGACTTGGCTCAGTCCCTGGGGTCAATGGAAAATTCATTTAAATAGTATATTCCAAACATTTTTGAATTTTTTTAAAATTCAGAAATTCTTTAAAAATTTCCGTTTTTCTTTAATGTTCAGATTTACCTGAAACACCGGACAATCTACACCATTACCCTAAGGCAAGAAATGGTTTAAAACTAAGACTTTTTTTTTTTTTTTTTTTTCGCTGGCGCTACATCCCATAGAGTGATTTGGCCGCTTCATTTTGAAGTTTCGTAATCATTTTGTTAACAGATAATGAGTGATTAATTCATTGATCCTACATTAACCAGCCGTGATTTTTTCATCACTCGCCGTGAATCGAACCCGGGACCTACGGAGCGTAAAGCAAGTATGCTAACAACTGTGCCACCGGGGCGGCCTTATTTAATGTTCAAATTTACCTGAAACACCGGACAATCTACACCATTACCCTAAGGCAAGAAATGGTTTAAAACTAAGACATTACGGCTATATATATAGTACATACAGTCAGAAACATTCAGATGTATACGGCTCATATTTAGAGGGAAATTTAAAGATAAAGTTAAAAACCAAACAGAAGATATGATATTTAAAATTTTATTTTTTATCAATAATGTTACCACTTATCACATATATTTACTTCATATTTATGTATTTTTAAAATAAAAAAAAGAAGAAAAAAAAAAGAAGTGTTTCGTTGATTTTAATTTGCCGTATACATCTGAATGTTTCTGACTGTACATATTTTTTTTAAATCAAAATATGTTTTTAAACATCGACAGTGCTTTCTAACAAAACTTTGCACATACTACAATACAGCACTATGTTTTCACATACAAAAAGTTTCAAACAAAAATTTACATGATCAAATATTCGTTATTAATAATTTCCTGGATTATTACGTATTTGGGAAAAATATTTAAACAAAAAAAAAAAATCTTTTATTAGTAATTTTCTGGTGTGGTTTGTGACCGCTTAAACAAATCAAACAAAAAAAAATCTATGTATGTGTTTAGAATGGTGGTTGCGGTTAAAACTAACACATAACTGTAGGACATATTTCTGTATTTAGACACTATATTAGTTCCGGAGCAACAATTAAATTTAAAGTTATTTGAGAAATTTTCAGACAGTAATAGACATTTTAATGGTTCATGCTCAAAACTGTTTAATTAAGTTGACGGAAAATTGTGCAGCAATGTTTATTGCTGGAAAATAATGAGAATGTGTACATAATATGGATCACGTGTGTCCGTACCTTGCGGCTTAAAAATAAATTGATTTATATATTTTATTAATAATATTTCTAGATATTATAAATAAAATAATATTTTCTAATTATACAAAGTATTTTATTTAAATCGGTAATTATGTAGAGCCACTGGCGATTCCAATAAACATACCTTTGTACGATTACAAAACAATAACAATATTATGTACTTAATAAATTTAGGTCATCTTTGTAACGATAAGAGTATCCATATCTACTATCTATTTAATGATTTCGTTGTATTATGTAAATAAACAAATTAATAATTAGTTTTATGGGTACTGCAGATGTCATTTATATTTATGTGGTAATTTTAATTTATAATGACCGTAATATTTCTTTGATGTAGAAATAGGCATTTTCTAATAAAACAAAACTAACATAATCAGATTTAAGCTTTAAACGAATTATTGTACATATTGTATATGTTACATAAAAATTGATTAAATTATTAACTGAATTAATGTTTACAATCGTAATACATAATAATTTATAGTTATTTTAATTATGTATTTTTGAATTACTTATTTTTAATAATTTTCACATCAATGCTTATTAAAAATATAAAAAAAAAAATGTATGTGTAGAGGTATGTACTCATAATTGTGTGTTTAACATAGCAACTTTACATACCAATTTTTAATTATTTTATTAATTTTTAATTCTATGTTACAAACGATAATTATAAATAAATTTGTTTTAGCTGTACACTACTAATTAATTATTTTTATCGTTATTTAAATTATAACAAATATTATTTAATATTTATTACCGCACGCAATTATTATTTTTTTTTTTAATTATAGAAATTTTTTAAAGATTCAAAATATCACTAAATTGATTTAATAACATTGAGCAGGAACTAGAAAAAATGTCAAATCTTAAGCTAAAATTACCCCATTTCTTAAGCCTTAACCAATGTTAATACTTACGTACATACATATACTATCATACGCGTAATAAGTTTACAGGCTCACTAGTCCGAGAGGCTGGATTTGGTTTTTTAAGAATACCTACTGACAAACGCAAACAAAATACATATTCAATCATAATATGAAGGTGCCCATTTCCAAAACTGCCTAAAACGCATTTTTGAAAAGAATCACGTTTTATGTATCAATGAAAGCTCTCGGAGAGAGCAAAACAATTATAAGGCATTTAGAATTAGGTAAGATTTGAGTAATTGAAGGATATTAAGCCAAATAAAATGCCTTTAGGAGCAGTGGTAAGAAAAATCAAACTGGAAGATGTCGATGGATTGCTAAAAAGCATAGATTGGATAAATAATGAATCACTTACATGAAAGTTATCGATAGCCTTAGTTCATTTGATGCTATTCCGCTGAATGAAGATGAAATGGTCACAAATGAAGCGGAGTAGGACGGAATGCAAATTTTAGTGATCTGGCCATTTTTTGGTTAAATTATTTTATTTTATTATTTTATTTAAATTATTGTTATAACCTTGAAAAATACAACTAGTTCAATTTATATAATATCTTTATACTGTGCAAAATGAAATGAATCAAGATTGAATGTAAACTAAAAATTAATGTTCCTAAACTATCCAAATCCAGTTTTTGCTGTTCCAAAATCGTCTAGAAACTAACTTCGTTTCCAAAACTCGCCATTTTTGTTTGTATAACTAGATACAAAATAATTATAAAATGAATGAAGACCGAGTAAAAGATTCAAACTGATAAAGATGTTTTCAACCAAACTGATAAATGAGTTTTATTTAAGAATATATGACCATTATTATCTATGATCTTTTACCATTTTTGGAAAGTTTCATAATTCCATCGGTGTAAAACTTCTGGGGTTTATCGTCGAAAAACTTGGCCAAATTATTTTCACAGTCTTTTTTCGAAGCCAACGTTAGACTATCGAGGGAGTTTTGCAGAGATCGAAACAAATGGTATTCAGAGGATACAAGGTTCGGGCTATACGGAAGATGCATCAAAACTTCTCAGCTAAATTCTCTCAATTTTTGCCGGGTCATCAAAATGTATGTGGTCTGGCATTGTCATCATGGAAGACTTTTTTTTAAAATGATTTCTGCCTCGATTGCTGCAATCTGGTTAATTGCTGATAGTATAGTTTAGAATCGATCGTTTCACCAGGTTCTAGAGCTAGAACCTTATAGTGTGCGATTCTTTCTAATCCCACCATACAAGCAGCATAAATTCTGGCTTTGAAGTCGTACGTGGTGGTTCAACAACAAATTTCTAAAATAAAACTATTTAACCTAAAAATTGTAAGTAATTCAATTTCAATAACTAAAGTTTAGAACTTTTCAAATTTCAAAATATAAATAATTTTACTGAACTACACAGCTTTAGGAATTTAATAAATTTTAAGAATTGCAACAAATTCAAGGAGTTAGTAAACTTTACAGATATTCTAGAATTCGAAACTCTTGAGTGTTAAGAATTTAAAAGATTAATTTTTTTATTCCAAATTTTTTTTATATAAATTGAAACTTGTATAAAGTTCTAATGATTAAAACCTTTAGGAATCATTATAATTAATCCTTAAGAATTTAACCAAAAATTAAGGGTTCCAATAATTTTAACAATTATGTATCTAATTATTTTAAAGAATTTGAAGTTTTCTATTTAAGCAAATCGATTGCATTCTAAAGACATTGCCATATACAAAATGATATACTATTTTAAGACTATATTTTCAAATTTTATGGTATGAAATAAATCAATCATAAGTCCTTTAGATGGGCAATAATTAACTAAATTAGAATTTGTAAAATATTACAATTTACAATACAATTTTTGAAATTATAAGGCTCTGGGCCAATTAAAAGTTTTCATTTTATTTAATTTTAATCGAGTTTTTCAGTTTTTAACAAAAAAGAGAAGCAGCAAGAAGAGACCAAAAAAATTTCCTAAAACCACAGGTATAGTTGAACCGAAAAGCATCTTAAGTATGTGAGCCAACTGACAAATTTTAATTAAAAATTTAATTATTTAATTTTATATTCGAACTAAATAGAGCTTTTCGAATTTGTATACAAAAAGAGCTTCAAAATGCAAGAAAATCTTGTTAAATTGGCTCAACTGAAAAATCTTCAATTATTTAAAATATTTCAATTTCTAATACATACTTACACAATGGCAAAGTCCAAAAAAAATTTCCTAAAAATGTGCACATATTTAGTGGAACCCACCACTGAACAAATATCATCAAGATAGTGTGGCCTAACCGACAAATTTTAATCAAATATATAGGTGTTAAATTTCAAGTTCAACCTATCGCAAATCATTTTCGAAATCAAATTCTCCACTTCACAAATCAAACTCAACTGTCTGCAAATGACATTAAACTTTTTGCTAATCAAATTCAAAATTTTGCAAATCACACCTAAAACTATTTGCAAATCAAATTCAACCGTGTTTAATCAAAATTTAATTTGCAATTGTTTTAATTTGATTTGCAAAAGGTTAAATTTGGAGCACAAACCAAATGTTCGAAATTGAATAATTTATTATGCTCTCTATGTCTAATACCAAAAGAATAGCAAAGAAGCATCAAAGGGTTTATCCTAGATATTAATTTGCAGAAATAAGAAATTGAATAATGAATCGTAATATTTAAGTTTAAAATACCAAAAAAGTAGCAAAGTCCAAGAGAATTTCTTTAAAAGTTGCAACAATATAGTAAGACTATGGTAACAAAAAGTCTTCATGAGTTTGAGTGCCAACTGACAAATTTGAATTAAAAACGTAATTAACATTTTATTTTATATTCGAAATAAACCAAATTACTCGTATTAATACCAAAATGGCGTACTTGCAAAAATTGCAATCAATAATTCAATCGAAGACCATCAAGCGGTAGAATGTTTTACCAAATGCAAATTTTTAATTATACATTTAATTTTATATTCGAAATTTATAATCTGGGAGCTGTGTATTTTATAAAGAATTTTCTTAAAGTAATTTACATTTTTTTGTTCAAATGGATTTGTGGCAGGAATGTTTCAATCATTTCAAGAGATAAACGTGTAAAAAATGCTAACTATATTATTTCAACATAACAAAGCTTTATTTTTAAGAATACGAAAATTTGTTGGTAAAATTGCGTCGTTGGCTATATTTTCCGAGAGGGCCGTCATATACAGTCAAACAAGTTAGAAATTGAAGCTTTCTTACGGTTTTTTAACAAAAAACTTTTATCTGGTACAATATCTTACAATATTGAATTTCAAACAAAGTCACTCCTAAATTATTTATTTTTATGCAGAGTGCTACTTGAATACATATTTCATTTTGCTCATAAATCACCACCCGTACAATATGAAGTTATGTTCGGGTTCTAAATACCTCTGTTGTTATCTGTAAATAACCCTACTAAAGGTGAATTTTTAGCGTGTAACAGATTTAAAATTATTAGTAATTCATTAATTGCGTGCAAAAATGTTGTATCGCATCTGAATCCCCACATAAACTTTTCTACTTCTAGTTGTGATTGTCCTTCATAAATCTCATGTTAATTTTTTTTAGATCATATTATGATTAGAGGAATTTCGTAAAATCAAAAACTTATTCTCTAAAGGTCTTGCAAATATCTTTGGCATGTACAACGATACTCTTGCCTGAGCAAAGCCTGAGTAACACTTAACAACATGCAATTCAACGTCAAGCACTAATCACCATGGTACATTTTTCAATACAATGGAGAAGCAAAGCAATATATACAACTAAAACCGTCACTCTCAAAATTATCGATAAGACTCAAATAATCTGGTACCCTCGAAACGTTTTGAAAGTTTTGGAAAGTTTCGTCCTATTAGAAAAATAGTAATATATAGTAAACCAAAGTAAATTCCCCAGTGGCACTATTCAGGTTTTCCCGGGGAATTGCGAATTGGGAATTGATTTATTGTCGGTTTTTAATTTTGGTATTCTTTTTTCCAAAGCATACTAAATTTTGGGGAAAAATAGTTCCATTTTATAGCAATTTTGTTGTTTATTTTTCCCTAAAAATTTGGCTGGGAATTATTTTTTCCCCAAACATGAACAAAATTCCAATCGCTCAGTATGCTTTGAAAAAAAGAAAACCAAAATACATTAAAAACTGACAACAAATCAATTCCCAATTGCCGATTGGAGCATCACGGATTCCACGTAGCGGAATTTGTCTATACTAAAACTCTCTATACATTGACGTTTAAAATTTTATTTCATTGCTGAAACAACCACAATTCCTTCTTTCCTATATTGTTTATCTATGCAGCACAAACTTCAAATGGATGGTTCTTTTTAATAAACAATTTCTCCATGAGAGGCGTTCAGCCTACTTTTACAATCGTCAATTCGTAATTCACCGGGAAAACCAGAATACCTGCGGTGTCGTTGTGTTTCCTAGGCAACACAACTCGTCCTATAAACTGTATATTCGATTATTTTCGAACCTCTTGTTGTATAACTAGTGAATATGCGCGTGGCAGGCGTGTATTTAGGGGTGTTTAACGGGTTTTTACTTCCCTCCACCTCCCCTCACCCCTGTATGATTGTCCTGTTGAGAAACCGAAATTGCAAGGCATTATTGACTAATGCTATAAAAAAGTATAGATTTACCTCCATTTTAAACGTTGATTATCAGTCTTCAACAAAAAGTTTTGAAACATAAAAATGATATGTAGGGCTTTAATTATATTTTACCATAAGTAAATTGAACATTAGTGCAATTTTTAGCAAGATGACTTAACATTGCAGTAGTCACAAAAATTGTATTCTACAAAAATATATCGTTGTCGAAGAAGTATTTCCAATTATTTATATCCTGCTCTGTATATTAGCAACAATTCACATCACGTCATGTGAGGCAGAGAGAAGTTTTCAACGCCCAGACATTTAAAAACTTATCTACGCTCTACAATGTCTGAAGACAGGTTGAATTGAATGGCGTTAATGCACATTTATGGAGAGGTAGATGAGCCCGTCGAAGATGTAATACAAGTATTGACCAATAAACCCAGAAAAATTGACTGTTCTTTATTAATCGATGCCATTGGCATAAAGTTTTTCCTACTTTTGTAAAATTTTATTGTCAGTATACCGTTACGAAAATTTGTATTTTCTGTTTTTTTTTTTCACTAAGGTTACAAAGTACAGTTGTAGATCATATCATGTCATTTTTTTGTGGATTCTACAGTATTTTAAAAAGTTCGATATTTAAATGAAAGTTCTTGACTTTAAGCAAAGCAACCTAGATTATACAAAGCCATATTAAAAATACGAAGCTTTTACAAAGGAATTAGAAACGAGGAAAAAACAGACTTTTCATATAAAGTATGGGCACTTTTCTTCCCCAAGACAAATTTTTAAATGAAAACGCTGCAAATTCTTCATTATGATCTCTCGGGTATATTCATAAATGTTTGGATTTCAACATAATTACAATATATGAAAATCGTTTAAGAAAATCATTTTAATTTTCTAATAATATTTGATTTATTTAAACTAGAGATTGTGATTTCACGAGAAATTTTATTTCTCGAGAAACCGCAAAATTTGTTTCCCGACGAATTCCATTTCTTGAGAATTTGCGAGTTTTCAAATTTTATCTCGAGCATCTCGGAAATTCTCGAGAATTTTTTTGTTTTTCTAAATTACTAAACTAATTGTACTAAATTACTAAACTAAATGCTCTGTATCGGCAAACGGTGTTCTGCTTCCGCATTCTTTGCGATTCCCTATTAAATTCCATTTGCTGGTAAGAAGTATGTATGGTTGAATTGACAGACGACGGAATAATAATTTCGCTATACGTTAATTCATGAATTCTATAAATTATAACTTTACAAAGATTATTACTTCGGTTAAATCGCAATCATTTTTCATTTTAAAACTTCTTCAGATCTGAAACTATACAACTTTCAGGAAATACAAATTAATGGAAATCCTAACTCTTTAAAATTAGTTCTTTGAATTGGTAACTTTTTAAAGACAATTATGTTTAGGCAAATTCTAGAAACTCTATTTTCTATTTTAAACTAATATACCGGCTAATTTATCAAATCCAGAATGTATCCAACAATGTCATATAAAATTTCGTTTTTTATTATTAAATTCATCCGAATCTTCAGATTGCTTAAGTCAGCAAATACTTAAAATCGCTCTTACTTTTGAAATTTTTATGATGCTTAAAATTATATTAAAAAATAAAAAAATAGGAAATCTTTTAATTCCTCAACTTTTAATAAATTAAATTTTTTCCAAGTTTCCAAATTCTTTATTTAAAAATTCTTCAAATTTTTCAATAGTTATTCAAGCCCACAAATTCAATAAATGCTAAGCTAGAAAATCCTCAAATTTCAATCTCTAGTAAAAATTCTTAAGGGTCTTAATTTTTTAAATTTCTATTTAAATTTAAAATCCTCTAGAATTCCTCAAACAATCCTTTTTAATTTACTAAACTCGTTCTTCAAAGTCTGCAAGTCCTTTATATTTGCTAAATTCTTTCATATCTTGCAAATTCGTTAATTGTTTTAAGATCCACAGTTTGTTCCGCTTAAATTCTCTAAAACATTAAAATTCTAAAAATTTACAAATACAAAATTTTAAATTTCATTTTAATACAAAATCTTAAAATTCAGGAAATTTATCAAATTATTTTAAATTTTCAAATTTATGAAAATCTGCAAATTAAAATGCTAATTTGTCATAGTATGCTAAATAGTTAAATTGAAAAATTGCTTAATTTTCCCAAATAGGGCTAACTTATTGAGGAAAATTCTAAACAATTTCTAAAATCTTCAACCCTCATTGTAAATTCACCAAATTTTAGAAATCTCTCTAATTTCTGAAATTCTCAAAATTTCACCAATTATTATTTTATTTGCCCAAACTGGTCTTCGAATTCGGTTAAATTCACTCAAATCTACAAACACTGATTAATCGTTAATTTAACCAAACCGAGAGATTTCTCAAAGATTATAATTACTTCAAGTTTCTCATATTTTTTTGAATTTCTTGACGGCGCCTAATATTTATGTTGATGAACCTGAGCTTCAGCTAATTGTTGCTTTATAAAAGATAATTATGATTCTTTAAATATATTTCTCGGTAGCACTAACAATGATTTAGCTTCAATGTTAGATGGATGATTAAAACCTAGGTATTGAGAAGTTTGTTCCTAAATAAAACGTTTCGTGAACTGAAAACAAACCGTGACATATTGTAATAAATAATTATCTAACCTGAAAATCTCAAAAAGAACGCTGATAAGTATAAATTGTCCCCAAATTCTTATTAAATACTAACAAAGAAGAATATAGTACATATGTATATGTATTTGAACCGATTTCTGTATAATATTTACATTCTAGATATCGAGTCAAATATCAAGTCAAATCCAGAAGGGCCATTTGTGAATTCGATTCGAACGTGTTCGAGGTGTTGGATTCTTATTTGAATTGAATCAGATTTTTTCATTTCTTATTTAAATCAAATACGAATCTTATACTTCGAAGAGTCAAATGAGTTCGAATCGAATTCACAAATAGCTCCTGATCGATTGTGGCGTTTCGTTCATTTCAAAATTGGTTAAGTGGGTATTCTTTGAAAATGTTCTTGCAGAACCGATCGTGTGATTGGCTCAGGAGGCTTGTGCCATTTTTGCCAACTTTTTTGAAAATGTTTATACACCTAAGCAGAACTTGTCAGATTGGTACAGTGGGTATGTTAGTACTAGCAGTATCATTCATTTTTCAATGTTTAGTCTGGATGTAGAAGACGTACTATCAGAACTGATAACACTGAATATTAACCAGGTAGTGGGCCCTGATCTTATCCCTCCGGTTGTATTAAAATGAACTTCTAACGTAATCGCAGGGCCAATCACTATTCTATTTAATAAAAGTCTTTGAAGTGGTTGCTTTCCAACCATACGAAAATCTTCAATTATTAAACCGATTTTTAAATCAGGCTCTAGATGCGACATCGAAAACTACAGATGTATTTGTATTCTTTCTATTACACCGAAACTTTTTGAAAAGGTAGTAAAGAATCATTTAATTTTTCATACTAAGAAATTTATTTCCTTTAAGCAACATGTTTTGTCCCGGGCCGATCGCCAGTTACAAATTTATTTTTACAAATTTTGTTCCATGTGCATATTAACGTTCAGGTTGTTTATACCGATTTCAAAAGTCATTCGAAAATATTGATCACATTTTGCTCTTATATCAATTGATCATATTTTTCTCATCAATCTAGATTGGCCAATTTACATCTACACCTTTTCCAATTGTAATTCAGAAAGTATCAATTGTAATTCAGATTAGTCAGTTTTAATCAGAAAGCGTCAATTGTAATTCAGAAAATATCAAATATAATTCAGAAAGTATCAATTGTAATGCAGATTACATAGTCAACTGTAATTCAGAAAGTAGCAATTGTAATTCAAAAAAATATAAAGGGCTGAAACCTCACTAGGTGATCAGAACTTCGGTCTTTGGTGTTTTCAATCGGGATAGCATTCACCTGTCACCTGTGTCATAAAGTTGGTATGACAGTTTTGACAGTACTGATTTCTATTTTAACCAACATATATTTACTTATACAACAACAGCCAAACAGGTCATAAGCTTCAGTAACAGGGGTACAGGCATCCAATATAACACGAAAAATCGTATTCTAGAACTTTAAACCGAAAGTAGTATACAAAATTATACTGATATTTCTAACCGTGTAACTGACCATATTCCTGAACTTTAACCAAAAATCATTTTAGAATCCCATTTACAACGCACATGTCAAATTTCATAATAATCGGGTAAGGAATAACCAAGTTCCATCCTACTGGTCTATATTTCAGAGCTTTATCCAAAAATTATTTTAGAATTCCATTCCCAATACACATGTCGAATTTCATCATAATCGGTTGATAAATAGGCAAGTTCCATCATATAAACAATTTGTTATCTACTCACTACATCTTAATGCAACCCCAACTCAACTCCAACTCAACTTCAACTCAACCCGCAAATTGACCCCTAAGTTAACCTTCAAATCAATTCCAAATTCAATAATCAACCCAGCATATATAAAAAATCGTAAATATTTATAAAAACAGGTATTTTGGGTCAATTCGTATGGCAGGTACCCCACCCCCTTGACATACGTCTCCAAAAGCTTTTCAAATTTCCGCCTTGACCATAGAAACAGATTGGCGAAAAAAAAATCCAAATCGGACAAGCCGTTCTCGAGATACCATGGGGTCCAGACATCCAGACAGACGGACGGACTTTTTTTTTTTGCATTTTCAGACTCAGGGACTTTCAAAACGTCTTTTTAGACCGAAGTAATTTCAACATTCATCTCATTGATGCAATAAACTGGATTAAAATTATTTACTTATACGGTAGACAGACACAAAGTTAATCGCGATTTTCATTTATCCCGATTGTCAAAAATCGCGTTGTGAAAACGAAATAATCCAGTTTTTTGTAAAGATTGTGTAATGACAGTCGTCTGTCATGCCGTTCACTATCCACCACCTGTGACCCCCCCCCCCCCCCCCCGATAGCTGCAGCATGCCCCTGTAACAATATTTTGGCTTTTTTCATTGAAAAACTTAAAGTTAAAAACCATCATTTTTACTATGGATTCCTATGGCGAACAATAAAATGTTACACCACAAAAAAAGCTTCTAAAAAATTATAACGTATAATTAAGGCTTTATACTCTTGAAGGATTTGCTGTAAGTCCTTATAAATTGTCTTCAAAAAGGACCAATCGTTGCTACATATCGCTTTTACTAGAAAAGAGCATTGCCAGCGGTTCTTTAAATTTAAGATGGTTCTCTTGTATAAACAAGTTCCAGATTCAAATAAATCTTTAATAGTTTTTTATGTTTAGAAGGGGATTATTCGATTCAGTTCAAAACACGGTGGATATCACGAAAGTAGTTTTTTGACAGTATTTTGGATTTGGTTGATTTATTTAACTGTAATTTGGGCATTTAGGTATATTTTTCGTGCACGTTCTTTTGTTGCTACATTGTTGTTTTGTTGATAATAGTTATTTCATTTTTTGTTGTTGTCTTTTCTTTTGTGACTTATTTATGTCTTCTTCTATTACGATACAATTTTTTTTGTTAGTTTTTTTTGTTCCATTCTGATATTGTACTTTTATTATTATATGTATTATTGTTTTCTTTGTTCGTTAACAAGGAGGATTGTTCTTTTATATTAACTGTCTGAGTTTCTCAAAGATACCTATAATTTTAATATTTAACATTTCATAATAATTAAGTCTAGTTATATTGTCAAATTTATGTATTAAATAAGATAGTATTTTCCTATTTTATGCTATTATACTACATACTATAATCAAATAGTAAATAGCACAAGAGTAGAAAAAACAAAATATAATTTCCTAAAAAATTGTAAAACTTGTTGAACTTATTACAATCGAAAATCACCATTAAGCTGAATACCAGCCAAAATTAAGTAAACATTTAGTTTATATTCGAAATATAATAATAAATCATACTCCTGAATTTTTAATACCTAAAGTCTGCCAAATTTCATGAGAATCTCCTAAAAAAATGTTGCGACATAGTTGAATGCAGATAAAGCAAGTTGAATGAAGTTAAATGAATTTTAACGCAATTATGAAGATTTCTAAAGCAGCATTGGCATTTGCCAGAAATTGTAAATATCACGCAATGGATTATAATAAAAAGTAATCATATACTTGATTCATATATTTAATTGATATTTATACGTATTTCAAAGGAAAGAAACAGAAATCTTTTAGATCCAATAAAAGCCTTCACGCTGAGCTGATTATTAAACATCAATTCATAAATTTTGTATTATTTTGTACGAGTATACGATATAGCATATAACAAAAACTTCTAAATTTATATAATTTTAGGATATTTTTTGTGTTATATACTTCAAAATCACTTAACTTATTAAATAAAAGATTTGTTTTATCGCATCGTATTTAAGAGAGACGATGTAGGTGGTCCATATTTAATTGTATGTATTAATACTTTTTTGTCATTAAATTTAATTAATTCCAATTTAATTTGATTAATTTGACTTTTTTTATTGTGCTCTCGAAGCTTTTTAACAAAAGCAGAAACGAAATATTTTGCTCATAAATTAAATGGTGATGATATTTTTAATTAGCTAAAAATAAATGTTTGTCTTGTTTATAAAAAAGTGTTCTATTTTGCCATTTTTAATTCTCTCGGTCGGTTTTGTATGTTCATTATAAGGATAATAAAATAACATGAAAAACCAATATTTCTCAGCTGATAGCATATTAAAGTCGTACACACATTTCCTTTTGCTTTTGGATCGCAATCTAATGTAGAGAGAAGAAGTAGTTCATATAAAAATAGATCTTGAAATACATGTCTATTATTGTGTTCATGGGGGTTCTGTAAAAGCAATAAAATGTGATTTATCTATAAAACAAAATAAAATTTTCCTTCTGTTTTTGTTGGTTTGGTTTTTCGATATAATATAAACTTTAAGCAGCCGTACGACTATAATGTAGAGAACAATAGGAAAACCATCAACCTCAAACATAATAATAATCTAACCTATTTCACCAAATATTTAGCTGATTTAATAACATTTAAAAAAGTAAGGGATTCTTATTTTGGTTCTTTACATTACGTACATAAATGTCTGTATATTTAAGTAATTTAGTCTAGAAGGGACCAACTGTTTTTCTTGTGCTTTAATTTTTTTTTTGTTTTTTATTTGTTACTTCCACGGTTGTTTTCGTTTCAGGTCTCTTCGCCAAATAGTTTATTATTTGCTTCTCTGAAACTGAACGAGGGAAAAATATTGTATGCTCTTCTGTACAGTTAAGAATGAAAATAAAGAATGATGAGACAAAATAAATAAATAAAACAATAATTGGAAACATACGAGAAAGTGAAAAGCTTCTTGAACAAATATTTAAGCTATTCCACATTAGTGCTTGTTTTTTGTTTACTGTTATTTCATTATAAGGAAATATATGTAAGTATTCAATGTTGGTATGATTTTTTTGTGTTTGGGTTCGTTTCCAGAAAATAGAACACTCGGTTATAAATAAATAATACAATAATATTAAACCAAATAAGAAGAGAAGAAATTAGTGTAATAGTTACTACTAAACATGATAACAATATTAATAAAACATGTACATAATGTGTGTATAGATAATAATGGTTTTACTTTTAGTAATCAATATATGAGAATTTTCTTTAGATAAACATATTTTTATGGTTAGTAACATTAATAAGAATTAAGTTTTGTTTTTTGTTGTTGATTGATTTATGTTTTATTTCAATGGGTCAGTGAAATTTAATGTTGTTGAAATAAAATATGGACTTTTTTATGTCCATCTTAAGCATGTGTAAGACGATCTCAAAAATAAGACGCTGCCGACAGGCAATTGGGTTTTATGGAAGAAAATTTTCTTAACATTATTTTAGAATTTCATGGTATCAAACGAGTTCTGAATGCCCCATTGCTTTAGCCGCCGTAGAAAAGATTTGGAAACAAAATATACTTACTAATGAAATGCTTTATTTTAACTAATTATTATTTCCTTTTTTTTCACTTCATCAACAAGAAACACTTCCATGATCAGACCTCTGCCAAAGATGCCTTTAAGTACTTTATCGCCTCCATAACTCAGGATTTCTACTCGACTGGGATATCAACAAGCTATATCTTGTGGCAGAGCTTTGTTGAAGTGGATGATGCTTACTTCAATTAAAAATGTTTTTATCACCTGAGTTACGACCGTTCAAAATTTGCGGTTGAATTTGGACATTTATTTTGAAATAGCCTAATAGAATTTGAAGATGGGTATGCTTAATTTAATTGAATTTTTAACGACCTAAAATTTACAAATGAGTGTTACCAGCGAAACACAAAGAAATCGTATCGTGGATTTGGGAAAGTTAGACTTCCTGAAGAAGCGTAGGAAAAGCGTAGAAAAAAATTGCTAATATCGGGGAAATTCAATTGAATAGATTATTGAGGATAGATTTATTTTGAAAAATCTATGGGAAATTCAAAATAAATTAAAATTTAAAAATAGCAAAAAAGATGAGTGGATCACAGAGAAAAGCTAGAAATAATGTATTATGTATAAACCTCTCTGAAATTCGACTACCTAAATTTAATAGCCAAATAACTGAATGGCTGCTCAATTTTAGAGACTTGTTTCAAGATTTTATTCATAATCGAAACGTTGATCCAAAATTTAAATTTTATTTTTTAACTTTCACTGTCAAAGCAGTTGAAGCCTTTAAAATGATAAAATCGATTTCGGATTAGAAGTACTCTGCATTCATTATCATAACAATTGTGAGATTCAAAAGAATCACATGAAACCTCATTAATCTATAAACTGTTCAATATAAAATTCCGCTATATTCGTACAAAATTTGCTAAACATTATAACGCAATCCCAAGTATCACTACTTCAAATATATTTTAATTTTTTTTGGAACTGAGTTCCAAGTTTGAGTTCCATTTTATTATAAGATTTCCTATGAAAAGTGAAACAAAAATTCCAAACCTATGGAACTTGATAGGTGTGGGTTACCTAAGTTTCAACGATAATTTTGATAAATGGAAAAAACTTGGAACTTATGAAAAAGTTCAATTTTGTGATACTTCTTGGGTTAAATGCTTTTGGTATTGAAGTCGTTGAATTGAACTTATTCCTTTACCATCAGGTTTTAAAAAAAATTGACTGTGCTTCGAAAATGTGTCTTTGAAAATTCGTCGACAACTAAAAATATATAATCTAACTTTAAAGCTGGTTTATCACTCGAGCGATTCTTCAAAATTCATAATCGCCCACATTTAAAGGGTACACAATCGCCCAAAAATTGTTATTGACAGACTGCGATTTATTAAATCCGATTTAGCTAAGCTCGTTTTAAATTACGGTCAATACACTTAAACTGTTATTGTTTTCATAATATTTGTCAACCTACAATACTCCCATTGTACCAAACTTCGGCTTTAGATATAGGTAGGCCTGGTACAATGAAGGCGCAATAACTTTCTGGTGATAAATTGGTATTCCAATAACAGCTGGGTGATATCCGCTCGATTTTATGTGACAAGAAATATCCAAAATGGTGTCTTCGTTTTATTTCAATATACGCGTATCATTTGAAAATGATCACAAGAAAAACAACACTTTATTTTTAACACGTTATAATACGTACGTTTTTAATTTATTATTAATAATTTTCTTTTCTTTAATACACAAATTTTATGGTCGCGTTGCAAATGATTTTATTTAATTTTTATGTCCGCTTTCTTTGATGGTTTATAGGCAAGAGAGATTTTATTATAATTTTTGCTTTCAAAATGACATAAAATTATATGATTAGTTTGTCTACTTGATTCTAGGTGGCTCAATATCAGTGTAAAGAAAAATATTATTATTAACTAAATTTGTCGGTAGGTGACTACTTTGTATTCTTACCGAACACATGAACAAAATTGAATTTGTAATGTTCTATTTTCAAAACGTCAAAATTTGAGGTAAACAGAATGAAATATTTCTGTTTATCTTTACAATTAATTTAAATATGTTTAAATAGATTATAGTTTAGTGAATATAGTTTAACAATAAATTATTACATTGAAGATAAGTATTATTACGTTACACAATTATACAATTTGATAAATATAAATTTAATGAATTATTATATTTTTAGGTTAACTTAGTATATGGAAAATGTCAACAAATTAAAGATAAGTTTACATAAATTTACATTATTCAAAATAATTTTCTAATTTGTTTCTTAACCTTTTTCTTTTAGGTATCATCAATGCAATATTTGATTGTGTTTACGACATACCGGCCGCCTTGAATCGGTTGATTCAATTTACAGGAAGTAAACACAGCTTGTGGATAGGTCGTTTTATTGTTCCATTTTTTGTTTTTACTGTGACGACTCTAACATTGCCGTCTGCACCAGGATGAAGATGCGTTGTTTTTCCCATCAACCATTTACACGGAGGTAAATTATCGTCTTTGATGAGCACTATGTCGTTGATATTGATGTTTCTTTCTTTTTTGTGCCATTTAGTTGTTCGTTGCAGGCTGGTTAGATATTCCAGCTGCCATCTTCGCCATATATGCTGATTCATCTGCCTTAGTAATTGCCATCTGGACAAATTGGATATTTTGACATCCGTTAGATCATGGTCAGGAAGCTGTGTTGATGGTCGCCCAATTAAAAAATGTGACGGTGTTAAGTAATCGATGTCGTCTTCTGCCAACACACAAAGAGGTCGCGAGTTTAGCATTGCCTCAATCTCAACGATAAGTGTTGACATTTCCTCTAGCGTTAATATTTGTCCATTTGTTACTCTTTTCAGGTGATATTTGATGCTTTTGACAGCCGCCTCCCACAGTCCGCCAAAATGTGGTGCGCTAGGTGGAATCGGTTTGAAAATGATTTGATCTGTCAATAAAAAATTGGAAATGTTATTATGATTTTCTTTTAGGAATGTGTAAAGTTGATATAGATGATTTCGAGCCCCAATAAAATTGGTTCCGTTATCGCTGTGGATTTCTTTGCAAATCCCTCGACGAGCAATAAATCGTTTTAATGCTGCTAAGTACGCATCTGTCGTTAAATCGGAAACCAACTCGATATGCACGGCCTTTGTGGCAAGGCAAACAAATAGGCAAATATAGCTCTTGCCTGGTTTTTGGCCCCTTCGTCTCGTCGTGTACGTTTGGAATGGACCGGCATAATCAACACCGACCTTGTAAAACGGTCTAACCAATTCTACCCTTGGATTAGGTAGTTGCCCCATTACTTGATTTAGAGTTGTACCCGCGTTTTTAACACACTTGACGCAGTTGTGTACGATCTTTCGAATGAGATTTCTTCCACCCAGAATCCAATATTTTTGCCGTAGCGTAGCCATCATTAGCGTTGGTCCAGCATGTAGATGCCGTAAGTGGTGTTCTCTTAATATTGATTCGGTTAACTCGTCGTGTGCCGTTAAGATTATTGGATGCTTTACGTCGTATGTTATGGCTGCATTCTTGATTCTTCCACCAACCCGTAGTAGTCCCACTTCATCAAGAAAAGGTTTGAAATACTTGATTCGACTTGATGTAGGTACTTCCTTGTTTGATTTAAGTAGCTGAATTTCTGTTTTAAAATGCTTGTATTGTACATGCCGGAGAATGATATGTTGCGATTTTTGTATTTCCTCTACGCTGAGGTACGGCGAAATAGAGTCTTTCTGAATTCGATTTAGCTTTAGGTTTAGGTATCGATAAACGTAGGCCAGAATTCGTACTAATTTGTTGAAACTGGATATTCTTTTGGTTAAATGGTCGACTATGTTCGATGCCGACACCTGCACGCTCAGTGACTTACCATGCAGCTCTTCTATGGTATTTGATTGTTGATATAGATTTTTTGGCCAAGCCTCGTCATTTATTAGCCAACTTGGTCCGTTCCACCACAAGTCAAAGTGCTGCAATTTTTCAGGTTCGAGTCCCCTCGAGGCACAATCGGCTGGGTTGTCTTGGGATTCTACATGCCTCCATTGTGATCTGTTGAAGTGAGTTAGAATCTCACCTGTTCTGTTACCGACAAAGGTGTTCCATTTGCTTGGATTTGAATTCAGCCAATCCAATACTATCATTGAGTCAGTCCAGGCGAATATTTCGATGATCTCATTTCTCAATGCCTTTTTAACATTCAATAATAGCTTGCTTAAGAGTACTGCGCCACAGAGTTCCAGTCGTGGAATTGATAATTGTTTAATGGGTGCCACCTTCGTTTTTGCTGATATCAATTTAATGACTGGTTCGGAATTTGAATTAATAATTTTAGCATAAACAACCGCGGAATAGGCTTCTTTAGAAGCATCGGAAAACCCGTGAAGCACGATTTTACTTTCGCGTGTGGTATTTAGAAATCTTGCCAATCGAATATTTTCGGTATTGTTTAGATTGCCTCTTAATTTTAACCAATCATTTAGTAAAATTGTTGGTAATTGGTCGTCCCATTTTAAATTTTCGGCCCACAGTGATTGAATGAATATTTTTATAGCAATTGTTATGGGAGCGAGCCATCCTAGAGGGTCGAATAAACGGCTGGCCTCAGATAAAATCCCTCGTTTGGTTGTGGTTGGCTGTTCGTTCAAACTGACTTTGAATTGGAAACAATCGCTGATTGGGTCCCAATGAAGTCCTAATACTTTGGTATGATTGTGCGTGGAATTATCTACTTCTAACAGGCTTGGTTTTTGAATTGGTTCAATGCTATCACTTAGTGTTCTTTCATTAGATAGCCATTTCCGGAGGTGAAATTGGGAATTCGACAAGATAGATGTGATCTGGCCTTTTAACTGCTCGGCTTCATGTAGTGTATCGGCTCCGGTCATCAAGTCATCCACATACATGTCGGTTTTGATGCGCTCCACTGCCTGAGGAAATTCTTCGATATGGGTGTTTGCTGCCTCTATAATCGCCCTAGTAGCTAAATAACTTGCACTGGCTGTCCCGTATGTGACAGTTTGCAATTCGTATGTTCGAAATGGTTTTGTTGAATCTTCTCGCCATATTATTCTTTGATATTTGGTATCATTATCAGCTACACGAACCTGGCGATACATTTTTTCAATGTCTGCCGTAACCGCTACTTTGAATTTCCTAAAACGAGACAAAATTTGGTATAAGCTTGATTGTACGGTCGGTCCAACCGCTAAGCAATCATTTAGTGATTTCCCACTAGTAGTTTTTGAGGAGCCATCAAAAACAACCCTCAGTTTTGTAGTGCTGCTTGTATTTTTGATAACACCGTGATGTGGTAAATAATACTGTGGTTGATTGTCCCCTTGGATTATCTCGACTTCCTTCATATGTCCTAGGGTTAAGTACTCTCGCATAAACAGTTTGTATGATTCAGCAAAACTTGGTTCTCTAGCGAATCTTCGCTCAATTGAGTACATTCTCTGTACGGCTGTTTTATAAGAGTCACCCAATGCAGACGGTGGGATTTTGAATGGTAGAGCCACCTTGATTCTTCCAGAGCTATCAACAGTCTTTGTGTTGGTGAAACATTTCTCACATAACTCTTCTTCCGGTGTTAGATTCAGCTTTTCCACTTCTAGGTTTTCTATCTCCCAAAATCTCCGTAATAGATTGTCCAGGTTGCTCTCGCTGTTGTCCACATTGATTGAGATAGATTGAGTCGGTACCGTGCCACTTGTCCTTCCTGCGATTATCCAACCTAATTTGGTATTTTGAAGAATTAATTCGCTTTTCGTTATGATCTTCCCGTTGGATAGCATCTCAAAAAAGCTATCAGCGCCAATTATGATATCAATCTCGGAAGCCTTGTAAAAATGCGGATCGGCTAAATCGTACTGCTTGAATTCGTCTATGTTGATATATTCGGATATCGATGGTTGTTTGGCGGTTAACTTCGGGAATACAAAGGCTTCTATCTCAAGCATTGGTTTTGGTTTGTTCCACGGTATCATTACTAATGATACTGCGCCCTTTGTATAACCGTTGGTAGTTGCTCCTATGCCCGATATGGCCAATTTAGCGCTGCTTCTCTTTAACTTCAATTTTTGGGCACATCTTTCTGAGATGAATGATCCTTGTGATCCTGAATCCAATAAAAGTCGACATAGTTGGTATTGGTTATTTACATCTGCCACCTTCACTAATGCCGTAGGTAGTAAGGCACTTCCTGAATGATTGGTTGTTGTGGTGTAGATCTGCTGGTTGGATTTCGACTGACTTTCTTCATTAGGTTGGATATTGGATACAGCTACAGTTGATTTGTTCTCGGTTGATAGATCTTCATGCAATAGTGAATGATGTTTTCTGTTACACTGACGACATCTAAACTTTGACTTACACATGTGAACGCTGTGATTATCATTAAAACAATTAAAACATCTATTTTGCTGCTTTATTGAATTCAATCTTTGATTAATGGACATATCTTTAAACTTATTACATTCAAATAACCGGTGACGTTCTTCGGGACATAACGAGCAGATTGGAATTTCATTAAAACTTGGTGTGGACGATACAACGTGACTTCGAACATAGGGTTTGGATTGGTTGCAATGTGGCTGAGAGCGTTTGTTTGAGCACTTTATTGATTCGAGCGCATCGATTCTTTGGGTGAGAAAATCGAAAAACTGTTTGATATTTGGAAGATCGTATGCTGCCGAAAGTTGAGCCCATTGACTGTTGGTTTCACTATCCAATTTATTGATTAAAATGTGAATCAACCAATGATCACGTGTTTCAGCTTCTTCGCCTAAAGCCTTTAATCCGCGTAAGATTTCGTCGGATGTATCTAGCACTTGCCTCACGTTTGCAGCATTTGCAGCAATCACTGATGGTTGATTTATGAAGTTTTTTATAAATGTGTATATAGTATGCTTTTTCCGGTCGTATCTTTCTCGTAATTTTTGCAGTGCCTCTATATAATTTGCATCAGTAATACTAAAATGCTTCAAAAGTCCTGCAGCTTCTCCCTTTAGTGCCCCTTTCAGATACTGTAACTTCTGCGAAGGTGTTAGTCTAGAGTTGTCGTGAATTGTAGCACAAAACAGGTCGTGAAACGATTGCCATTCTGTATAATTGCCTGTGAATGACGGAATTGATAGTTTGGGGAGTTTCACATCCACGTGTACACCTGTCCCTGAGGTTTCGAGAATTGTGTCGTTCAATGATATGGTTGGCTCGATTTTCCTTCTTAATGCTAGATTTAGTCCGGCAACTATTTTATAATAATTATCTTCGAATTCCGTATCCAATTCCTCTTCGTTGTTTAGCGCTACTATTTTGTCCTCAGTATCATTGAATTCGGTGCGGTATCGCTCAACATTTGTTAGTCTGACCCTTATGTCTTCAGCATTGGTAGCGATGGTAATTGCGTTGAGAAAATTCAGTAGCTTTGTCATGTTCCCTTTGATTGATGCTCGCCTTTTCTTTAGTGAGGTTATGTCCGCCATTTTATAATCTCACTTTTGGTTAATCACTTCACAACACGTTTTTTTTTTTTAAACTTTTAGGTTAGAATTTTGAACGGTAAATTTTCGACCGACAATAGATATAAATAAGTGTATCAAAGACCAAATGGTAAACTTAAATATGATTATTAAAATAGCAACTCTTTGCTTCGATTTATTAAGTTTATAATAAATAAATATGTTTGATACTTGCGGTTTATCGGCGTGTTACAGTAACTGGATATGTTGTAATTCCTGGATTGGTTTTCCCATCCGGCTCGAAGGACCAACTTTTATGTACCAAACTTCGGCTTTAGATATAGGTAGGCCTGGTACAATGAAGGCGCAATAACTTTCTGGTGATAAATTGGTATTCCAATAACAGCTGGGTGATATCCGCTCGATTTTATGTGACAAGAAATATCCAAAATGGTGTCTTCGTTTTATTTCAATATACGCGTATCATTTGAAAATGATCACAAGAAAAACAACACTTTATTTTTAACACGTTATAATACGTACGTTTTTAATTTATTATTAATAATTTTCTTTTCTTTAATACACAAATTTTATGGTCGCGTTGCAAATGATTTTATTTAATTTTTATGTCCGCTTTCTTTGATGGTTTATAGGCAAGAGAGATTTTATTATAATTTTTGCTTTCAAAATGACATAAAATTATATGATTAGTTTGTCTACTTGATTCTAGGTGGCTCAATATCAGTGTAAAGAAAAATATTATTATTAACTAAATTTGTCGGTAGGTGACTACTTTGTATTCTTACCGAACACATGAACAAAATTGAATTTGTAATGTTCTATTTTCAAAACGTCAAAATTTGAGGTAAACAGAATGAAATATTTCTGTTTATCTTTACAATTAATTTAAATATGTTTAAATAGATTATAGTTTAGTGAATATAGTTTAACAATAAATTATTACATTGAAGATAAGTATTATTACGTTACACAATTATACAATTTGATAAATATAAATTTAATGAATTATTATATTTTTAGGTTAACTTAGTATATGGAAAATGTCAACAAATTAAAGATAAGTTTACATAAATTTACATTATTCAAAATAATTTTCTAATTTGTTTCTTAACCTTTTTCTTTTAGGTATCATCAATGCAATATTTGATTGTGTTTACGACACCCATTACATCGAATTTAGTCACTAAACTCAAAATAAAGCTTAAATACCGTAAATCTAACTATGGCAAATTTCAAAAATTCACTAAATCGGATTTATTAAACCATAGTTTGTCTAGGGCTCCTTTTGGATGATTTTGAATTCCTTGTTTGGGCGATTCATCGCGTTCCTTTGGGCAATTCGGCATAAATCGCATCAAAAAAGGCAATTTTTGGGGTATTTTTCGTTTTTCATTTTTGGACGATTTCTCGTATCGCCTGAACGGGCAGTTTACAATCCTTAATATCTCAACATATCTGGGGTAAGTTGAAGGAAAGGAGCCTGTGAAGTTTCTAACAAAAAACAAAAAACACATAAATATACAAATCCAATAAGAATTTTCAGATGTGAAGTTTCTAACAAAAAAATGGCGAATAATCCAATAAGATTTTTATTAATTTTTTATTTCACATTTTATTTTTTTTTCTATGGCCAGCTAGTCCAAAAGTAAATAAAACATCTTTGATCTCCCTAACTTCATATCATGGGGATAAAGTTGATTAATGTAATTCCGACCAAAACATATTTCGTGCATGTATAATGGTGAAACAATAAAATGTCAAACAGCAATTACAATAGATAAATCTAAGTAGCGGAGTATGCTGTCAGCTGGCGTAGGATAATATCAAACATCTTTGAGCTCCCCAACTTCATATCATGGGGATAAAGTTGTTTAATTTAATTCCGACCATGACAGATTTCGTGTATGTATAATGGTGAAACAATAAAGTGTCAAACAGCAATTACAAGAGACAAATCTAACTAAAGTCTCCCGATATATAGCCCTTAGTCGTGGGCAATTACATATCAATTAAAAGCATTACTTTTAATTTAACGATGCGATTGCTTAGGTTGGTCATTCGGAGTCATACCTTATGCATAATATTATCGCAATGACGTCAACAGGCGGCAAAGGAACCCGCGCCGCGAACCTCTGATTTCGACCTATTTAAATGCTTCAACCAAGGTAGCCAGAGAATACCTCATCCGATCAGAGCTCTGATGGTATCAATTTTTGCGTAAAAAACCAGTAGTGGTTAATTTATGTTAAATTAAATTAATTATTCTCCACATAAATTTTAAGTAAAATAACAAGGTACAAAACAGCGAATTACAATCAACCATGAGAATCTCTTACCTGATCGAAGCAATTCTGGTGTCAATTTGTGCGTAATGAAACTGTGGCAGATAACTTATTGTTAATTAATCTCATCTAATTGACGTATTCTGCATTTTGTGAAGAATGGATAAATTTCAGATATTCATTATCTTCATTTGAAAAGCTTATCAGCAACCGATAATTGCTCTTTTTGCTGCATTGGGTTAATTCCTCTTTACAATCTAGATAAATTGGGCCGCTTCTATAATTTAATGTGTGATCTCCATCACAGTTGCTAAGTTTTCTCACTGATGCTTCCATTTTATCTTTGTTGCAGAACTTTGAGTTATAGAGTTCGCTTCATATAATACTAGTGCGAATGATTTGTCTTTAATGCGACCAAAACGAGTTCGTGTGTAGCGCGACGTACGGTTAATTGTTAACGTTAAAACAGAAACGTTTGAAAATTGTGTGTCATGGGCGGAATTAAATTAATCAACTTTATCCCCATGATATGAAGTTGGGGAGCTCAAAGATGTTTGATATTATCCTACGCCAGCTGACCGTATACTCCGCTACTTAGATTTATCTCTTGTAATTGCTGTTTGACACTTTATTGTTTCACCATTATACATGCACGAAATCTGTCATGGTCGGAATTAAATTAATCGAATTTATCCCCATGATATGAAGTTGGAAGCCCAAACATATTTGTTATTGTCTTTCTGTTCAATGCGACACCATATACATTACTCCTTTTTTTTCTAAGTGCGTTTATTTCCCTCACTTTACCATAGCTTAGAGAACAATCCCAATAAAAAATTAATATTCTTATTGGATTTTAAGTATACAAATTACTAACACATACATATTTTTTGTTATTTGCTATTTTTTGTTAGAAACTTCACATCGGTAAGGAAAAATGTTTCTTTTAAGTGTTGGAGTTATTGATTAGGTTGAGGTCGAGGATGGTTTAAGATATTGAATATAGTTTTTATTAAAGAATTAATAAGAAATAAAATTATTAAGCCACAAATTTATTATTTTTATCCGATCATTCCAAATCAACCTTGTTTTTATTTTGTGCATTTAATCTTAAGAATTATCAAAAAATCAACTCTCCCGTTGATAAGGAGTTTAAGGAAGGAGTTTATAGTTCGCTTTGGAAATGGAACTGTTAAAAATTGCATACAATTAAACTTTAGTAAATTCAAAATTGTGACGTGTTTCATTTTACAAAAGCCGCTTACCGATGAATTTAAATATCTGAAAGAGTACATCAGTTTGATGACCCAGGAATTTGATTTCCATCGGAATTAAAATTTAATAAACATGTTGAGCCAATATACTGGGATTTCAGAAAAAAAGTTATCGAGATTTTTGTGTTTTGTACTCGTTAAAGATAGATACTTCATTGTACCGTACAGGCCAAACTAAAGGAAAATGCGCTTGCCACATGGTATATTTGAGCGAATTAAATCACAAAGTCAAAACAAATTTATTATTTATGCGATCTGACCACTCCATAGATGTAATAATGGATACCGAGTAACTTCTTCAACAAAACACAATTATGTAATTGAAAAAAATTTAATTAATTTTACACATTCGTTGGACCTTACAGGTATGCTGGATATTACCTGTATTAAGAAATACGTTCGAGTGAGTGCCAAGGATTGTCCAACTTCTTTGATTTTCCCAGAATGGATAGAATAAATGGTTCTATACCTGTGAGGATTTCAACAAACAAGAGAACATTTGCTAACGTAAATTCAACCTGATTTGGTTTACTCTTTATCAAAACCACTTGCTTCATAAACTTCTCAAGTTTTCAAAATATTGGTTTAGCAAATTCCTGAGTAGTTACAATTTGTTCAAACCTGAGATCAAATTTATTAAAGTGAAATTGCCCATACATCTTCATATAAATCATTATTAGAAAGAAAATTTAAATTTGAAACTCAGTAAAATAGAGTTTCAGCCATCCTTACTAATCATTTTTTCCAGGAAGAATTACTTAAATTTATCGGCTCCTATTTTTCGTAACATTCCAATTTTAAAATTGTTTACAAAATAGCTACAACAAAATGGAGGGCTTAGCTAATTGTGGCAATCCATAACAACTCAATCAGTCTTCACCCATTTTGTGTAAGCATCATCAGTGACTATAAGACGAAGAAAGGTTTACCACTCGAAAATCTAACTTTAGCAAAAAATCATTTAAGAATCCGCACATGTTGATTATCATCATAATCAGTAACGAAATAGGTAAGTTCTACTCTAATCTTAGAAATAGCCTACAAAATATCATTTTATAATCCTATTTTCCTATAATCCTACTTGCAATTGGATCTTTTTTTTATTCGTATTAAAACGTCTCTATAATATTACTTTAGTCTATGGTTAAAGCCTTAGTTGTGTTTTTTCAAACATCCTTTTTTATCAAAAAGCACTTGCCAAAATATTTTTCGCGCTTCTTTTTAATGTCAGCACCATGATTCTATAAAAAATAAAATATTTTGTAAACTTGAACACTTGTTAAAAGCCGGGCTTCCTTTTATTACAAGTTCCCTATTTCTTGATTTACTTACTACTAAAATAATATTCTAAACTCATAAAAGTAAGGGCCATATTTATAGATAAACTACAACTATAGCAGTAGTCACTGTTTTCAGAAAACAACTGTTTTTGAATTGATTTTTTTTGGTATTTATAGTCGTCACTAAATTAACTGTTTTAACCAGGATTTTATTTTGGTATTTATAGACGTTGTTAAAACAACTGTTTTCGAACTAGTGCTGCCAACATTAAAATAACAAAAACAGCGGCAATTTAATTTGTTAATTTTTGAAAATTGTAACTTACAGTTTTGATATTTATTTGTTATTGCTTTATAATGTAAATAAATAGTTCTAGTGGAAATGAACCGATAGGATTCACCATAGGATTACTCTTATTGGTATCATAAAAAAATATAAAATAGTTTTAGAAAATAAAAAGACTGATTCGGTGATAAATACAGAAAAAAAAGGTTGGAAGAATGTCGCTTTAGAATATAATGGCCAAATAATCGGTCCGCCCAAAACTACCAAACATGGAGGCAATTTACAAAAACTGGAAAGGTAAATTGCGAAAAGAATTGGCTAACAAAAAAAAAGATGTTCTAGGTATTGGTGGTGGTCCTTCTACAGTAAAACTCTTTTAGGCTGATGGTGAGTTACATGAATTAATTCTGCCAACGATTAATCCGCAAGTAAACTGTTACGATAATGATTTAGGATATAGGAATGAAACGGTAATTGTAAATTTCATACTTAATACGAATCGTATATGATAATTACAATAATTATTATTTTAAATTTGTAGGAGCAAAACAGCCAAAGTTGTCAAGGTTTTGAAGAGGATCCATACGAAAATCTGGACAGTGAAGAAGCCAGTGACTGTAATGATCAAGATATGACTGTACAACAAGCGTCACCGTGTTTATCAACAACATCCGAAAAACCAATTATGCCTTCAGTATAAGCCATCGCGGCAACAACAGTGATTGCTTATTTCCCTCGAAGCACAAAACGAAGTACTAGTAATTCAGGTTTATCTAAAGAAATTACTACGCTTCAAAAGAAAGCTTTGTTATCTAAAATTAAATCCATATGCAATGAAGCAAAGGAAAAATGTTACATCGCACAAGCAAAGGCATACGAGGTACAGCGAATTTATTATGAAAGGAAGAGGATTTGAAAACAACCAGTCGCGTAATAACGCAGAGCAAACATGATTTTTTGCTTTACCGTCAAAGGTAAACCTCTATTATCAATATGCTTCAGATCATTTTCCACTAACGTTTCCAAATACCTTAAGGCTATTTTCGTAAATCGGAATCTTTTTTTAAATTCCTCATCTGTATAAAAATCTTCTGTGATTAGTTCTTTGTAGCATTTTTCTTTTCGGACATATATATTTTTTAATAAATAATCAGAACCATCTGACGTGGATGATGATATTGAAGAAAATGAAGAATCCATTTAAGAGTAAAATATTTTATTTATTTGTTGTATATAAACAATAAAATAAATATATTTACACTGATTTTATGACAATTATATTTATAAAGATTTGTTTTTGACATTAATTTCGAAATTCGAACACAATTTACAACAAAAAAAATGTATTTTCGAAAATTTGTAACAATTGTTTTAGTCGCCGATATCCACGACTATAGTTGTAGCAACTGTTTGAAACAGTTGTTATAGTGAGGTTTATAAATACCAAAAGAGTTGCTTTAGTAACAACAGTAGTTGTAGTGCGGACTATAAATATTTATTTATTTATTTTTTTTTTATTTATTTATTTATTTATTGTACTTTAACAATAATTTAGTATTAAAAGGAAAAGCACAGATGGAAACAGAGTAAATGGAACAAAAGAACAAAAATAAAATGATGAAGCTGCTTCCATTAGGCAGAAAAACCTTTTAAATTTTTTCAAACAATTTCCATCTCATGCATACACATTCTATTTTGAGCAATAGCTCATTTACAATAAAATGTACAGCAAGAGGTGAAATAATATTAAAATTTAACAATAATAACAATAATATTAAAAATAAATTTAAAAACTACGTATTGCCCATCAATCACGCCACTCCAAAAATTTTGACTTAAATAATTTGGCCGATCCTAAACTCTTAATTTCCAATGGAATTGAATTCCAAAGAGAAACTCCCCTAACGTAAAAGGATTTGTTTAGCGACCTACAACTATTTTTGGCCGGAATCAGGCGGAAGTTTGAGGAATGAGACCTGCTAAAAAGTAACTTCCTATAAAGATAACAAGGCTTCTTAGCTTTGAGAAGTTTAAAAATAAAAAGACAAACGTGAAATTCGTAAAAGGTAGATAAACTACATCCTAAAACAAGGCTAGAGTAGGCAGAAATATGATCGAATTTCCTAATACCAAGAATAAACCTAGTGCATGCATTGAAACATCTTTGGAGAACGTTCATATTTTCCTGAAGCATACCGAATAAAACTATGTCACCATAAATAAAATGAGGAAGAAGATAAGACAAAAACATTTTTTTCCTAAACTGACTATCAGAAAATCCTACTACTTTATACAAACAACTAAGCATACCAAAGACCCTCTTACTAATACTAACTAAATGGTCACCCCAAGAAAGAGTTTTATTAATAACTAAGCCTAAATCTCTAACAGTATTTGAATACCTAATTAGCGAACCCTGCAGAAATATACCAGGAAAGGACGAGGTGTCTAACGATTTTTTATAAATTATGATCGACTGAGATTTATTCGCATTTAAAACGAGCCTATTAGAGACCGACCAACTAGCGATATTACTTAAGTCTTCATTTATCAGAGAAATATTCCTATCAATAGAACCCTGATCTAAACGACTATTTTTATAAATTTGGACGTCATCAGCGAAAATGTGAAATGAACAATGGTGAATAGAGGATTCTATGTCATTAATGTACATAGAAAACAATAGAGGACCCAGCACTGAACCCTGAGGAACGCCGGAAATTACAGGAAGGAAATCAGACAAAGAATTGTCGAAGAAAACTGCCTGAGAACGATTAGAAAGATAGTTAAAAATTAGTCTGGCAGCGGAAACCGAAAATTTAAACTGAGATAAGAGTTTGTTAAAAAGAATTCTGTGATTAATAGAATCAAAGGCCTTAGAAAAATCTAACAAAGTTAAAGAAGTCAATTCCCTATTATTCATATTACGCCTAATATCATCACATACATTTAATAACGCAGTAGAAGTGCTATGAAATTTTCTAAACCCAGATTGGAAGAAACTAATTAAACTATTGCTATTTAGATGAGATTGAATTTGAGTTTTAACAACTATCTCGAAAGCTTTAGAGAGAGAACTTAAAATGCTAATTGGCCTCAAATGGGATAGCTCTGAAGGATTACTAATCTTTGGGAAGGGTATGATTTTACCTAGCTTCCACTGATCTGGATAGGAAGAGGATGTGAGAATAAAATTAAAAATATGTAACAAATATTTTGAGACGAAAGGGAAAACTCGCTTAACGAATTTTAAATTGACGTTATCCAGACCATAAGATTCCGACTTAACATTCCAAATGGCAGACTGTAAATCCTCGAGAGAAATATTTGAAAACGAAAACGAATTAGAGGACGTATTAGAGAACAAATCGACGGTACTACTGCCCGAGTTCAAACTAGAGCAAAAATAACTATTAATATCATTGGGCTTAAACACCCCACTAGAACTACTCTTGCATCGGCCTAGGCCTAAATTACGAACATTACGCCAAAAAACCTTGGGAGGAAGGGAGGGGTCTAACTTGTCCTTAAAATAATTACGTTTAGCAATCCGAATTAACTCTACAACTCTATTACGAGCCTGCTTATAATCTAAATGAGACTGACTATTGACACTAGGTAAAGTGATTTCAGTGCCATCTCTGATTATATTTTCGAACGTATATTATACGACAACACTATGTAAAGTGATTTCAGTGCCATCTTTGATTATATTTTGGAAAGTGATTTATAAGACAAATTGTGACAGCTAATTCTTCAAAACAATTGTCATCAAGTTTGAAGAAAATATTCTTTAATAAAAATATTTAAATATTTTTTTATTCTTTAATTTTAAATAAGATTTGACAGCGATAAAAAATTGTGTCTTACAATAAACGTTCACTAAAATTCTGATAGGTGGCAGGTTACCTAGTGTCAATTAGGATACCTTTTCCATAAATATGGCCCTAAGCTTTGCTTTTCACAAGTTTACTCGTTTACACGCCGTTACAATAGTAGGTTTTGGATTTAAAAATATGCGTGCATCACGGAAATAATATGGCTTGTATAAGACATTTGTGTTGGTTTTGATTATACGCATTTTGACATTATTAGCAAATTATCAAGAGGCTATTTCACGTAATTTTATTACTAAATTATTATGAAATGTCATAAAAAATTAATGCTTGAGGTTATGTTTTGCCATTTGAAATTGTTCTCTCAAGTTGAATTCAATTGTTTGTCTTTTAATAGCGAAAGTACAGTGCGATTAATCGACTTGCACCGCAAAAATGAAATTTTATTAGAGGTAACTCATAAAAATTACAGACGGGTCGACACAAAAACTTCCGTTTTTCAACAAATAGGTGACGAATTAAACGTAACATGTTAAGAAAAAAATAAGGAATCTACGAAATACATATCGTCGTGTCCAAATAAGACTATTACATCTACAAACCATTAAATTTTTGGAGAGGCTTGTCAAGTTTTCAATGTTCAATTTGGCTTATTTTTTTAAAATAAAATTTTTGCCACACTTTGTGGAAAGGACTTTGTTTATAAAAAAATTAAGCCAAAATTAGCATTAAAGACTTCAAAGCCTCTCCAAAAAAACTAGCGATTTGTAGACGTAATACGTATTGGATATGACGCACATAAAAAATTAAAACCAAGCAGAAAAAAATTTGGAAGCGCTGTTGTTGACGATAAAAAAACTTGGACAAATTTACTACATTTATACTGGAGTCGAGTTATCTAATACGAATGCTGATTTTTCGTGATTAGCTGTAGTGTGTCAAGTTGTAGATTAGCTAATCTCGTTTTATTTAAGGATTGGTGACTAATCGAGGTTAGTGCATTAATCTTTGAAAATTTTGAAGTTCATCTCGTTGTATTGGGTTTAGTGGTGGTACAAGTGGCACTACAATGCGAAATATTCTTTTAACATTGCTGAAAGTGCAAGCGACGTGAGTTTACGATATAAGTTATGAAATCTTAAACAATTTGGTCTGAATACATTATGAGGTTATATTTCTGTGGCAATTCAACAAAACCACTTATCTCATTCTCACTCACTTTGCAGGAGACAATAAATTAACAGTAAAATAGTAAAGTAATAAACACTTATCTGGAGATAAATGATTCCACAGTCTGGGCCATAGTCTGGGCCTTTCAACATAATCATTTATCTCGAGATAAGTGTTTATTACTTTACTGTTTTACTGTTAATTTATTGTCTCCTGCAAAGTGAGTGAGAATGAGATAAGTGGTTTTGTTGAATTGCCACAGATTTATAAAAATAAAATTTAGTGTGTTTAAATGTAAATATAAAACTTAGAAATATTGAATAAAACAATGAATCCAGCTGATTTACTACCTACATTTCAGCGAATGACCATCACAGTATAGTCTGTCAACGCAAATGGATTTGTGGTGGATTAGCTAATCTTGTTTCACTAATCGTGCTTAGCTAATCCCTAGTCTGTCAAGACTAAGGGTATTAGAGTTATCCTCATACTAATTTATTATTGTGTTTTTTAGGTTCGATTGATTTAAATTGCGTAGAAATAATCATTTTCGATTATGTATGTTCAATGAAAAATTATTCAAAATCTATAATAACTAATAAGGGGAAAGACAACCAACGTTGAACCCTAAGTATAAACGTACTAATTATTTTTTAACCTAACCACAAGTGGCGAATGTTAAAAAACAACTAATTTTATTATAGTAACAATTTTGTTTGATATTTGAAGATATTATTATGATAGTGAAATGCCCAGCTATGATATTTTTTGGACATATATTTGTCAATACATTGAAAAAAACATATACAAACATAAAATTGCTGATAGAAAATATTAGTGAATTTGCATAGTGTAGACAGCGGGTTACACATTACATATCTTATTTTTTAGAGAATCAGAGTGCCGATTTGAATTAAATAGTTTTGACGTAAATCACAAAATTTTATTGCCGATAAGCGTCATTTACACGTATCGAACAAAATTTTTGCTCGATGCCCAACAATTTTTGTTAAACCATAGAGCTACGCGCAATAGAAAAAATTTTCATGCGGTAAAAAGAGAAAAGTATAAAACAAAAATATCGGGCAGGCTATAATTTTTTTGGCGGTATAAAATCGACGATGCAATATTTTTGACGAATAGGGTGATAATTCTACTTTATTTATCAAAATTACCACTTTTCTTGGCTAAAATGAAAACTTTTCGAACGTAAATTTTAATTTTGAATTAAAATTTAAAAAAAATAAAATTAAAGTGCTATAAAAATTTCACAAATCGCCATTTTGATTGTTTTTGTTTCCATAAAATATACTATTTTAATTTTTATTTCCGAAGGTCTTTCTTATATACATAAAATATTAGGGCTAATTATAGACCTTTATTAACTTAATTAAATTAATTCAATATATATTTCTCAAAATTAATTTAATAATACAAAAATTATTTCTCCAAATTTTCGGTGTTGTACACCATTCTCAAGGAGTTTGCATTACCAACTACTACAATTTTTTGAACAACAAAGTTTTTTCTTTTTCGTCATTGAAAAATGTCAGAAAATAAGGAAAACAATTTGTTTGAATTGTTGACCTAGTGAACTTGAATTTTAATATGTACTTCGAACAGCTGATTTTTCAAAATAAACAAACAGTACGTAATACAAATTATCGGCTACATAGATGTTTTGATTTTGTATGACATCATCGAACATAATTTTTTATAATATTAATGTAATTTCCTTGCAACCTGTTACTATCAACTTTATAGTTAACCGGATTCTTTGATAACCATATGTGACCAGCCTCTTTAAATAATCTTTTATTTTTCTTAATTTCGTAATCTACTGTTATACAATTATCAAAGTCAAAATCGTGATTATTTTCATGCACATGCTTCACTAATGCTGATCTGTAGTGATTGTGTGTTAATGTTGCATGTCTTTTTATATGCGCTACGTCCGTCTTATGTTGTTGTACTCTCTGTGCTTTCGTTTTGCTTGTTTCCCCTACATAACAAGAATCACAGTCTTTACATAGAATTTTATAAATGACACCATCCTTTTGCTCGACTGGTATTTTATCTTTTAATTTAGAATATGTGTCCGAAACTTTGCAAATAATTTTGTTAGCTAATACGATTTTAGAATTTGTTTTTAAAGTTTTGTGAATTTTTTCCGTTAAATTTGGTACATATGCGATTGAGCTAAACTTAATTTCTTCTAAATTATTTGAATTTTTATTTTCATATGTATATAACGTTTTTGTAATCAATCATTGATTACAAAAACGTTATATACATATGAAAATAAAAATTCAAATAATTTAGAAGAAATTAAGTTTAGCTCAATCGCATATGTACCAAATTTAACGGAAAAAATTCACAAAACTTTAAAAACAAATTCTAAAATCGTATTAGCTAACAAAATTATTTGCAAAGTTTCGGACACATATTCTAAATTAAAAGATAAAATACCAGTCGAGCAAAAGGATGGTGTCATTTATAAAATTCTATGTAAAGACTGTGATTCTTGTTATGTAGGGGAAACAAGCAAAACGAAAGCACAGAGAGTACAACAACATAAGACGGACGTAGCGCATATAAAAAGACATGCAACATTAACACACAATCACTACAGATCAGCATTAGTGAAGCATGTGCATGAAAATAATCACGATTTTGACTTTGATAATTGTATAACAGTAGATTACGAAATTAAGAAAAATAAAAGATTATTTAAAGAGGCTGGTCACATATGGTTATCAAAGAATCCGGTTAACTATAAAGTTGATAGTAACAGGTTGCAAGGAAATTACATTAATATTATAAAAAATTATGTTCGATGATGTCATACAAAATCAAAACATCTATGTAGCCGATAATTTGTATTACGTACTGTTTGTTTATTTTGAAAAATCAGCTGTTCGAAGTAAATATTAAAATTCAAGTTCACTAGGTCAACAATTCAAACAAATTGTTTTCCTTATTTTCTGACATTTTTCAATGACGAAAAAGAAAAAACTTTGTTGTTCAAAAAATTGTAGTAGTTGGTAATGCAAACTCCTTGAGAATGGTGTACAACACCGAAAATTTGGAGAAATAATTTTTGTATTATTAAATTAATTTTGAGAAATATATATTGAATTAATTTAATTAAGTTAATAAAGGTCTATAATTAGCCCTAATATTTTATGTATATAAAATATACTGTTTATAGTAAGAATGTAAAAAAAAGAAAAAAAACGCTTAATAAAATTTTGTTCGACATCGAGCAAAATTTTGTTTGTGGGGGTGTTTCAACAGGTGCGCTTCAACTTTTTTCCGATAGGGACGGCGAACGACGCCATATTTTTTATTGTTCTTTTGTCATTTGGAAACTTCATTAGTATACATTTCATCATGGAACGCTACACATACGTGAACAGCGATTGCAAATCGTGCAAATTTTTTATCAAAATAATCGTTCTGTTGCTGCTACTTTAAGAGCATTACGGCCATTTTACGGTTCATTTAACAAGCCAGCTCGTTCGACAATCGATCGTATAGTGGCAAAATTTGAGTCTACGTTTTCGCTACATAATGTTCCAGTGCCCTCGAGAGCAAGAAGTGCTCGAAGTGTTGAAAACATCGCAGCCGCCAGGGCTTCAGTTCAAGAAGACGCGAATGTGTCGCTCACACGACGTTCGCAACAATTGGGCCTTTCTGTGACATCATTGTGGCGAATTTTACGTAAAGATCTTGGCCTACATCCGTATAAGATCAAGCTGACACAACAACTAAAGTTGTTTGACCATTTGAAGCGACGCCAATTCGTGAATTGGGCTCAAGAGCAAATCGAAAATGATGCAGATTTTCACCGAAAAATCATCTTTAGCGATGAGGCTCACTTTTGGCTAAATGGATTTGTCAACAAGCAAAATATGCGTTACTGGGCAGGAAGCAACCCACACGTGATTCATGAGGCACCGTTGCATCCCGAAAAAGTCACTGTTTGGTGCGGATTACATGCCGGCGGCGTCATTGGGCCATATTTTTTCATCGACGATAACGATCGCCACGTTACTGTTAATGGAAATCGATACCGCGATATGATAAACGATTTTTTTTGGCCGCAATTGAATGGAATGGACTTGGACGACATGTGGTTTCAACAGGACGGGGCCACATGCCACACAGCACACGATACAATCGCGTTATTGAAAACTAAGTTCGATGAGCGTGTTATTTCGCGAAATGGGCCCGTCCAGTGGCCGCCGCGCTCGTGTGATTTGACACCTCTAGATTATTTTCTTTGGGGTTATGTGAAGTCATTGGTCTATGCCAATAAGCCGGCGACGTTGCAAGAGCTCAGAGCCAATATTGAACGTGAAATTGCTGGAATTTCGGCCGATTTATGCGAAAGAGTGGTCGAAAATTGGGTTCAAAGATTGGACTTCGTAAAACGTGCACGCGGTGGTCATGCAAAAGAAATCGAGTTTCATACTTAAATGTATATGTTCAAATTCGTTAATAAAAAAAAAGTTAGTTCAAAAGTCGAACAGTTTGTGTTGTATTCAAAAAAAAAGTTGAAGCGCTCTTGTTGAAAGACCCTGTATATATTTTATCCCTCTCTGACAAAAGTAAATCATGATATACTATCTTTTTATTTTTTGCTAGGCATCGAACAAAAATGATGTGTATAAATAGTGTATAAATCACGCTTAAAAAGTAGAGAATGCGTTGCCTATCGGAAATAAAATAAACCATAATAAATCATCACGTGTTCATACAAAACTTATAAAAAGTGATAGCCTACATGAAAAGTATGCTAATCCAATCGCCAATTGGAAAAGCAGAACTTTTCTGGGATTTATTAAATACGATGGAATCAGCGAGTTTCGATTTCAAATAAGAGGAGAAATGAAGAAGTTTTAAAAAGTCACATTTTGTCTGAATAGAAAAATAAGGATTACGTTATGGTATTATGACACTAGCTACTTTCTCGACCTTTTAGCAGCTGAAAAATCCAAAAGAAGTGAGAAAAAAACAGTGTATACAAAATATTCGTAGAAACGAGTGTATTAACGATTATAAAAGTAGAGAAAGCGCCACTCGCGGAAAAATTAAAAGTAAAATATACATGCATTCGTATCAGTGACTACTATGGTGACTACAATATCACAGAAATTGAAAAGTCAAAAATGAGCAAAATTCGGTTTTCCAGGAGAAAACTGGGCAAATATCAGAAAATAATGAATTTTTAATATTACTGCCACAATTGAACAATGAAAATGTCGAATTGGAAGTAATTGGTGCTGCAAACATCCATACATTAAATGTTTCGGCTTATTTCTTAGACATAAAGACATTCATATCAAATCTTTTGCTTTTGAGGAGAAACGTCAAATTGTATTTGACTTTTAAAAATAGTGTTGTCTTTTTCTTTCTCACTGTTAATGTCCTAGTCTCGCATTACTTTTTTAATGCACTTTTCTCTAGCCAGTGTCATAATACCATTAGACTTGGTTTATTTAGGCTAGTTTAATTTGAAATGACATTATTGCAGAATAGTTAGTCATCATGACTAACTAACTTTTTAAGAAATAAACTAGTTTTGATTCTGTACCCCACATTTGCACTGACTTAGCTCAGTTTCTGTTATTTCAGTTATTTATTACAAAATCAGTGAAATGATTTGCAAACTTTAAAATTTGAAAACCCCAACATTTTTAACACCACTTCAAATTCTAAGATTTCCTGCATCTATTTAGGTAAGTGAAATTGTAAAACATGAATAAAAAGTAAAAACTTTATTGAAGAATTTTAATAAATTTGGATTTGAACATTTTGTGAAATTTAAATTTAAATTCAAGGAACTTGTTTATTTAATTTAAAAAACAAGCTTTATTTTTAAATGTGCATATAATAATATAGAGTTACCTCTGTTTAATTAAAAGTTACATCGATTGTACATAAATTATGAAATTATGACGAAGGCTCAACTAAATCTTTGAGGCCAAAAAATTAAATCCGGATCAAAAATTGAACTTAATGGATGGTTAATTTGACATTACATAATATTTTGAAAACAAAAAATAAATTGAATATTTTTTTTTTTTTTGATCCGGATTATTTGTAACAAATCCGGATTTTTTGGTAGATTTCACAAATACATAGAAATGTAAACGTCAAAATTAATATTAAAAAAACGACATTTCCATAAAACATTTATTGTGGTTATATTTTGGTGCGAGTAGTCGTTTAGTTTAGTCAGTGAATTTATTTATATTTCGCTTTGGTGGCATATTCTAGGAATCGAGGGATTACTATATACGATTTAAGCCGCTACACCAGATTACGCCTTTAAACTTAATTATTATTCTGCTGGTAACAAGTCTACCTTTAGGGGAGTCTCCAATTTATTTTATGTAGCGCCGTCAGCGGCTCATGCGCATCTTACAAATATTCTTGATTCAGAAAAGGCTCAGAAAAATCGGAAGGATTTCAATAGGTAATCGGAACGCAAAATATAACATAAACAAAAAATATTTGTATGGTAATGTTATTAATCTATTATTTATGCAATTTCAGCTCGCTGGATTTCCAAATGTGTTAAACTTAAACTGCATCGACGGATGTTACATATATAAGTATAAGGAAGCCAGCACCCAAGGTTCAATCGACTTATGTCAACCGCCATGGTTTGATATCCGTTACCCTTCAAGGAATTTGCGATGCCAATATACAAAATTGTTGGATGTTTTTATTGGCTGCCCTATCTTACATCTTAAAAAAACTACCAGAAATTTGTGGCGAAAATTACCACATACTTGGAGATGCCATTAAAGAATGTTTGTTGACGCCGTATAAAGACTACGGCAATTTGAATGAAAGAAAACGAAATTTTAATACAAAGCACTGCCCAACTAGTCTCGATTTTTTTGGGGATCGTATAAAACGCGGTTTGGTACAAAACGCGATATGGTTCAAAATGCGATATTTCAAAACGCGATATTTTAAAATTAATAAACTTCTTCATTTAATAAAATTTTCCTTCACCTTTATGATGAAATTGAACATGTACTAGGAAGTAGGATATGCGTTTTCAAATATCGCGTTTTGTACCATATCGCGTTTTGTACCATATCGCGTTTTGTACTGTATCACGTTTTGAAATATCGCGTATTGTACCTTAAGGTGTTTTGTACCGTATAGTGCTTTGAAATATTGCCTTTTGTCAAATCGCGTTTTAAAGTGTCGCGTTTCAAATGGAAACCGATTTTTTTATATCTTACTTTTTACATTTTCGAGGTAAACAAACACTAGTTTTCGTACCGTACCTACAAAGCCGTTTTCATCAAAACAAACTTTAAAATCGCTTAAATTATTATTTTCCATCTTTTGATACGTTATTGGAAGTTCACTTTTCAAACTGCAATATGTAAAATAAGGAACATCGATTGTAAAATGAGTAAAATTGGATGAAAATCGATTTTTTTTTGGAAATCGAAAGAATATGACATTAAAAAAAGCAAATAAATCAAAAATTGAAAAATTTTTAATGTGAAAAGGACAAGGGAATTGAGAGCAAGGGATTCAAATATTAACTAATTTAATACAGAGTTAATGGTATTTTGTTGTACCGTACGATAGTCCCCAAAACAAACAATAATGCATAGTGAAAATAATATCTCACCGAAACTCATTTTTTCATCGTTGTGCGCAGCCAACAGTGACGTATTTAAAAAAAATTAAAAATTCAGAGACCCTTCGGCTGTGTAATATTTTTAAAAACAAAAAAAATTAAATAAAGATATGTGTAATTTGATTACATTATATAATGTAATTTATATTGGAAAATATTAAAAATTCTCATTATTTTATAGGTAAATTCTAAAATAACATGTGAAATTCAAAAAAATATTAAAAAATACTAACAACACCACTGGATTTGTAACGTTATACCCATTTAACCCTTGTGTGTATACCCAAAAAAAATGTACGTTAGTACATACCCGACCCCAACCTCCAAGTGTTTTTTTCAACAGATTTTTGCCGGTTCCGCTATGTTGTTGCATTTATTTTATAAATTTCGTATTTTGCACGTTTAAAACTGGCCTGGCACGTCAAAAAATTTTAGAGTAGGTACTCAACAATCGTAGTAATTTTTCCAAAAAAGAGAGGCTTTTAGAATTTTAATAAAGCCAACTATTGAAATGCTGGAGAACTAGGATAACACGAAATCAATTTGGTCATACAAACAACCACCTTTGAAATTAATGTCAAGTATTTTCGACAAATACGGAAAGTTCGAAAGTTAATTACTAGGTGATAACTGATAACATATTTTTACCGATATTAGGTACCGATAGGACGTTTTTTCTTCTTTCTGTAAAATAATTTTTTTTTTTTTGTAACTTAAATTTTGGCACGCTATGTTGTGAATGAGCTGTAGCTCAAAATGTAGTGTGCTAAAATCTTAGTAACGTTATGTAAATATAATAATAAATAAATAAAAACAGATATGTTTCAGATGGGTGAGTTTACCGATATTTTATTCGTAAGCTTGTAATTTTTAGGGTTTATTTAGTACTACAAATTACGAGAATTAAGAAGCACTTTTGCGATAGTATTCTTGAATGAAAAAATGTTATTAATTTGAATTTAAATATCAGTTAATTAAAAAGGCATTGAACCAAAAGTTTAAACAAAATTCCAGAGAAATGCGGTTAGCAGAAAGGTTAACTCTCACGTGTAAAGATTTAAAACTGACAATTCGTAAGAAGATCTAAAATTCTGAATCGTTTTACTTCATCTACTTAAACCTACTTGACCATTTAGTTGACGATGCCAGATCATCGTGTAACAGAATTTTAACACACCATTTCATAATATGTAGTTGAAATAGATAGATAAAAAAATGTTTGTTCCAAATATCCTTGTGGGTTCGTATTTTTATAGATGAACATGTTGAAAAGAATTAGGAATAGAACGGCCTAAGGCAATTGTCTCGGGTTAAGACTTTGAACCCGAGTTTTGGGATAATAAAATGCATCTTAAAATAGAACTCTGGTGATCCTTAATATTATATTTTGATTTGGCACGCAGAAAATCAGTCATTTAAAAACATAATTGTATTGGCACGGTAATAACCAACTACTTGCGAGCACTGGTATAAAATAAAATATTTTAAATTTGTATACAAAATTACAATGGCGGAACGCAATAGGGATATACAATTTAAAATATATTAGAATACAACTAAGTCCTTTCCTTATATTTTGTTCTGGCTAGCCGGGTGGATGGGTGTGCGTTAGAAGGGTAAAGGAAATTATTCACACATAACTCCATTAAGAAATAATTTTTATCCAATTTCTATACAAAAAAATCGAAAACTAATAGTCAATTCTTGGATGCAAAGAAGCTAGAAACGTCTAACTTCAAAATTGCAGTCCCCACAAATATTTAAAATTGAAATGGCTAACCGGGTAGCCGGGTGCGTACACAAGGGTTAAGGTACGAACTAGGCATTTAGAAAGAAATGTCATTTTTCGTGTTAAAGCAAAACAATAAAAAAACTCGATTTTAAATTTCAATTTGTTCGAGGCAAACTAATGACATTAAAATTATCTTAAATGTTATCAAAAGTTCTAGTGCTAGTGTGTTATCTAAATTAAAATTACATTAATTATTGTGAATAAATTTGAGGAAAAACACAATTCAAAATAGATAAATTCTAACCTCAAAATGTAAACAAACTAGCCTAAATACATCGCTGTGTTTATGCCATTTTTTTTTTTATTTATAGATGCGCGAGATCTGTCAGAATTTCGCTGAGATATTATTTCCACTATACTACAAGCCTGACTGCTACCAATATTATAAATTTATTTTTCGATTATACATGAAAGTATTGCTGATCGGATACACTATATAAATGAGTGAGAATAAACACACAAATTGTAGACGCAGCCGATTATCCGAACGTCAATTATCCGTACACTGTAACAATTTAAAACAAAAGTTAAGCATAACTGCATATGTTGCATGTTTTGTTTGTTGCCAAATGTAACAGCACTGCTTCAACCAATAGACCAGGATATAATAGCAAAATTAAAAAAATTTACAAAATGTACGTTTTACTTCGCTTGCTGCTAGCTGAAGCATAATATTTAGTAGTTTTACTTATATGCTTGATTATTCGAATATTTAATTATGAATATTTGACAACCCACGGTCCCAATTATAAAACAAAAGAATTGAATTTTCGCACGAACACTTTCAAGTATAAGCGATTAAATGTAAGAGAGTATCTGTGTGCTTCATCACTGAATCAGGCTTGTACATTAGTGTTGGTTTTGAAGTAACTCAAAAAAATTAAATGGAAATAGCGAGCTGAAAAAATGGCACTGTACATTGATACAATCATAATAAAATAATAATTTTAAAATTATTTATGCCTCAATTTCATTGTGAAAAATTAAGCTGACTTGAAATTGGAAAAAGACAAAAAAATAATCCATCAGAGTGACAAAGACAAAGTATTTTATTATTGTTTTTTTTTATAGCAAAATTTGATGGACACATTTTGACAGCAAACAAAACCATAACTAAGAATTATTAAACAAAATTATGTATTAGTGTTAATTCGATTATGTTCATGTTTGAAACTAATCTAAAAAATGAATTATTAATTATTAATTAATTATTATTACTCATATCAGAATAATTTTTTTCGAATATTATTCGTCATAAAATACAAAATTAAAAAATCTTTCCCAGAAAAATTCTAAACTATTAAAATTATCAGTGTGTGTGAGAAATATTTTTCATCGGTACACAATATTTATGTACATATACTAGTTGAACTGCCATAAAATGTTCTTGATTTGATACTACTTTTATAATTATGATCTCAGGTCAGGCCACTAACACAGACAGACTTTTTTCTAAGTAAAATTTTGACTGGCTCCGTTCACACAACCACCGATTTTATATTTTTATCTCAAGTTATTTTGACTGACAAACCTTGATTCACAATGGAATTGAATCTTTAATCGGTATGCTTTGTTATTTTGTTCATGCTGTTGCTGAGTTTGGTTAAGTGTTTCGTCCTCGAAATCCAAAATAGAATAACTTATTGACCTTTTGAACCAAAATTGTAACGTAGTTTTAATACTGACCGAACAGCCGTCTTTATACAGCGGTTCCTCAACCTCAACGAAATGGCTTGAAATGATTCGATAGATATTTACCTATACATAAATATTTTCACATAATTCTTTTGCGCGTGAGGCTAAGGCGTGAACTCGCTCATTGTTTTTTTTAATAAAAAATTAACAAAATATAACCAAGCTTTTTCAGGTGGTAAACTTTATTTTAAATCGCATTTAAAACCGCTTACAAAAGGTTTCATCAGAATTCATTAGACAGTTTCTGAGGTTTAACAGTGTAGGAACTCATTTTTGTCATTAGAGCAGCGATGCTCAAACTTATTTTTCAAAATTTTTTTTACGTAAAATTCAAGGTTAAGATTTTATAGTGAGGTGGTTGTGCCTTGAATTCCACGAGATCAATTGTGTAATATTAGGACCAACCAAATTTATTTAGCGGGTGCTAGTTTGGGTTTCGATGGATTACAGCTAAGAATTTAAAATCAACAATTAAACTATTTATAAAATTTAGATTTCAATTCTATGAATTGTTCGGATTTTATTTTAAAATTTAAAATATTTAAATATCTAGAATTTCTAAAATTTTAAAATTTGATTTTTCTTCAAATATTAAAAATTGGATCGGTATTTTTAATTTACAGTCTAAAATACTGTATTTCCTGCAACTAACTATACGGTTTAAAATTGTATATATACCTACGGTTTAAAATTGTTGAAAATTGTTTAACTCCTAAAAACTAAAAGCCTCGATTCAAAATTTAAAACAATCGCAGGAAATTCAAATTTCTTTAGTTTTTCCCCATACCACTTTATAGGTATAAAATAGGTTTTAATTTTCAAATAGGGCAAGAAATAGAATTGGCAAACAGAAAAATGGGAACTGAAATTTGGTGTATGATTTACGGAATTCAAACTGATTTAAAATTAAACTTAAACGCAACGTACTACCTAGGCTGGAACCAAAGTTAACTGTAAAGTTTAATTACAGAACCCATAACTTATTAGTAAGCTGTAATTTTTAACACGTTCAAGATCATAGGACGCATATATGCGTCCTATAGTTTTTTCCATAGACCAGGGACGCCACTTTTTTATGTAAGTAACATATTAAAGGTTCTATATTGATTGATTCTATATTGATTCTCCTTATACTATTAATAACGTCACAAACCCCACAAAAAACCTAAATAAAACATTTATTCGACCATTACGCTTCAATCGCTTATTTCGTGTAAATTTATCATCTGGTTTATGGGCACCCCCAGCCTGAGCACCTCGGTGATAAACGTGTTAAACTCCTTTTCAGTTCTACAAAAAAATATTGCCCCGGTGGCACAGTTGTTAGCATTCTTGCTTCAAGCTCCGGAGGTCCCGGGTTCGATTCCCGGCGGGTGATGAAAAAATCACGGCTGGTTAATGTATAGATCAATAAACTAATCACTCATTATCCGTTGTAAAAATGATTACGAAACTTCACTATGAAGCGGCCAAGTTTCTCTATGGGATGAAGCGCCAGCGAAAAAAAAAAAATATTCACAATACACAAGTGAAAAACGTTCTAATTTTTCAGTTTGAAATTCAAGTATAAATTTTGAAATTAAAAATCCGATTTTTTTTTTAAATTTTTTAAACTTCCAGAGGAACCAACATTTATAAATTTGAATTTCTTTTAAAATTTAGCAAATTTTGCATTTACAAAACAACTGTTAAAATTTTTAATATTTTGGAAAGCAGTATGAACATTTTTACTCAAATCCTGAAAGTGTAGTTGTTGACCAATGTTTATTTAATATATCAACCCGCAGTCCATCCATAACTATCAATATTAAAATATAAAAACAAAAATATTGAACTGATACACAAAAATACCCAAAAGCAAATCAAACATTTAACATTGCCAAAAATGTTATGTTAATCACTATAAATATTAGATTGATTTTATTAGTCATTAAATTATAAAATATCATATGTCAACTCGGTATACATCTCGGCACACATAAATTAAATGGCTTTCAATTATTAACCCTCAGAAAATATGTCAACCTTATAAATAGAAAATGTATAGGACCTGTAATAATTGTGTATTCTTTTTATTTTATATACACTTTCCGTTTTCCTGCCCTAAAAATTATTCGTTTGCTTTTTCACTTCTTCCTATATAAAACGACTCCCAAGTCCCAGTGAAATCAAAATAAGGAAAAGCAAAAAAACAAACGAAATACATATATAATTCATTATTTCAAATGAAATATAATCTTGGAACGATAATAATATTAAAAGAAAAAAATTCGTCGTCTTCTCTCCTAAAATAAAAAAAAGCAAAAAGTAGAAAATACGGTACCTGTTCTTTTTTCCGCTTCATTAATTTCTATATCTTCCAATACAGTGGGTTCTGATCGTCCCTTTTGATTTACACTATAAGCTACTAAATGTAACATTGGTGATGCGTCTACGTACGATGAATCGGAGGGGAGTAATTCTGAAAACGAGAAAAAAATAAAAATATGTATTAAATAAAATAATTAAATTAACATTATAAGTGATAAAAATGGTTTTTTCTTGAAAATAAAACAAAATATATCTTTGACTTTTCGTATATTTATTTTGTTCATTGTTGATTTCGTTTTTTCGTTTTCTTTTAATGATAATACAATTTAAGATAAAAACTAAAATTTGTGAAAATTTAATTTTATCTCTCAGTCACACTTTGCTAATCAAATAAGAAATTTGATTCTATTATATCTACAATATATACATACATTATCTGAAGTACAAAAATAATTGCCTTTTTCGTTCTTATCAGTAGATGAAAATAAATATGTACAACGAATTTTCCGTGTCCTTATGTTCATCGAAAAGTATTTTGTGTTTAAAGTTAGAGGAGGGTGAATCCGAAATATGCTATCTACATGTACTGTTAATAGAATGATTGTTTCGTGTTGATGTTGCGAATGTGATGTGTGTTTCTGATTAGAAATTGGCGAATTACTTGTAAAAAAATGAATATTTGTGGGCACAAGACAAGGCTAGAATGATGAATGTCCATTCCAGAGTTTTTTGAGATAAAGAAAAATTAAAATGCGATAACTAATGAAATTATAACTGTAGCATTTTTATTTATCATTATAATTTAATATTGCCTATAAGGATGTAAAACAAAACTAGAAATATTTTTATTTTTATTAAAACTAAAAAAATAATACTTAATACACTTAGAGTGTTAAATAAACTATGCTAAACTGATGAATGTTCACGGACATTCATCGTTTTTGCAGTGTCTCATACATAAATTAGTCTTCCTTTACATTTCAAGAATAAGACAGTGAATCAAATAAAGAGCTTACTTCTTCTGAACAAAATTTCTTCAATGCTTGAATATCTTAGAATTTGGCTTCCGTATTGGCAGTTTGCTTGTATAAAGCTTTCTTGGTAGCTCATATTCATTGCAGTTGCTTCCTCTCAACAATTTTAGTTGCTTAGGACTATTTATAACCGTTCACTGCCGGGTCCATTGTAGTTTTGCTTGCAAAAGTCCGCCGTTTCATGCTCTATTAAAACTCGGAATTTTCATAGGGGCCTACTGGGGAATGGGCATTTGTTCTTAAAAAAAGGTTTCAAAAAATTTGTCCAAGACTTGAAGTCATTGCTTGTGCATTGTTTGACATGAAAAGATTTTGTTTTTTTCTCGACTCTCATCAGGCAGTTCTATGGTTACCTTCTGATTGATAGAAGCCATTTTTCGGTAACATCCTATGTATGTCCACGTATGGGGAAAACAATACCTATTTGATCAAAGCTGTACAAAATAATGTAATCATCTAAATACTGTGTAGTTTGATTTTTTTTCACAGCAACTCTGTGACTATCAGCGTTATAGCGATGTATTGTCTTCATCACCGTAACTTTCAGCGTTTTAGCAGTGCACGCGTATTATTTTTCTTCAAATAGCTGGGAACTCACATTGTATTAGCATTTGTTTATTTGCTAAAAAGATAAAGCTCACGGAGTGCTACCATAGACAATAAACACATAAAAAAAATGTTTTTTTGGACCCTCATCGTTCTAGCCTTGTGCCCTTCATTTACTTATTTAGTTGGGAATATGGCATTTTTCTCTACATCTTTTGACCTATATTATATGCAGTGCCGGACGAAGATATCGATACCAGCATTTCGATTGAAGAAAATAAGAATCAGCAAATACGTGTGTCCTCATGCTAATAACAAGATGATATTGATCTTTACGGAAATTCATCAAGCATGTTCTATTGTTCTTAAGAGTATTTCACAATTGACATTTAAATTTTTTTTAAGAACATAATAAGTGCTAGAGTAAAGGTTCGCTTTACTTATTATCTATGCGCAGAGTATTGTGAGCGTGTGTTGTTTTATTAATATTGCTAAGTTACCAGACCTCAGACTAGAAGAACATCGTGAAAATGTGGTTGGGCTTAAAATCCCTTTTTTCGGCACGATTTTTAACGTAACCTAAGCTGTAGTTTCATGATTAATACGAGATTTTGGCATTCGGGATTTTGAACTACTGGATTTTGAAATACGGTATTTTGAAATCCGAGATTTTCAAGAACGTAAATTTCAAGACTACCCCTAAATTTAAAAAATAAATCCAAACACAAAATTACCATGAAAAATCCCCTTAAACATAATAACGCCTCAAACATTACCTAATTAAAATCGACATTGTATGACAATTTAAACATTTATTCTCACCCAGGCTAAGGAAATCGACAATACAAAATTGTCTTCTGTCAACAAACATCTGGCCTTGATTTTCTGATAGGCCTGTGAGTGTATTTTAATCATGTTTATACGATAAAAACTATGTATCTACTAGGTCTACATATTTAAATATCGGTTATTCGAAAATTTGAAAAATGGATCTTAAATATTAAAGATTAAAGTACACACCTACCACCTTCCCTCGAAAAAAGGACCGGTACTTCTATTTGAGACCAATTTTTTAGCAAAATTTTAGAAGTTTCTAAAATAATTTGAATAGAAGGACTTTCAAATAAAATTCTTTTCGAATTTAAGAATCGATATTTTAAATTAAAATTTGTAAATAAGAGCACAATCACGCATTTTTTTTTTTTTTTGGTCTTGAATAGAGAGACTAGTCCTTTTTTTTTTGAGGGAAGACGGTAGGTCTATCAAAAAATCATAGTGAGATGTTTGCCTAAATAAGAAAGCTTTAACATATCGATTTTCTTAGATATGAGTTGGAATCCTTTTTTCAAATTTTCGAAGAAGGCCGTTAAGTTTTAACAGGTTAACATTATTAGGTTTAAGGGAATAGTTTTGTGAAAGCGAAACTATTTTAAGCTTCAATAAATTTTGTGTATTTTATTTAATTTTAAATCTAGCATAAACTTCACATTAATTCGCTCTTTTTATGTATTGCTGGCTGAATTATAGACTATTTTTTCATTTTTAATTAATTTTATTATTTATAAAATTCTGATTAATTTTTATTTTATATATAAGCCAAATTTTCGGTGTTTCGCACCATTGTCAAGGCTTTTTTTAAAAAACAACAATAACAAATTTTATCGGAAAATCAAAAACATATTTTCCTTAAAGGACTTTCAAAAATTTTTAAGGAAAAAATGTTTTTGATTTTCCGATAAAATTTGTTATTGTTGTTTTTTAAAAAAAGCCTTGACAATGGTGCGAAACACCGAAAATTTGGCTTATATATAAAATAAAAATTAATCAGAATTTTATAAATAATAAAATTAATTAAAAAAGAAAATATAGTCTATAATTCAGCCAGCAATACATAAAAATAATTTAACAGACTATTGAAAAAATAATCTAAAATTAATTCGCTCGAATGTATGCTTTTTGATGAATATACATAAGTCACATTTCGAATAATTTATATTTGGGTAGGTTAAACCCAACAAGAAATTTTAGTGGATGGGTATGATTAAAATACACGAATAGGCCTATAAAATAATCAAGCTCAGATATTTCCAGATGTCGATTTTCTTAGATATGAATAAGATTAAATTTTCAAATAGTGTCGATTTTAATAGGTTAACCTTTGTGGTGTTATTAAACTTAAGGGGATTGATTTTGTGGAAGTCCATATAGTTTAAGTCATGATAAATTTCGTGTGTTTGGATTGAATTTTATTTGTGTAAAAGATTAGTTAATAGTTGTTGATTAATCTAAAATAATTTAAGATGTATTTCTTGTTTAACTTTAACGTTTAATTTTGACGTTACGTTAAATATTGATTTGAGACGGAAGAAATGTTTCTTCAATAACAAGGGTTGATGTGGATTCAATGTAAGTACTATGATTGAATGGAATTAGTTGGTCGTGAAGGACTTTTGATACAGAAACTGCGAAGAAAATCAAGCCAATATGTAATTCATGTCATTCCTTCTAGAATTTTTCCCGGAATGTCACTTTGTACATTTTATTTAAAAAAGTTGATGATTGTTTTGTCCAAAAAAAATAGGTTGTGTTAGGGGCATATTTGGATTCTTCAAACAAATCCCTATATTTCTGCTTGTTTAAAGACTCAATTATCGTTCATCAAATGCCATAAACTCACGGAAAAATTGAAATTACTCAAAACTACCAAAAAGCAGATGTGACTTTTTTCTTTAGCACGGCAGTATAGGCTGGCATAAAGCAAAGCACTGTGCAGGTGCTTTAAACAAAAACGTGTCTATAGCCGTACGTCCTCGATTTGGCTACTACAGCGTAAAGTAGGACGGTAAAATGAACTGCGAAAGAGTTGGGAGTGCCTTGACCCCCAGAAAAGATTGTGATTTATGAAAGGGTGAAATTGATTTGCTAAAAATTTCCGTTTAAGTGAAAAGTTGAATTAAACTATATCTGGAGGATTGATCTGGACTGGACTGTTAAAGGGCGCGCGGGAACGGTGCGAAGAAACTAGGGAAGGATGACTGAAGGAGTTGTGCAGCGGCTCGAGTGGTTTACGCCTTGGAAACACATATCTTAGAGTGCACAAGAGAGGAAAGAAATAAAGATGATTTGTCGTAAATCCATTCGTCGATCCAATAGCTGAAAGGCAATTGGTATGTCCTCGCCCATAGATTAGACTACTCCATCAGCAGGCAGGGCTTATAGTTTTGCATAGACAATCCTCAATCTAATCAAAGGATCAGTCCATTTTTTTATGTTAGCCACTTTATGTTTAATTTACAATATAATAGTTATGTTTCTTATAATGTCGTTGCAGCTAGGGTTAGTAAACCTAGCAAATTGAAGTGGACGAAACCGGTTTAGTCGTGGTATTTTTTTATAAAAAAAAATTATAACGTTTTGAAAAACAAACTAAGTGTTTCGCCTCGCGCAGTAGCGTTTGTTGGGGCAATCGATACATTTAGTACCCAACATGAGCAGATTTGCTATATTTAGTGCAAACAAAAATCCTAAGTGTCAATTTAGTACGTGATGGTGAAGGTATTGATTCTTAAAAAAAAAGAATACTCTGTTAGTACTTGTCGTGTTCACGGATCTCGAAGAAGAAGATGCCATGACACCACCAATTCATAGCAAACAATAATTTTTCATAGTGGACGGTCTAAGATCGTTCGCCGCTAAGGATCATTTTTTGGCCGAAATACGTTTTGTTTTCGAGATGTTCAAAAGACCAGACAGCGAAGGCGCGACGAAACAAAAGGTTATCTGGATTGAGGTACAGTGTCAGCTAGATCTCTAATACGTGTGGAGGTCTAAATCTTTGTGTAGATTTTTGTACATTTACTTTGGTCTAAAAAGACCAAAGTATTAAAATCCTGTCAAAAATGACAAAAAATTTGCTTGGTCCAAAATCACTTTCCTCGACGTTTTGAAAGCCCCTGAGTCTGAATAAGCAAAAAAGAAAACATGTCCGTCCGTCTGTCTGGTATGGTCGGTACCCATGGTATCTCGAGAACTGCTTGTCCGATTTGGAATTTTTTTCGCCAATCTGTAGCTATGGTCAAGGCGGAGATTTGAAAAGCTTTTGGAGACTGTACGTCAAGAGGGTGAGGTACCTGCCATACGAATTGACCCAAAATACCTGGTTTTATAAATATTTACGATTTTTTTTATATAATATGCTGGTTTGATTATTGAATTTGGAATTGATTTGAAGGTTAAGTTAGGGCTCAATTTGCGGGTTTAGTTGGGATTGCATTAGGATCTAGTGAGTTGTTAAAAAATTGTTTATATGATGGAACTTGCCTATTTATCAACCGATTATTATGAAATTTCACACGTGTATTGGAAATGGGAATCTAAAATGATTTTTGGATGAAGTTCTGGAATACGGCCAAGTATGATAAAACATGATTATTTCTCATCACATGTGAGTTAAAAATGGGATTCTAAAATTGTTTTGGATGAAGTTCTGGAATAGGCCAAGTATGATGGAACTTGCTCATTTCTCAACCGCTTATGATGAAATGCGACATGTGTATTGGAAATGGGATTCTAAAATGTTTTTTGGATGAAGTTCTGGGATTCTAAAATGATTTCTGGATGAAGCTCTGGAATATAGCCAAGTATGATGGAACTTGGCTATTTCTCAACCGATTATGATTAAATTCGACATGTGTAATGGAAATGGGATTCTAAAATCAGTTTTGGATGAAATTCTGGAATAAGACCAAGTATGATGGAACTTGTCCATTTCTCAACCGATTATGATGAAATTCGATATGTGTATTGGAAACGGGATTCTAAAATGAATTTTGGTAAAATAATCTTTGGATAAAGGTCTGGCATGTGGCCAAGTAGGATGGAACTTGGTTATTCCTTACCCGATTATGATGAAATTCGACATGTGCGTTGGAAATGGGATTCTAAAATGATTTTTGGTTAAAGTTCTGGAATATGGTCAGTTATACGGTTAGAAATATCAATATAATTTTGTATACACTTTTGGTATAAAGTTCTAGAATACGATTTTTCGTATTATATTAGATGCGCCTGTACTCCTGTTACTGAAGCTTTCGACCTGTTTGGCTGTTGTTGTATAATTAAATATATGTTGGTTAAAATAGAAATCAGTACTGTCAAATCTGTCACACCAACTTTATGACACAGGTAACAGGTGAATGCTATCCCTGTAGAAAACTCCAAAGACCGAAGTTCTGATCATCTCGTGAGGTTTCAGCCCTTTATATTTTTTTGTTTAAATTTAGTTTTTGTGTATAAAGGAAATGAAATATTAATTTGACATCTGCCTCTGCGAAAATCAAATCTTTGAATTTAAATCAGCTTTTATCGTATATTTAGTTCATACAAATTTTTGAGCAGTTAAATATCGATACCAAAATTGAATATTTTTTTGAGTACCATACCATACATAATAAAATATTTTTAAAATAAATTTATAATATCAAATTTTATTAACTAAACACTTTCAGTTGTTTTCTATAATTAAAATTGAATATGCAATTTCGAAAAGGGCACATCTCTGAAATATTAAATAAAATGCGTTAAATTTGAAAAGGGCACATCTCCAAGAGTTGGGATCTTTTCGAAATTATTGCTAAACACACCGACCCTGGTAGCAGTAATAATACAAAAGATGTGCATATTTCAAACAAAATAGGTGTGGGGATATATTTCCATCACATTTACGTAAAAAACGATGTTGTCAAAATATACGAGATGTGCCCTTTTCGAAATTGCATATTCAATTAATATTGTATTTAAAAAAAATCGAATAATAAAACATCGTCTTCTAATTAATACAGGTTAGTAAATTTATACATAATTTTGTATTATATTTTTACGTCGTTTTTTATTGAAACGCGTTTCTAGAAAATATTTTTTTTAGTTGGTTGCCGTAGTTTTAAAAGATTCCTTTTTATGTCAATAGGGAATAGTTCTAAATCTTTATAAGTTCTAAAGATCATAAACTATTTCACAATCATAATTAAAATGCCTGGATATAGAAAATTTATACTTGAACTAAAACGCAATTCTTTTAAGCGCCGCGCCGCTTAATTAAAGGCAAAAGTCGCACTGTTATTTGCCATGCACTGCTTCCGCAACAGATCAATGAATCAGCGACTGTGAAACAAATACGTTATAAATTAATGAAAATTATCAATTTAACGAAGAACTCATTTTTTAAAGTGAAGATGAAGAAGAATATTTGTTGGATGACTTTGACGTGAATTATGATAGCACATTCTATCGATTACCAATAGATAATCACACGGTATTAAATACACCTACCAACAAAACAGTTATAGATTTAAGTTCAGGAAAATATGTTCACATAGGGATGCGATTGGCTCTAGACAGAACTTTAGCAAATATCGAATATTTACCATCGGAAATATTGATTGATTTCAATATTGATGATTTGCCGATAAGCAATAGCTCAAACAGTTGTTTTAGGGTTATTTAGGTAAAGTTATCTATAAAAAAGTATCATTGTTATAGACATCTATCATGGGTTGAACATGCCTCGTCAGTTCAATGAATTTTTGCAACTATTTGTCAATGAATTAAAAGATTTAAGTTTAGATTTCAGTTATAAAAATAAATCAATAAAGTTAAAAATTGGCAACTTTATTTACGTCCCGTCAGCCAGATGCAGTATTACTTCGGTCTAAAAAGACCAAAGTATTGAAATCCTGTCAAAAATGACGAAAAATTTGGTTGGTCCAAAACCACTTTTCTCGACGTTTTGAAAGTCCCTGAGTCTGAAAATGCAAAAAAAAAAATGTCCGTCCGTCTGTCTGGATGTCTGGACCCATGGTATCTCGAGAACGGCTTGTCCGATTTGGATTTTTTTTTTCGCCAATCTGTTTCTATGGTCAAGGCGGAGATTTGAAAAGCTTTTGGAGACTGTACGTCAAGAGGGTGGGGTACCTGCCATACGAATTGACCCAAAATACCTGCTTTTATTTATTTTTTATATATGCTTATTTGATTATTGGATTGGGCATTGAATTGGGAATTGATTTGAAGGTTAAATTAGGGGTCCATTTGCGCGTTGAGTTGAAGTTGAGTTGGAGTTGAGTTGGGGTTGGATTTGGGTGTAGTGAATAGTTGACACATTTTTTATATGATGGAATTTCCGTATTTATCAACCGATTATTATGAAATTCGACATGTGTGTTGAAAATGGGACTCTAAAATGAGTCTTGGATGAAGTTCTAGAATATGGCCAAGAATGATGGAACTCGACTATTTCTCATCACATGTGCGTTGAAAATGGGATTCTAAAACTGTTTTGGATGAAGTTCCGCAATATGGCCAAGTATGATGGAACTTGTCTATTTCTCAACCGATTATTATGAAATTAAGTATGTGCGTTAGAAATGGGATTCTAAAATGAGTTTTGGATGAAGTTCTGGAATATGGCCATGTAGGATGGAACTTGCCCATTTCACATCCGATTACGTTGAAATTCGACATTGGTATTTGAAATGGGATTCTAAAATGTTTTTTGGATGAAGTTCTGGAATATGGCCAAGTATGATGGAACTTGTCTATTTCTCAACCGATTATTATGAAATTTAATTTGTGTGTTGGAAATGGGAATCTAAAATGAGTTTTGGATGAGGTTCTGGAATATGGTGAAGTATGATAAAACTTCCCATTTCTCAACCGATTACGATGAAATTCGCCATTTGTATTGGAAATGGGATTCTAAAATGTTTTTTGGATAAAGTTCTGGGATTTTAAAACGATTTCTGGATTAAGTTCTGGAATATGGTCAGGTAGGATGGAACTTACCCATTTCTCAACCGATTACGATGAAATTCGACATTTGTATTGGAAATGGGATTCTAAAATGTTTTTTGGATGAAGTTCTGGGATTTTGAAACGATTTCAGGATGAAGTTCTGGAATATGGCCAAGTATGATGGAACTGTCTATTTCTCAACCGATTATTATGAAATTTGATTTGTGTGTTAGAAATGGGAATCTAAAATGAGTTGTGGATGAGATTCTGGAATATGGCCAAGTATGATGAAACTTGCCCATTTCTCAACCGATTACGATGAAATTCAACATTTGTATTGGAAAAGGGATTCTAAAATGTTTTTTGGATGAAGTTCTGGGATTTTAAAACGATTTCTGGTTGAAGTTCTGAAATATGGCCAAGTATGATGGAACTTGTCTATTTCTCAACCGATTATTACGAACTTTGATTTGTGTTTTAGAAATGGGATTCTAAAATGAGTTTTGGATCAGGTTCTAGAATATGGCCAAGTATGATGGAACCTGCCCATTTCTCAACCAACTATGATGAAATTCGACATGTGTATTGGAAATGGGAATCTAAAATGAGTTTTGGATGAAGTTCTGGAATATGGCCAAGTATGATGGAACTTGGCTATTTCTCAACCGATTATGTTGAAATTCGACATGTGTAATCGAAATGGGATTGTAAAATGAGTTTTGTATAAGGTTCTAGAATATGGCCAAGTATGATGGAACTTGCTCATTTCTCAACCGATTATTATGAAATACGACATGTGTATTGGAAATGGAATTCTAAAATGATTTTTGGACGAAGTTCAGGAATATGGCCAATTATGATGGAACTTGGCTATTTCTTAACCGATTATAATGAAATTGTTGGAAGATTCTAAAATGAGTTTTGGATAAATTTCTGGAATATGGTCAGTTAAACGGTTAGAAGTATCAGTATAATTTGTTATACTACTTTCGGTATAAAGTTCTAGAATACGATTTTTCGTTTTAAATTGGATGCCTGTACCCATGTTACTGACGCTTTTGACCTGTTTGGCTGTTGTTGTATAAGTAAATATATGTTGGTTAAAATAGAAATCAATAATGTCAAAACTGTCACACCAACTTTATGACATTATTGAAGATGCCAAAGACCGAAGTTCTGATCTCCTCGTGAGGTTTCAGCCCTTTATATTTTTGGAAATTAAATCGCACAGAGCATATTTTGGCATATTTCAAAATCGAATGACTTTCCTGAAAACAGAGCAACAAAGAGTACAGACAATTCGTTCCGTAATAAATCTGATGAAAACCAGCATAATACTACTTCCATTTTAGAAGAGCTACCCATAAACATGATAGAGCAATTTCCTTATGAGTACCTACACGTAGTATGTTTAGGAGTAATATAAAGATTTTTGCGTTTGTGGATGGTTGGTACATCAGAATCTCTCTTGCCTTCATACCAGATAGATAAAATTCCAATACGTTTTTTAACTAACAAAAAAACTGTTTGCAATGGAGATCGGAGGAGAGAATGTTAGGGCATATTTTCCTTTACTTCATACATGAATTTTCAAGGTAAAATATACTCTGTAATTCTTGATAATCATTATACATCCACACATAGATATATTATTATTACATGCATAATTTATAAATTTACTTGTCTTTTCAAGTGCACACCATGTTATTATTTAGATAAATTCTAATTTTGATACTCATCTATTCTAATTTTAACTTGGATCATAATGTAGGCAATTGTCGAAACGGTCGATAGATATAATAAAAAGGAGGTTTCTATCGTCTGTAAAAACTGGTTACAAGGAAAACATTTGTTATGGCCAGACAACAGAAATATTAAAAGGCTACTAGAGACAAATGCATCACCAAAAGATTCCTGGCAAAAGTTTCCAAGTTATTGCAAAATAACATTGGTGAGTTAATCCACATTTTAACACTTGATGTTTAAGTTAATTTTAATGAGCAATATTTAAAGGGCCCCGGTGGCACAGTTGTTAGCATGCTTGCTTTAAGCTCCGGAGTTCCCGGGTTTGATTCCCGGCGGGTGCTGAAAAAATCACGGCTGGTTAATGTAAGGATCAATTAACTAATCACTCATTATCCGTTATAAAAATGATTACGAAACTTCACTATGAAGCGCCCAAATTCCTCTATGGGAGCGCCAGCGAAAAAAAAAAAAAAAAAAAAAATATTTACAGAGACCCTAAGTGAAGCACGAAAGCGAGAAAGAATTTTTGAATTTTTTTCAAACTCCGAGTCGAAAATGGCTAGCCACCGAAAAAATCAATTTCAAATCATTAATTTAAACGACTAATTTGATGAAATTGAATAGCCCACCAATGTAAATTAGGCGCATGAATCAGGCACAATTATGTCTGATGAAGAACAACCTTATAGTGAGGCTAGTGAGTGTGAGATTTTGTATACATTAGTGGAATTAAACTCGCTCCCGAATTTTTCCGGTAACGAGAGCAGCGATGGGAATATTGGTAATTATTGGTTTATTTAGTCATTATTAAGTAAAATAACTCATCATTGCAACACAAATTAATTAAAACCAATACTTGTTGTAATTCTTAAACAAACGTCTTAAATATTTCTAATTAATTTAACAAATTTTTAATAGGTCTAGTTAAAAGATGTAACGCAACGGTTGAAAAAATTGAAAAACCAAACGAGCGAGATTTAAATTCAATGAAGGTTGGGTCACGAACGGATACCATGAGCTTGGAGAAGCGTATGATGGAATTATCAGGTGAAATGAAGTAGGCGAACAGTTAACGGTTAAATATTTATTTTGTTCCATAATTTTTTTTGGATTTTTTTTTCAAATGCCTATATGGTTCTAATAACCTGTGAGGTCCACCGGTATCTGTTATGGATAACGAAATATTAGAAAAGTGTACACTTAACCTGTTCAATTCTGAACCTCCCGGTGAAACAAATATTGATATTAAAGTCGAAGAAGAAGACTATCAATCACAATGGCGTAGAGTCGGCGCTGTTATTAAAATATGTCAATTAAATGTTGAAGGATTAATGAAGGCGAAAGTTGAATATTTGTCAAGATTTCTTCACACCAATAAATGTGATGGTTTGCTTCTACAGGAAACCCATATGAAAGATGATCTTCAATTTTTGAATTGCGGATTAATAAATGAATTTTCGTACATTGATTCTATTCATCATGAACATTATGGAATTGCGACATTTATAAGAAGTGATTTATGTGACGATTATTCCGTGTTATTAAAGTCAAACACCAATAATATTTAAATTCTGGTTATCAAATTAAACGACGTGAAAATTTCAAATGTTTAAAGGAGGTTTATATCCTGGCTCTTCTTGGTCTACACCATTGCCGGTATTTAATCATCCCGCAGTATATATGAACGATTTCAATAGTCATGATTGTCTGTGGGATTATGACCAAGATGATTTGAATGGAGAATTTATTTTTGATTGGGCAAACAGAAACCGTTTACACTTATTATTTAATGCTAAAGATAAACCAACATTTCATTCTGGTAGATGGAACAGAGGATATAACCCGGATCTATGTTTTGTTTCAACAGATGCTTCGTTCAATGTCTTATCTGCTGTAAGAACTGTAGGTAATAAATGTCCAAGAAGTCAACATCGATGTGTTTTTCTAGAAGCCGGAATAAAAATTCCAATAATAAAATCATTGCCGAAACCGAGATGGAACTTTAAAAAAGGTAATTGGAAAATTTTTCAAAGCGATAGATTCGAACATCAGATGGATTCCTCCGGTTGTTGAAAATTATAATAGATTTGTGGGACTCCTAATAGATCTATTACTATTTATCCCAAGAGGGTTTCGAAGAACATACATTCCAAATTGGTCCGATGAATGCGAAATATTATGGATGTTGTATCAAGAGAACGAATCTAAAGAATGTGCAGATGAATTAATCAATGAATTAAATCAGGAGCGTACTGCGAAATGGATAAATTTAGAAACAATGGATTTTTCACGTTCAAGCAGAAAAGCATGGGATTTATTAAAGAAAAGTGGTGATTCTAGTAATAAGAATGGGGTTAACATTACAACAGTACATCCGAAGGATGTTGCGTCAAGATTAGTCAAAAACTCAAAATTTCGTGTACCCAAAGATAAAAATCGAAACATTAAAAATAAATGGAGAAGATCAAAGAAGTTAATTACGGATTCTCCATTGGCTTCGTCAGTATCTTTAGAAGAAATTAATAGGGTACCAACATATCTAAAACCAAGAAAAGCTAGTGGAGTGGATGAGGTGTTTCCCGAATTTTTTATTAATCTATCAAAAAACGCCCGTAATTGGTTGGCAAAATTTTATTCTGATTGTTATAATTGTGGCAAAATTCCTCCGATTTGGAATTTATTAAAAGTTCGTGCCATTTTAAAACCTGGAAAGGACAAACATCTACCTGTAAATTATAGACCGATATCTTTGCTGTGCATTGGTTAATCATTTATTTATTTATTGTACTTTAACAATAATTTAGTATTAAAAGGAAAAGCACAGAAGAGGTGAAATAATATTAAAAATTAACAATAAAAACAATAATATTAAAAATAAATTTAAAAAACTACGTATTGCTCATCAATCACGCCACTCCAAAAATTTTGACTTAAATAATTTGGCCGCCTAAACTCTTAATTTCCAATGGAATTGAATTCCAAAGAGAAACTCCCTTAACGTAAAAGGATTTGTTTAGCGACCTACAACAATTTATTGTTTATAACAGAATTTTTCCAACACTTGAAGAAAATATTCCAAATTATCAAGCCGGTTTTCGTCCTGGAAGAAACTGTTGTGATCAAGTTTTGTCTTTGGTAACACATATTGAAGCAGGATTCCAAGACAAATTACAAACGGCTGTTGCGTTCGTGGATCTAAGTGCAGCATATGATACGATATGGAAGAAAGGATTGATGTTGAAATTAAGTAAGATTTTAAAATGTTCAAAAACTTTAAACATGATCTCTGCTCTGTTATCGAATCGAAAATTTGTTGTACATTTGGGAAATCAGGAAAGTAGAATTCGATGTGTGAATAATGGATTGCCTCAAGGTTCTGTTCTTGCTCCTGTTTTGTTCAATGTATATACATCTGATTTGCCAGAAACCAAAGTCTAGAAAGTTTCTTTACGCTGATGATTTGGCAATAGCTTACCAATTTCCTTACAATGACAGAGTGGTGGGTGATGCAGAGCGTACTTTGACATTGGATTTGGATTTACTAAATGATTATTACAAGAATTGGCGTCTGAAGGCGAATCCCAGCAAAACCGAAGTTGCATTTTTTCATTTATCAAATCAACATTCGAATACTCGGTTAAATGTTTACATGGATGGAATTTTAATCAAATTTAATCAGAATCCGATGTATTTGGGAGTTACTTTGGATCGAGCTTTAACTTTTAGAAGCCATTGTTTAAAACTTGGACAAAAGATTAAATCAAGAGTGAACATTATCCAAACACTATCAGGAACTCGATGGAGTGCGAACGCTAAAACGTTACGTATATCAGCAATGTCGCACTGGTGTATTCAACGGCTGAATATTGTTCACCTGTCTGGGAACACAGTGTCCATACAAATCATGTAGATACAAAACTCAATAATTGCATGGGAATTACCATTACCATGGCTGCCGATATTGTCCAATATTGAACCACCTCACCTTAGAAGACAGTTAGCATTATATAAAGAACATTTAAAAATTATAAGAAATTTAATTTTCTTTTATAAGAAATTTAGACCTTCCTATTCATTTCGACATCGATGGAAGAATAGAAAATCGTTTGAAGTTTAGAAAACCTTTTTGGACAAAAATTGCTGAGTTGGGAGACCTTACCAATTATGACATCAATAACAACTGGAAGGCACTTTTCAATGAATCAGAGTTTGTCAACAAGCATCTAATCGAAGATCCAACATTAGTTGTACCTGGATTTACAAATTTCAGATATCGTTGGACCTTACTCAATAGATTTAGAACAAATCACGGGGTGACAAATTCTGAATTAAATCGTTACAACCATGAGATTTCAGCTGCCTGTGATTGTCGAAATCCTATACAAAATATTGCTCACATTTATCAAGAATGCATATTTAGAAGATTTAAAGATGGGTTGGAGGAAATTCATCAGATGACTGACGATGCGATATTGTGGATGGATAACTTAGACATTTTTATATAACAATTATATTATCAAAATATTTGTAAAGATATATATATATATATATATAAGCTTAATAATAATCAGGTGAAATTAAAAGTTTAAAGTATAAACTATCGTCGATGGAGGCGGATATTTCAAATAAATTAATAACATTTGAAAATTTGCTTATATAATATATAATATTTTCGTACGAAAAAATTCAAGTAATAATATTGAAAAGGATCCTACTTTTAACTTACCAACCTTGCCCTTGCCATTTACCAGCACAGCAGAAGTCGAAGCTTTTAATTTAAAATTAATCGACACGACTACAGTAACCAAATGGTAAGATATAATACTCAAAAAGTTCATTTTTAAATAAGCAAATAATTACTGAACAAGTTTTTGTTTGGCTTAACTACTATTGTAATGTATTCGTTATAATATCATTCCCGCGCGCTTAATTGAATCATTATTATAAAACTAACAACCCAAGTTCCATAGTCCTGCCACTTTACGTCGCACGTTATATAAACATTGGTATCCTCGAAGACGGTCCAAGTGACGCGTATTATATAACTTAAAAACGCCAAACCCGACAATGCGAGCAATGCAATGTAAGCCACGCAACTTATTTAGACATACATATTTACATTTTATGGTCGTTATAAGGTCTTTCACGGCGTTATATATTTCCAGTTTATAGTTTTTTGTTAATAAACCTTCTTCTATTACACGCAAAACACTATATCAAGGTTATTAGACCAATTCGATTACACGATATTTGTCATCTTAACAATATTCAACTTTGTTTTTATTTTCAAAAAATTTTATTCGTTTGATTTTTTTATTGTAGTTTCATAAAATGTCAAAAAATCGATTTATCTAACTTTTCGATAAATTTCATAAAATACCCCTTTAGGTAATCTACTCAAAGGGTTTTCAGTTTCTAACCATCGAGATATAATTTAGACTTGAATAAACAGCAAGTGACTGTCTACTTTTCACGTTTGTAAATAATTTCAATTAATAAAGAATTAACAAGAAGAATACATTTATGGACGAATATAGAATTTAAATAATATATTTAACCCATTTTGAGGATCTACCACGTATTAATATTTCACAATTAATTCTTAATTATTTGGTTAATTAAAATAAATTACAATTTTTGAAAGAAGATTTCTAAAAAAGGTTTGGGCCGTTTTTTCATGAAATTATTTATTAATCACCTTAGACCCTTAGACGTTCCAACGGCCAAAAAAAAAATGATTTGAGCACACCCATAATTAAATATGCTAAATTTTCACAAAAATGAAATACCTCTCTTTATAAATTATGTATTCCGTTTTGTGCACGAAATTAAACTGTGGAGCACCTTACATAAAATTTGTATAATACATAAGACAAAATCATGTTGTAGAATTATAAACATTAATTCTATTAGAAATCATTATACGGTTGAAAAATGTAAAAAATTTTATTTTTATTTTTTGCTAATTAAATATTCAACGTTTGTAAATCTTTTAATTATGGGTTTCCTTAAACTATTATAGAATTTTCAAAAAATTTACGTTTATAAATTAATTCTGCATAATGCGGTTGTTATTTAAATTAAATATTGTTATTTTTAATTAATTATGTAAAAGTTATACATTTTCTGAAATAAATAATTTGTTGAATATAAATTTGAAAATAGAACACTTTAGTTCAAAATTATTAGTAAACTTGAGAATTTTATACCACACATGTTAATAAGAGAATAATATTTCAATGTATACTGTTAAAAGGTTGATTCTTGTTGTTTCAGGAAATGCAAAAAAGAATCTGCTTACTTTTTACTATCTTTAAACTGGGATTTCAGCAATAATCCAGAAATGAAGCTTAAAATTTGGGCATCATCATAACGAATATAAATAAAATTTTTAAATGTAGGACACTTTTAAATATTGGAAAAGTGTTTATACAAAACCGGGTACCAGATCAGTCAGGGAATAATAACCATATAACTCTAATGATGGCGCGCCTTTGAGCTCACAAACATTTACACAACGATAAACTTATTGAACACTTGATTAAACACATTTAATTTGTATTTGTTATGATTGTAGTAACTAAATTCATTTTTATGGTCCCAGTTTCTAAATTCAATTCTATTTTTCATTATATTTAGAATTTTATAAATCTTTTCAGATTTCCAAAAATTGTATTGAACGATTTTTCACGTTCACATACATTTATGACTAAGCTACTGCCAGTCACAAACGTTTAATTTTTACAAGTCGTAAATGACTTCGCTTTTGCTATAAAAAAAAAAAAAATTATTTCCACAATTAAAGAAAACTAAAACCATTTTGATTTAGCGAATTATATGTAAAACTGTCGAAAGAATGAAACAGTATGTAGAAATGAGAGATGCGACGTATGAATAAGATAACCTCTTATCTCTATAACTATGTTCTTATTGGTTCAGTCTATTGGATTTGTATGGTTTAAATAAATAAATATTAGATTGTATTTGAAACCCGTATGCAGATCACTGTAACTCTTGATAAACTAAACAATGGGTTTTGTTGGCTGGTATATTTAAAAATAATGTAAATACTTCTGACTAGCACAGTTTCTAGTAAGTACTTGGTATTTACTCTAAATTGAGTTTTGCTGCTTTGTTATCTATTTTGAATAGATGCTGAAATCACAAATGTTTGCTCATAATAAAACGTATTAATTTGAATAGGGAAGGGATAGATAACCATTTAATGCGATTGAGCGTACCTTATAACAATGGGAAATAAAAATAAAATAACTAAATTCTTGTTTATGCATGGTCCCAGTTTCGAAATTCGGTTCTATTTTTCATTATATTTAGAATTTTATAAATCTTTTCAGATTTCCAAAAATTGTATTGAACGATTTTTCACGTTCACATACATTTATGACTAAGCTTCTGCCAGTCATAAACGTTTAATTTTTACAAGTCGTAAATGACTTCGCTTTTGCTATTAAAAAAACAAAATTATTTCCACAATTAAAGAAAACTAAAACCATTTTGTTTTAGCGAATTATAGGCAAGATTTTTTATTTGCTTAGTGTGTTGCTAATCGTTTTTATTTTAAGTGTGTTCGTTTGTGGTGAATTAACTGAATTATCTGAATTTACTGAATTAACTGAAGTGATTTGCCCGTTCGTTTGGTATGCTTCACTTCACTTAAAAATATTGAGCTACTGATTTATCTGAATAATAATTTTTCTTGTGTAGATAATTCAGATAATTGTCTTTGTTGTTTTTGACATTATTTTGTTTTACGCATCGAAGAAGCCAGGATATTTTAGAGAATTTTAAATTATTTTCCTGTTATAATGGATGACGATTTGATCGAATATGTCAGTTTCGCAAATTACGAAAATTTTGCAAATGAGAATTCAATAGATGAAGAATCACAATGTAAGTATTTGTAATTTTATATATATATATGTATATATATATATATATATATATATATATATATATATATATATATACATATATATATATATATATATATATATATATATATATATATATATATATATATATATATGTATATATATATATAAACATTATACATACTTATCATATTACGCACGCCAATTACTTTTTAACAATTTGACATTTGTCTGAATTGTAGCAAACGAACGACCAATTCACTTCAGTAGCTTAATTAACTGAATAATTACTCAATTATCGGAATAGTAACTCAATATCAGTTCAGTTAATTCACCACAAACGAACATGCTTTTTAAATGATTTGAGATGATCAGTTAACCTTCCGTGATTAAAGGCCAAAACAGCAAATTTTAAAGATAGTTGTTCAATATATGCCCCTAGGTATCTTACATAAATTCGTAGACTGGAAATTAGGGACAGGGAAAAAATTCATAGGAGTAAATTCAAAAATCTAAAAAAATCAAATAAAAGATGGTCACAAAATTAGGGGCCGATGAATATTAAAATAATAAAACACTGGCTTATAGACTCCCAGGCTTCTTTAAGAGTCAGTGTGCCTATTTTTGGTTTCCTTGCGGACCAGAGCTATCTTAATTCCTTCTAAATATGGTCAATTGGATTGAGGTTCCCTTCCTATATACTGTGGACAAAATGTTTTGTTTATTTAACCTAGGCACATACTGTTTACCATCGGAACTAAATATGTTAATTTTGGTTCGCTGCTCCACTAAATATTTCTCCATTTTTCAGACATTGCCCCTTTTCAATCTACATAAGGTGTAAAACCTGGACAATTATTAAGTCTCAAAATATGTTATGTATTTGATTAAAAATAAATTACTGTATAAAATTGGTTTGGTGGCGACGATCAGCCACTGGTCACAAAAAAGATGTGTGGCGAAATCTCTTTTAGAAAAGTTTCAAACCTACCTTGATTCATTATTTGGATAAGTTTCAACTAATTCATTGATCTTCAAATATGTTAGTTAAGTTAGATACCAAATTTCAATGGAATTGATGTATAATCGCAGAAGTTCCATTTGGGGCAGAGGTGGAATTTCTTAAATAAAACATGGCCAGAATACAACAAATATTGGGGACATTACTAATGATTCTTTGGTATATAAGTACGATACAAACATAAATCAAAAATTAGATTTGCCAAAAAAAAATATTTTTTTTTGTATGGCCTTTACTATATTCCCAGCACGAAATGGAACTTGGACATTAGTGCACGGATTTTAATGAAATGTTATATCTAAGTTATGAAGCCAATTCTATAAATAGTTCCCAATATCAAATCAAATTATTCACAATCTGAAAAATTCCTTCGGAATTCTTAACTAAACTATGGCTCAAATTCAAGAATTATTGCGGAACAGTTCTATGATGTTTTGGTCGATGTAAATCAAAAATTATAATGGCTACAATTCATTTTTACATACTTTGCTAATTCCGGTTATCTTGTCAGTTTCCAGCATCAAATGGAACAAGCACATTTATTGATCGATTTTAGTCTGGTAGATCCTAATAGTAACCTATACTGTTATAAAACCTATTATTTTATGGCCCGAAGGATTTTTAAGCTAGAAAGTTGGTCTTGGATCAAAATTTTTAAAATAAAGCAAGGCCTAGCAATACTAACAATCAATACTGTCATTTTGAGGAAAATTCTATTTTGAAAAAAATCAAAAATATATTTATAGAAGACGGAGACTGAGAAGAAGGAGGCGGCCAAGAAAGAGAACGCAAAATAACGCGGTGGTCGTCAAACTGGGCGGCCGATTAAGGCCATAAGAAAGACCAACGATGGAAGAGTGCTTCTCGAGCTAGATTGCGGTGTAAATCTCGAGAAGCTGAAGGACACTGTATAAGCGGCGGTATTAAACGATGGAGTGGTACGCGGCCTGATACCTCCGCTGAAAATTGAAGTCTTTGACTTGGATAGCCTTACCACCGAACAAGAGGTGATGACGGCAGTTAAGCGCGATTCTGGGGATGTTGCTACAGATGACGTCAAAGTATCGCTATTCAAAGCTGATAAGCGGGAGCAAAGGAAAGCAGTCATTGAACTAGATGACCTAGCCGCTAAAAAACTGCTTGCTCGAGGGCGTATTAAGATTGGCTGGGTCTTTCGACGCATTAGGATGAGAGCCGAGGTACATAAATGCTACAAGTGCCAAGGATATAGACATATCAGGAATAACTGCGCAGGTCCTGACCGCAGCAATAAGTGCTGGAAGTGTGGCGAAAGTGGACATAAGGCCACGGTGTGCGAATCGCAACCAAAATGCTATACATGCACTGGAAAACCTGGTGGTAACAACCATGTACAAGGAGCAGGCAGCTGTGAGACCTTCCAAAGGTTCCTGTGGCAAGCGAAGGGAGGTAATAATCGCAGATGAAGGTCCTTAAAGGAAACTTGAACGGATGTAGAGCTGCGCAAAACTTATTGGCCCAGCTTGTCTGCGAGGCAGAAGTCCAGTTAGCAGTCGTTTGCGAGCAATACCAGAACAGAGTTCACACAAACTGGTTCTCAGATTCTTTGGGAACTGCAGCAATATGGGTGGTCGATAATCATAAAGTGCACATCGATGCCCATGGCTCTGGAAATGGCTACGTCTGGATAAGAAGTCGAGATGTTACGTTCTTTGTGTGTGTATCCTTCACCGAACGATACGATCTCGGAGTTTCAATCCAAATTAAATGAACTGGAGGACTCTGCTCGTGATGTATCAGGAGAATTGGTGCTAGCCGGAGATTTCAATGCTCGTGCATTAGAATGGGGCATGCCACACCAAGATACCAGGGGGAGACATATACTGGAGATGGCCTCAAGACTGGATCTATGCATGTTAAATGAGGGATCTACACCAACATATCGAAGGCCAGGTTTCGGCAACTCCATACCGGACATAACGTTGGTATCCGCACGGCTAGCATCATTGGCGAAAGACTGGAGAGTGATTGATGATTATACCGCTAGCGATCATAATTATATTAGCTTCAAATTGCACAATGATGAGCGAGAAGTACAGCGAGCAATGTATCGAAACCCATTGAGCTGGAACACTACCAAGTTAGACGGCAAAAAGCTCGTTGCGTTTGTTGAGGTTAGCCTTGCGAGCAATCCACTGGCTTTGCAAGATATTACGAATAGAGTCGAGATTGAGGCGGCTGTTGACAGCATTACACGGCTAGTTCAACAAGCTTGCGATTCTTCTATGCCACGAAGAAAACAGTGGAACGGCAGGAAGCAGGCTTACTGGTGGACGAACGAGATAACAGAGTTGAGAAGGAAAGCTCTGCAGCTTAGGCGAAGGGCGCAACGAGCACAAGGTAGAGAAGAAGAAATTACCAAATAAGCCCAGCACAAAGCGGCAAAGAAAGAGCTAGGCATGGCTATCCGTGCGAGCAAAGCGCAATGCTGGAGAAACATGTGCAACAAGGTGGATAGCGATCCATGGGGCAGAGGATATAAGCTTGCTACTCGAAAGCTGGGTCTATTGAGAATGCACGTCGCGTTGGATGCAGAAACAATGTCAAATATTGTTGATGCCCTCTTCCCAACACACTCGTTGAGAGTAGAAGACGATAGCGAAAATGAAGTCGGAGAAATTCCCACATTTACCGGGAGTTGGCATATGCGGTGACGATCCTAAAAAATAATAAGTACCTGGGCATGACGGCATCCCAACAGAGGTGTTGAAAGTGGTTGCTGGCAGATATCCGCAATTATTACTCAAATTATACAATGAATGTTTAACAGCAGGAATATTTCCTTCACGATGGAAGATGGCCCGTCTGGTGCTGATAAACAAATGAAAACGTAGTGATCCCGACTCCCCGTCATCAGACAGACCTCTCCGTATGCTGGACACAATGGGGAAGTTGTTGGAAAAGCTATTAAAGTCTAGGCTAGAAGATGCCATATCGGTTGCCGGTGGCTTGCCTCCAAGGCAATATAGTTTTCGGAAGGGACGATCAACTATAAACGCAATAGAGGAAATAAATAACGCAGTTAAAAGAACCGAAAGTGCTTGTCACGCAGCGAGGCCTTTGGTGCTTCTAGCGACATTGGATGTGCGAAATGCTTTCAACCCGGCGAGATGGGAAGATATGATCGAGGCGCTACAATGATCTTTCGCTATCCCGAATTATTTTCTACTAATGATTTGGGACTATTTAAAGGAATCCAAGATTGGTATATGAGAAGTCGGACGGTAAAAAAGTGAAGGAAATTACTGCTGGAGTGGCCCAGGGCTCGATTCTTGGGGCCGATCTATGGAACGCTATGTACGACAGCCTGTTGTAACTAGAGATGCCTGACGAAGTATTCCTGGTTGGGTATGCAGACGATGTGGTTATTGTGATAACATCTAGTAGCGCAGTTTTGGCTCAGTACAGATTAAATCAAGTGATGAGGAGGATAAACGATTGGATGGATAAGCAAACGGGCTACAGTTGCCAACGGGCTACAGTTGGCCATCTCAAAAACTGAGATCGTCATGCTCACTAGGCGGAGAATTCCAACAGTTATCCCTACGAAGGTTGGAATAGAAGAGGTAATGTCGAAAAGAATGACGAAATATCTGGGGATTACTTTAGATGAACCTCTAACTTACTGGGAGCATATCCGGTGAACTTGTGACCGAGCGTTAAAAGTGACTGTATCGCTTAGCAGATTGATGGAACACATAGCGGGGCCCCGCCCTAGCAAGCGAAGATTTATAATGTCAACGGTACAGTCAATCCTGTTGTATGGAGCTGAGATCTGGGCCGGTGCGATGTAGGTCAAAAAATACCGCACGAGGATGATATCGATTCAAAGACGCGGAGCACTAAGATTCATATGCGCTTATCGCACAGTGTCCGAAGCTGCAGCCTTAGTTGCCGCCGGAGTCATCCCGATAGATTTGCTGGCGCTGGAGCGTCGGGAGATCTATCGGTTGAGCGCTGAACTTGAAAGAAAGGATTCTACGGTGAGAGCCCGCAGCATCACGCTTGTGGCATGGCAGGATCAATGAAATGGGTTGAATAGTGGTCGATGGACGGCCCGATAGATTCGGGACCTTGGTTCCTGGATTAATCGTGGCCACAAAGAGGGAGAGCTCGATTTCTTCACATGCCAGTTTTTTACTGGGCATGGCTATTTTGGGGCCTATTTGCATAAGATGGGAAAGCTGATGTCACCTCAATATCGATAATGTCCAGAAGAGTGCGATGACGTTTGTCATACATTATTTCGGTGTGGTAGATTCATTGAAGAAAGAAGGCAGCTCGCTTTAGTATTGGACGGGGTCCTGTCACCATTGTTGAAGCGATTTTGCGGTCTGATATAGCGTGTCGAGCTTTCGCAGACTACGTTGGGTCAGTTCTGCGGCAAAAGCGAAGCGATGGTTGTCTGGCGGACCCCTAGCAAAGTAAGGTGTAGAACGTAAATGAGGGCCCCAAAATGGGCAGCGCGGACAAGACCGGAGTAATGCAAAAGCGGTTCCAGTCTGGGCTCTCCGTGGCATGTAGGAGACTTTTTGGTGAGTATAAACCATACACTGTCAAGTGAGGTCCATCATCTTGGCGATGGCTTTTTGAAAGTTTTAGCTCCTACAATAAAAAATAAAAAAAAATAAAAAAATAAAAATACCAAGTAGCCAGACCATCAATTTTTGTTTAACGTTTACTGCGAGTTCGCGACAATATTCTGCTGAAAAATTTTCAGCAGGCAATCAATCAATGTGGTCTATTTCGTAAACAAACTTCCCCTTCCGAATAATAGTTATTTACGTCACAAGGGCGGTAAATGCGTTGTTACAGTACGAGTTCGACGTTTATGGACGAGGCGACGAAGGAGCCGAGTCCAGAATTTTGAACGAGTACTGTAACGATCATTTAACGTACGTGTAACGTACAACGTTTTATTTCATACTATATGGGACATTAATTCGATTTTTTCATTTAAAATTAAATTTTAAAGTAAAACTAAAAACATGAGTTTGAAATTTAGAGAAAATCAATCCAAATGATTTTCAAATTATCAAGTTACCCTAGTTATTTTTTTTTTGTTTGGTTTTACAGTCTACTCTACTGTAATAGCTCATTTTCCGGACACTTTTGTTCTCTGACGTAATGATTCATTTCCCGGACTGAAATCAATCACGTAAATACCGCTAACCGTATTAGAATTAAACTCGCTAAACCTCAACGAACGAAACCGCATATTCCGCAACATTAAGTGTAGCACAATCCAAAACCTTTACTTCTTACAAATTTCCCTTCGTAAAGGTATGTCTAGTAGGAGTTGTTGTGTGACGAATAACTCGAAAAATTTACTAAATAAATTTCATTAAATTGTAGTGTGTCAAAGGTTTTAGTTAGAGTTTAATTAAAGGGCTGATTTCGTCATTTATAAGAACCCAACTAACCGGACGAAATGGTCGCATTCAAGCGAAATCTTTCGATACAAAAATTAATCTGCGTTGATTTTTCTCAGCACAATATTAAAATAGTACATTTAAATACTAAAATAAGAGGTTTTAAACGCGTATTTGTTAATCGTTGAAATTATGGTTAAATACCCAAAGAGGTTAAACTATATGCTAGTTACAGCAAAAATAGAAGGAAAAAGAAAATAAATCGATTGAACTTTTTTTTTTTCAAATAAATCGACATCATTCAATCAAACTTCACCTGGATTTAAATAAGAGTTCGGAAAAATAAAAATAAAAAATAAATAAAATCATTCATTTCAATTCAAAATTCTGAAGTATGAGAGTATTTAATTTAATTTATAGATCAGAAATTCTATGCACCGAACCGACAACAAAATAAACAACAGCACCATATACATACTCGTACATACACCTACAAAAAAGCAAAAGTAAACAAATTTCCGGGATTTAATTTTTTATTTTCAACTCTCGATATACAGGAGAAGAATTTTTTTTTTTTTTTTGTAAATTTAATTTGTTTAATGGTATATAATAAAAGACTAACTATGTATAAAAAATCGTTAAATCTTACCTGATAAATCAATTCGAAATAATGGTATATCACTAAAGGCACTTGAAATATTCAATCGTAATTTTTTGGTTCGTGAATCATACGCTTCTAATATAAAATTTTGGGTTAGGCCACCATCATATCCAGCCACGCATTCCAATTCCAAAACACTTGTTGGATTCGTATCAATAAAATTGTCATTATTATTGTTGATATTATTATTATTATTATTAAATAAATTATTAAGATTATTATTATTATTATTATTAACGTTTTGATTATTCAAATTTGATGTATACCGTTCTGATTTAAAAAAATCAAATTTTGGTAAATTTTCATTTTGATTCGATGATAACGATAATGTTATTGATGATGATGATGCTGATGGCACGGTTTGATTAAAATTTGTATATTCATTTAAATGTATTACAGGTATTAATGTAAAATTTGTTGATGATACGATATGATCGATAGACGTCTTATTGTCAAAATTCCGTGTTACATTATTATTATTATTATTATTATCAGTAATGCTATTATTATTGTTATTATTATTATCACTAAATGTATTATTATTATTACTAGTACTACTACTACTTATGCTGCGTGTCATATTTTGTAAAATATTACGTTTCCTTAACAAAATTTCATTATGATATGATGACATAAAAATTGCTTGTGTTGATGACGGCGACGAAGACGATGCTGATGGCATAGATTTCCTTATTGATTTTATTTGAGTAAAATTAGATTTTACATTGTGATCGCTGCTGTCGGAAAATTTTATTTTAACAAAATTATTTTTGTATTTATCTAAATTATGCTGATATTCATAATATTTCGCTGTTTTATTTTTTATATTATTATTGATCTCACGTTTTTTTATCGGGCTATGGAAATATGATTTTTTATTAATATTAAATTTTGTTATATTAAATTTTTTTCTATCTTTTGACATCATCATATTACGATCCCTACTATATTGTTGTTGAATATAATTTATCTCTTTTATATTTTGATTATCATTTGACGATGTTGTTATTGTTGTTGTTGTTGATGTGCCTGTTATATTTATTGAATTTAATGATGTTGACGCGGATGACACAAATGGGCGTAATGTACAATTTCGCAATGGAGCTGGTTTTGCTATAAAGACATAATAAACAAATATTAAGTTTATATTCTTGTATAATAAAAATAATCAATCTACGAGTATATTGTATATAGACTCAAAATTACGTTACCTGCCGGCACAATTTGAAATATACACGGTTCTATTTGTTTTCCTATTGTATTCTTTCCCCAACAAGCTAATGTACCATAGTCTCGATCATTTTTTGGTGTGTACAACAGTTCACTAACTGTTTCCATTTTATCTAAATAAACGAAACAAATAAGAAACAAAACCAACATAAATTAATAAGTCTAGAAGAACACAACAATAATATAAATATACGAGTATGTATATAACATTTGTGGTTAGTTAGTTTAATGAAACACAACTATTTAAATGCTTTTGTACTAAAGTTTATAATTTTACCAATTTTCAAGGAAAGCAAAAAGCTTTTAGCACGCTATTGTTTATGTATTTGCTTACTTTTAGAGTTTTTTGCTTACCAAATCTACTGATTAATTAGTATGAAACGAATGTCAAACTTTTTAATAGAAGAAAGCACAACAATAACACACACAAAAAACTTTAATTTGTTTGAAAATGTATTTTTAATGTGGTAATCAATTTGGCTTTAATAGGTGATGTATGACGATTTTATAAGTTGAAGAATTAGAGTTTCGTTGGTTGTGCTCATAGTTGTATATGATCTTCGGCATTTCTTATTTCGGCCTACGCTCTAAAATTATTTTTATTATTTGTTATTGAACACCAATGTTTATAATTATATAATCCTTAATTAGTCGTCATAATTTTAACAAAAAACTATGCAAGGTTCTTGAGCTTTATAACAATTTTGACACTGGAATGTAATTTTGATTTTTACATGGCAAGAAATTGGTTTTAGCTATATGAATTTCCCTATCACAATCCAGAAATGATTGGGTCGCTAGGACAATTTATATTCTTCGTGGTGTGATTGAACATACAAGTTTTTTGTTAGCTAAAATAATTATTTTGCGCGTTTTGTTTAATTTTGTGGATTTGTTGTACAATAATGAGTTTATATGGATCAGTCAATTTCCAAATTATCAACAAAAGAGTTACAAGAAATTTTGAAATCCAGAAACTGCCCAATACACTATAAAACAAAAAAAGATCTTATTTAAAGATTGAAAGAATCATTGGCCACTGTAGAAGAAGGAAGCAGTGAAGAATCAATAGACGGAAAAATTAAAAAACAGTTTACAGAAATGGTAGAAGAAATAAATACAGGCCATACAAATAATAGTAAACCAGGACATAAAAAAGGAAATAGTAACTAAAAACGCGTTTTTTTTGTTTCAAGATGTGGAAGAAGCCCCAGAAAATTTTGACGGTAAAGGTAACAAAAATTGCAGAGAATGGCTTACAAAATTTAAAGAAGTAGCAAAAGCATTTGAATGGAGTGAAATTCAAAAGTTTTTATATTGTCGCAGATTAGTAAAGGGTGCAGCAAAAATTGCAGCTGAAGCCGACGGCTATGTTACATGGCTATCTTTAAAAGACTTTTAGAAAAAAAATTTATAAGAATTCTTTTTCATCAAAAACTCTCCTCAACAAAAAAAATTAAATAATGAATCTTTACTAAACTATTTTTATCCGGAGCTATTTTTTTTTATTTTATTTTTCCTCTATTAGAGCTGAAAGCTCGCTTTGGTGCATATGAAAAATTGAAGGAAGAGGAATTTTCATCTGGAAGAAATGTTTTTAACAACCACACAGCAGTACCAATAATAACAATAGTGGTAAACAAAACCACTTCGGTAGTGGAAACAATATCGGTGATCAATATAATAGCAGTAAGAGTAAAAATAAATGTCAGCAGAAGCAATTCAAACCACAAAATCAATATCGTTGCTACAATTCAATTGTGGGTCTAAAGATCATAAGGGAGCAGACTGCACGAATGAAACAAAATATTTCAAGTGTGGGAAATTTTGTCATGAAGCCTCGCAATGCTCACCTTCTATATCAACATTGATTGAAGCTACTGTACATTTAGTTATAAAAAATAGCAACAGAAGAATAGTCGAAATAAATGGTATAACTTTAGAAGCGTTGATCAATACAGGCAGTGACGTAACTAAGTATAATTAGAGAAAGTGCCGTAAAACGAATTGCTAATATGTATAACTCGATCTAACAACAGGCAGTTTCGAAGCAAACATTAAAGTGAATGACGTTAAAATGGCGGAAAATTGTCATATTGTCACAAACAACGCCATTAAAGTAGACTTAATTATAGGAAGAACGTTTATTTGTCAAGTCGAAATGATGGTGAACAAAAATGGTATCCAATTCAGAAGATTATCACATGTAGAAGAGGATCTTGCCGCACCTATAATGAACATTCAAATAGAGAAGAATGCCGAATTAAATGTCCCGCCAAAACATAAAGCAATAGTTGATCAATTGGTAAGCAGTCTCAAGCCGAGTTCAACAAAGCATAATCCAATAGAATTAAAAATAGTTCTTCAAAATGATAAGCCAATCATGAGTAAAGCAAGACGATTACCAGTAGTGGAACAGAAGATAGTACAGCAGCATGTACAACAATGGTTAGAAGATGGAATTGCCAGACCTTCAACATCCGAATACAGCAGTTAATTGGTAGTTTTAGAAAAAGACGGCACCCCTAGGGTATGTGTGGATTTCCGAAAATTGAACACGATTATTATAAAAGATCAATATTCGATGCCAGTTGCAATTATAGAGGAACAGCTGGATAAATTAAGTGGAGCCAAAGTAATTTCCACATTAGACCTTAGAACCGGATTTTTTGAAGTGCCTGTAGAAGAGAGATTGAAACAATACACTGCGTTTGTAACATATCAAGGACACTTTCAGTTTAATACATATCCATTTGGTCTCAACATTTCACCAGCCGTTTTTATGAGGTTCATAAACATTATCTTCATGGAGCTGATAAACAATAATGCAGAGTTTAAATTTTTCGCTCTTTTTTCGCTCTTTATAAAAAGTATCGCTCTTGCCTCCAATAATATATTTTTCAATATTCGTTTACGCTCTTGCTCTTTAATGATAAACACAAAAGCAAAATTATTTCGCTCTTTCAAAATGATTTAAATTTTTATTTTTAATATCGCTCTAGAAACGGGGAGCGTAACAGTAAAAATTACCCCCAAAATCAATACTACACGATTGAAGAAAATACATTAGGGAGCGATATATTAGGGAGCGATATTTTTTGTAATAGGCAAATTGCTCTTTTAAAGTTCAATAAATTGTACTTAGACAAAGTTCGGAAATATGACAAACTTGGCTTTTCCTTAACCGATTTTAGAGAAATTTGACATGTGCGATGGAAAAGGGATTCTAAAATGATTTTTAGATAAAGTTCTGGAATATGGCCAATTGGGACGAAACTTGCTTATTTTTTAACCGATTCTGATGAAATTCGATATATACGATGGAAAAGGGATTGTTAAATGATTTTTAGATAAAGTTCTAGAATATGGCCAGTTAGAAAGCAACTCGGTTATTTCTCAACCTATTATGATGACATCCGACATGTACGATGGAAGTTGGATTCTAAAATGATTGTTAGATGAAGTTCTGGAGTATGGCCAATATGGAAGGAACTTGGTTATTTCTTATCCGATAATAATGAAATTTGATATATACGATTGATATGGAATTCTCAAGCTAATGGGGATGGGCTTGTTGATTTCATATCCAATTTTGATGAATATCAGCATACACTACGGAAATTTGATTCTAAAATGATTTTTAGATAAAGTTTTGGAATGTGGCAAATTAGAAGGAACTTGGCCATTTTCAATCCGATTTTAATGAAATTTATTGGCCATACTCCAGAATTTTATCCAACACTCATTCTAAAATCCCATTTCCTGCACAAATGAAAAATTTAAACATAATCGGTTAAATAATACTCAAGTTCCATCCTACTTGGCCATATTGCAGAACTTTATCTAAAAATCATTTAAGAATCCCATTTCCATCGAGCATGCTGAATTTCATCAAAATCGGATAAGAAATGGCCAAGTTCCTATCTAATTGGCCATTTTCCAGAATTTTGTCTAAAAATCAATTTAGAATCCCATTTCAATCGTATATGTTGAATTTCAGCAAAATCGGATAAGAAATGGCCAAGTTTCTTCCTAATTGGCCATATTCCAGAACTTTATATAAAAATCATTTAAGAATCCCTGTGCAATATGTCAATTTTCACTTAAATCGTTTTAGGTTAGCCAAGTTCCATCATAGTTGGCCATATTTCAGAACTTCATCTAACAATCATTCTAGAATGCCATTTCCATCGTATATACCGAATTTCATCATAATCGGTTAAAAAATAAGCTAGTTCCGTCCTTATTGGCCATATTCCAAAACTTCTTCCAAAAAACATTTTAGAAACCCATTTCCATCGTACTTGTCGAATCTCATCATAATCGGTTGAGAAATAACCCAATTCCTTTCTAATTGGCCATATTCCAGAACTTTATCCAAAAATCATTTAATAACCACATTTCCATTTCGGATGTCAATTTTCAATAAAATCGGTTTAGAAATAGCCAAGTTCCATCATAGTTGGCCATATTCCAGAACTTCATCTAACAATAATTCTTGCATTCCATTTCCATTGCGTATGTCAAATTTCATTAAAATCGTTTAAGGAAAAATCAAGCTCCAACCTACTTGACAATATTCCAGAACATTATCCAAAACTCATTGTAGAATCCCATTTCCATTGCGCATGTCGAATTCCATTCCCAACGTACATCTAGAATTGTATCACAATCGATTAAGGAATAGCTAAGTACCATCATAATTAGCCATATTCCAGAACTTTATCTAAAAATCAATTTAGAATCCCATTTCAATCGTATATGTTGAATTTCATCAAAATTGGATAAGAAATGGCCAAGTTCCTTCCTAATTGGCCATATTCCAGAACTTTATCTAAAAATCATTTAAGAATCCCATTTACATCGAACAAGCTGGATTTCATCAAAATCGGATAAGAAATGGCCAAGCTCCTTCCTAATTGGCCATATTCCAGAACTTTATCTAAAAATCAATTTAGAATCCCATTTCCATCGAACATGCTGAATTTCATCAAAATCGGATAAGAAATGGCCAAGTTCCTTCCTAATTGGCCATATTCCAGAACTTTATCTAAAATTCATTTAAGAATCCCATTTCCAGCGTATATGTTGAATTTCATCAAAATCGGATAAGAAATGGCCAAGTTCCGTCCATATTGGCCATATTCCATAACTTTATCTAAAAATGAATATGGAACCCCATTTACATCGAACAAGCTGAATTTCATCAAAATGTATGTATATTATGTATGTGCATATATATGAAAATAAATCAAGACATCAGTAAAAAAATATTCAACAACAATTTCAGGGTGTTCACCCAAATATAAGCTGGGAATAAACGAAAATCGCAAGGACAAGGCTTTAAGTTCGGAAACCTGGCGCACTGGCATATCCACGACCATTCAAGAATCAAAATTTTCGGAAAGCATTTGCCTCAAATTTCGCAAACCAACTGTAGAAATCGAGACTCCCAGAGTTTAAGGAATGTTGTTTTAATAAGAGGATGATCCGGCCCATATGTTCAAAACTAATTACAATATCCTCTATTTATTACCATAATGCATCCAGTATTCGAGGGAAATCTAAATTGTTTCTGTTGGGCGTCTTTGACAACGACTGTATGATGTTAAAGTTGTTTGTGAAACATGGCTTACAAAAAATTTCAATTCTGAAGAACACTTTCCATCAGATTACGTGGTCTATAGAAAAGACAGACATGATTTTGGTTCCAGCCTTAAAGGCGGAGGTGTGTTGATCGCCGTGAAAAATTCACTTTCGAGTGAGGTTATAGCGTGTCATCCGGTATACGACATTATGGATGTACGTATTAAAGCCGATATTTCTTTTATCTTCGTGGTCGCTGTAGATGTGCCCCTTCCAGACATTGTTTGGTTTGACGTTGATGATGTTCTCACGCCATCTTCTAACGATCAAAAAGCATTGGCCATCACCGATTACTTTGTTAGTTTTGCAACCAAGCAATTGAATCAGATAAGCAACAGTCGAGGAAAACTATTGGATTTGGTATTTTCATCTGATGTTATGTATTCGGATATTTGTTCATGTGAGGATTTTACTGGATGTGACAGTGTCTGCCATACTCCAATAATGATAAATATTTTTCATAAGCAACGCAATACTAATCTTTCCCTTGATAATTCTTTTCATTTTGATTTTAGGCATGCTGACTTCATTTCTTTAAACGAATTTCTTGACAACTCTGATTGGGAGTTCCTTAGGCGTGGGAAAAATTTGAACGAAGCCGTTTCTTTGTTTAATGAACTACTCAAGACTAGTGTTGAAAGGTATGTCCCTTTAATTAAAAATGGACCTCGGTCTCGGACCGGAAAAACGGCGTAACAAATTTAATTCAATATATAGGCTACATGGTGCTGAGTTTTATTCTAGACTCGAAGCAGCTCGAAAAGAATTTAACATTTCAAATTGGTTACTATATAATAACTACATTTTGCAGAATGAAGTTGACTTGACATCCAATCCAAGAATATTCTGGAATTTCCTAAATGGTAAAAGGAAACCAGTTGGGTTTCCTTCACCGATGATTTATCAGAATTCATTGGCGAGTCAGCCCCCTGATATCTGCAACCTGTTCGCCAAATATTTTGAGTCTGCGTACGAATCATATACGATGTCATTTCCATCACAAAACACGTCTCCACTTGCTTGTAAGCGTACTGATTATAATTTATTAAAATTCACTGAAACGGAAGTGTATGACTGCTTATTTCTTCTTGATGTAAATAAGGGTCATGATGGCATTCCACCCATCGTCATTAAATTTGTGCAGAAAGTTTAGCTCTTCCGCTGACTCACATCTTTAATGAAAGCCTTCGGACTGGGATTTTTCCTGCGCCCTGGAATATGTCCTTCATTCGTCCGTTTTTTAAATCTGGCAAAAGATTTTAAATTAGCAACTATCGAGGAATTGCTATTTTTTCTGATATTCTCAAACTTTTCGAAGCCATGGTGCAGAGATTTTTGTTTTTTCATGAGAAATCTCTTATTTTACCTGCACAACATAGGTTTTATCCGGGAAGATCTACAATTACTAATTTGGCTGCATTCTGTGGACATTTATACAGCAGGATTGAGGGCCTTTGATAAAATTGATCATTCAGCTCTTATCTATAAGCTAGAGAAACTAAATTGTGAGTTCATCTCTTTCAAATGATTGCAATCTTATCATTTTGGCCGGCCACAATACGTTAACAACAAATTGTTGTTGAATGTGCCCAAATGTAAGGTTATCTCTAATGATTCTGTTACTACAAACTACGCACTTTCTGAACCAGTCTTGACAATGTCGCGAATTTTTAACTCGGTATTTAAAATTTTTGATTTTAATATGTCAAGAATTTTGTTTATAGAAATAAGTTTAATTTTTTTTCTATTGATAATTAATATTTTTTGTACCATTAATTAATGTATTATTAATATTTTTGTATTGCATTATAATTTCTTTATTATCGATTGTACTTTACTGTAGGTTTAATAAATAATAAATAAATAAATATTTTTCCAGTGTTTCTTCTGTTTCTGAGTCTGAAGAAAGAATTTAGAGTGATATCTTGATATCAGCCTTTAAAGCATCACGCAGCGACATGTTTCGTTTGGTGAAAAAGCTAACCGGCTTTTCCCATTAATATTATTTCAGCCTCCCAAGGTAACTCCACACTATTGAAGAAATTTCTAGTGGAAAAATTATGCTATTCGCAACGAGCGCAGCTTGTTGTAGATTTCGCAGGGATTATTCTCAAACAAAGACGGATAAGTCATGCAATTTCGTCTGGTACCACTAATATTTGTATCGAAGAATTAAACAAAATGTGCTAGATATGTTGACAGAACCATTATATCATTTGTACAGAGTTCGTTCTTTGGTACTGACAAATGATAAGCATCCCGCGCAATATGGTAATTGTATACAAAAACGTTAGAAAGTTTGGAAATATAATTGGTTTAATTTTTTCTCTAAAACTCCGATTAATCCATAGAAAAGCATTTTACTCTGCATAAGAAAGTGGAATAAAAATAATGTATATGTTTTGATTTGACAACAAAAATGTCTTAAGAGTTTGGCCTTTAACCTTTTCGATGTTTTTGACAGCTATATTTTGGTTTCTTGTCAATATACTATAACAAATGCTACATATGAACTATGTTTGATAGGACAACCAGTAAGCTATAACTAATTTGATTTGCTCGCACCAGCAGATGGGCAAGATGATTTCATTCCAAACTCCGAAGTCAATCGTCAAATTCCGGTAAGAACAATTTTCGGAAATAAAAAGCAGAATAGAATATTATGTCAATTCCCAGTTGTACTTTGCATGATTGACCGAAGTTTTTTGTATGAAATGGCATATAAAAAACAAGAGACGGATGTATAAAATTATAAAATAAAATATTCGGGTTTTTTAAATGTGTGAGAATGAATATAAATGGTATAGCACCTGATGCCAACTAGCGGAACTAATGATCAATCTACTGTTTTGTATTTCATTTTTTATTTTCCAAGTATTTTATCATTCTAGATTTTACTTTGATGTGAAGTATACGTATGTATAAGAAAATTTTTAAAGTGCAGTGTAACACAAAAATATTTCATTTAATAACTATTAATTAATATATTAAATATTAAATCCAAATTATGTAAGTACTTACTGTTAATTTTTATAAAAATGTTTATTTACGGAATAAAAGAATTATTTTAATCCAAAATAAATTATTCGAGCTCGGGGTTTACCCAGTTGTTACGCTCCAACAGCGCTAATTTAGCGATCACCGTGATCGCTCAATATGACCTCACCGTGAGCATCACTTTACATCATATCTACCTTACTGACATAACAGCACCATCTATCAAACAATTTCTTAAACTAACCGTTTACAAATACTACTGCACCATATATTCCGTCGGTATTCGTTCTATTTTAGGCGAAATATGGTGTAAAGTGAGTCACGGTGAGGTTAAATTGAGCGATCACGGTGATCGCTAAACTAGCGCTGTTGGATCACTCAATCGTACAACTGGGTTGGTCTATACGTAAGATGTGTGCCCGATTTTATCGAAGCAAAACAAGCATGAAACTTTTAACTAAATAAAAATATTAAAAATGTCTACAATCAACAAAGTAATAAAAAAATTGGGTCTATCCGACTTCTCGAACGACACTTTTCCCACAACTTAATTATCTTTTGTCACCAAATCCCACCTCCTTGTCACACGGTATTTCATCTCCCAGCACCTTTCTTCTAAACTAGCTATTAAGATTTACATATTATGTATGTATGACCTTTAATTCCAAGAGACTTTATTATTTAGAAATAATACCTTTAAATGCGATTTTATTAAAGCAATTCACAAATAATGTATCGATCAACATGTCGTTAAAATTTCAATTCTTAAAATGTCATAAAATGTCAATAAAATTCATAGAAATGTCAATGTCACAGAAATGGGAATGCCTTGCTTTATTTAAAAGCTTACTAGATATATTTTGTTTTTAAATGTTCACGATATTATTTGCCACCAGCGCAAAGTATTTTAGATACAAATATAAATTCCATATTGATATTACAGGGTAATCTTTTCATTTTGTCTTAAATACACCTATAGAGAGCAATTGGTGGAATTTGGAAGGTGTATTAACCTTAGAAAAATATTTCATCGAAAAATTCGGCATTACCTCGGAAAACAGATCAACAAATTTATATTACTCCTTTTTGTTAAAATGACCCCCACGCAATGCTTTAATCAACTTCAACTCTTGTGAACAGGTAGATGATAAATTGTCAAATTTATCTTCAATATAACAAAAAAAAATTGTCGGTCCTGTTTTTGAGAAAATCTATTTAGCAGTTTTCTGTTCCACAACCCCGTCTGTTCTAGACTCGTATGAACCTAAAAGTTCTGACCAACTGCTTATTACTTTTTTGTACAAAATTTCGACCAAAACTATCAATATTTGTGAGAATGGGAGGCAAAATAAAAATAATGTATGACTGAAAGGACGGAAGGATGGAATTCGAAAAGATGACACAACATTTTTTTAATCGATATTTCGGGGTCCTGGCAACCTAATTCGTCGATAAATGTGAAAATCTGGGAATAATTCAGATATAATGGGAAAAGTAAACAAATTGTAAGGAATTTGAAAATGCGTTATACCGTATAAATAACGATAATTTGCTATTCCAATTCGATAATGGGGTGCTCAAGAAGTGGGGTAAAATTATTTACAACTAACGTTTTTAGTCGAGTTGCTATGGGTATCATAAAAAAAGGATAAAACCTCGGTCTCCGAAGGTTCTAAATAAAGCTTGATGAAACCTTTTACGGTATTTAAATAGAATTTAAAACCATAAGTTTACCACCTTACCGAAATTACTTTGCTTACTTTGTAGCAAAATAAAATGGCAACGAATAAAACACGGTACCCAAAGGATTTTTGGTATTCGCTGATTACGATATTAACTTTTAAATTTTATAATTGAAGATGGCAATTCCAATATGGCCGCTGTAAACTTTAGTTATCAACTGTTTCATAATTATTATTAGAAAAGTATTTTTGAAATCCCTTGAGGACAACAAAATTAAACTTAAAATGGTGGATTCGGTAATCAGTAATGCCACTTTAAAGTAAACAATATCTGATTTAAGACAATTTTTTGAAACTTTCAAATAAGCATTTTGACCATATATTTGAAATCAGCGACTCCAAAAATTCTTGCCGTGGAGTTGGGGAGTATTTCTTGAAGTATTCGAACATTTTGCGTCAAACTTTGTAAATAGGAGTTTTGAGACGATAAAAATGAGTTTACGCCCAAAATGTTTTTTTCTGTTTTTGTCTCAGTGGCAGCAACATGGCCGCTACAAAATATTAAAAAAAACATATCTTGTGTTATTTGGCTCCACGAATTAAAAAAGGCTGAATTAAAAAAAGTGTTCATTAATGAAATAAAAATAGCGAATGAAAGAATGAAAAAGAATACAATTTTTATTTCAGAAAATTTGTGAAAAAAATGAATTAAAAAACGTAACAGGTGTTCATACAAAAATAACCATTTTTAATTCACTTTTTTTAATTCAGCCTTTTTTAATTCGTAGAGCCGTGTTTTTTTTATTTTTTTGATAAAAACTTTTTGAGTGAGCTATTTTTTATTTTAATGCGGATAAATCGGATCCGCTATTTAAAATTTATTTTTTTTGACCTCAGATTCCTGTTCAACTACCCTAAAAATACTTTTCTATACATAAGAGTTTGTAAATTTTTTCAATAATTATGAAACAGGTTATAACTAAAGGTTAAAGCGGCCGTACTGGATCGGCCATCTTCAAATATAAAATTTGGACCATAAATTCGTAATCACTTTTGTAATAATTGTGCATCGACGCGACGTTCGATTATTAATGTGTAATGTAAGTAGAAATAAATTGTGGTGCTTTCAAAAATGTACATTCGTTGTTAAAGTTTCTGTGATCTATTCGAGGCCATGTTATAATTTTGAAACCAGATGTGAAGGCAAATCGCAAAATATCTAAAAGAGCGAACGCTGTAATTTTGACAATTTGAAATTGTAAGCGAAGAGATTATTCGTTTAAAATTGGAATTGTTAAGCTAGTAATTTTAGCTCAGAGGGCTGCACTTGTTAGTAAATCAACCAGAAATGTGAAAATTTGAAGGTAAATTCTTCAGCAAAACTAGTAACAAGATGTATACCTTCAAATTCTCCCTTTGTGATATATACAGTTTGGCTACGTAAGATGTTTAAGGTAACTACATTGTGTTCTGGGATTTTCCAAAGTTTCACCTAATATTTTCTGAATGAAAAGATTCGAATGATTGAATGACTTATTGGAATGATATATTAACTTTTAAAAACCACCTTTAAGACATATAAAATAAAAAGAAATGTAGTATTTAACACACATCATCAGCGAAAAAGGTATAAGTTCAGAAGGAAAGCGCAAAGAAACATATTAATAGATTGCAGAACAAGCTCACTGAACTAGAACTATTATTATCATCTTTCAAAATAAAAGTCGATATCGTTGTGTTAACTGAGACGTTTTTATATGAGTCAGAGATCAATTTCTTTAACTTAGATAATTATATAGGACATCATAATACTCGCGAATCTCGAATGGGTGGAGGCATCTCAATATTTTTTCATAGAGACCTTGATTTTAAGCTGGTTAATTCTAAGAACAGTGAAGAAAATGAGTGTATTACAATTTATTCTAAAATATTGAACTTATATATATGTAAATGGTATCTACAAACCATCTCACACGTCTCAGAATAATTTCTTGTCATTTCTCGATAATCTGATGTCTTCAAATAAAAACCAAATCTTTGTGGGTGACCTCAACATAAATTTACTTACCGAACATATTCATAATCGCAATACTCAACTATGCAATTATAAATCCACATTACTATTAAATAATTTCTTTATCATAAATGGCATAAATGAGTTATTTGCAACTAGGATCACTTCATATTCTAAAACGATTATAGATCATATAATATCAGACATCAAAGAAACATTTTATGTGTATTACGGTGATGCTAGTCTCAGCGACCATCGTCACTTGTTTATAAAATTCGTTTTGAAAAAAAAAAAATCGGACTATTCTGGCACTAGTTGACCACTTACATTTTAATGAACTAATTAAGAAAAATCAGTATGGATTTACTACCAACTCTAGTACTGCTTCTGCAGCTTTAAATCTCATAAACCTAGTATATAAATCTCTTGAAAACAAAAATGGATCAATAAAGCGTGTGGACTGTGCACGTTATCTTGGACTGGAAGTTAACTCTCAACTTAGCTGGATCGATCACATAAATGTAGTCAAGCAAAAGGTATCTCCTATCATAGGTGTATTACGGTGTGTTGGTCGATTTATCCCCACAACTTTGAAATAAAATATATATTATAGATTTATTCATTGCCATTTCACTTACCTAATACAAATATGGGGTTCATTGAGTGCTGTTCACCTAAATGATCTCCAAATCCTTCAAAACAAGGCAATAAAAGCTCTTAACAACTTGCCTTTACTAACTCCATCTATATTGCTCTACAATGAAAATGTACTTCCTTTATCATCACTAGTGGAATATCAGTATATTATAACTATCTATAAAATCAGACATGGTCTAATGAAAAATAATATTGAGTTTTGTACAAATATGTCTGTAACGGACAAATTAACCCGTAGTTCTTTTCACTACCGTCTACCTAACTATACCTACCAAACCACTCAAAATATTATTTTTTATAAAGGTCTCAGTTTGTTTAACGAGTTGATTAATACGCAGGGAGATGATAGGATTTCTCTTCTGAAATCATACCTAAAAAAACTGCTAATTAAGAAATTTACTGATTGTTATTACAATTCTCATCAGTAACCCAGTTTTTTTTATTCTTCTTTTTTTTTTGCTTGTTTTTTTGACTATTTGCTTTGAAGTCTGATCATTGCTTGCATGTTACGAATAAAAGTAAACAATTAATAAAAATCTTAATTAATAATATTTGCCTGTATAAAAATTTGTAAAGATCTTTTTTTGGAAAATAAATTATAAAAAAACAAAAGTAAAATGTAGCACCCGTATATTAAAGCAGTTAAACCATTTTTAGCCAAGAAAAAAAATGTATTTAGTTAGATATAAGGCGGCCGCATGTATGCAGATAATATCCGGATAACTATTTATCCGCAATTTCAACTAACCAAAATCACTGAAAATGAACAAGAATTTCCCCTCTCAAGTTAAAAAAAATGTATCTTTGAGCAATTTTATTCGCAAGTATCCAACTTGGGAGGTGAAATTCATTTTCATTTTCAGTGATTTTGGTTGGTTAAAATTGCGGATAAATAGTTATCCGGATATTATCTGCATACATGCGGCCGCCTACAATGTTGAGTATTTGCTCAACTGAAATTTGGATTATTAAACTCTGGATAACGAGAATGATTACCAATACCCTTGCATCGGAATCAATTGTAGTTTTCCTTCGTTTATCGTATTTTGTGAAAGTTAAGTGGGCACCTAATACACACAAACAACATCATTTAAATTGGGAAAGTAACATATATGTACGTATTTGTGAAGGTTACAAAATGCAGATTTTCCTAGGGTAGTCATATTTACCAAGCTGGAACCGAAGACGCTGCAGTTAATAAACGAAGAACACAACCTTTGTAACGAGATAATACATATTTGTCAGCCTCATTTTTTTCACAAAATTAGGCTTGCATATGTGTTTTGAATTTCCCTTATCCCAGTGCACCATATTCGGACTTGCATTAAGGGCCGAAGAAATTCCGAAAAAGTCTTTTTAAACAGATTTTTTGAAATCTCCACTCCCGACATTTATTTATTATTTCATTTAGAATTCATTTGAATTCGGTACTTTTCCGCTGCGAAAGCTCGAGGACATTAGACAAGCAATTGCTAAACGTTGCCGCTTAACATATAACCACAGAAAAGAATGAACAGATATGGAAGGACCATGTCAAGTATTTACATAAAAATATTCAATCAAAAAAATGTATTCCTACTCTAATCTAACCAGTTAAGACAGAGACAATATAATTCAATATTACATAGTTCGCTTGTCTTCTTTGTATAAAAAACAAAAAACAAGAGAAGCGAAACATATTAGTGTATTACATTTTCCCTGTCTTAACTGGTTAGATTAGAGCAGGAATACATTTTTTAGATTGAATATTTCTATGTAAATACTTGACATGGAACTTCCATATCTGTTCATTCTTTTCTATGATATAACAATAAAAAACCATTGCTTTTGGTAAAATTAGACGGATTGGTTACGTATTTAAAAAAATATAGTAAATCTTACCTTCATTATGAAAATCACTGAAATCTCCATTGTTCGTGTACTCTCCACTCTGTCCCACCAAACTGTTATTAATCCCACTATTACTTCCTTCCCCATTACTATCAATTTCTGAGCTATGCATATTCAGACTATTAAAATCCTGTGACGTTGTATAATGACCCGCCGGCACTTCAAATCGTTCGCCACTACTTGAAAAGGTCCATTCAAACTTTACATCAGGTGGATCAGCATTGACACGACATGGTACAGAAACTGATTCATCCATAGATGCACCAACAACGATCATAGTTGCAGTCCAACAAACTGGTCCATCTAAAATTAAATATAAACATAAAAAAAAAATCATTTTAGATTTCATTTGGTGATAAAGATTTAATTTTCTAGCTATACAAATAGAAGAAAAAAATCTAAATAATTAAATGGCTTTTTGAATTTTCTATTTCAGTGTTGTTTTCCATAAACAACATTTATTTACCATAATGTGTACTGTTTGTGTTTTGTACCTTGTAATGTTTGTATATCCTTTCAAATTCACAGCGAAAATTTGCTGCAAACCATTATAACCCTGAGGTTTATTTTTGTAAATAATATACTCGTACATATGAACACACATAAATGCTTTTCCTTATATTTCCTACTATTTGAAAACTTCTGACACATTTAAAAAGAAAAATTTATAAGTGGAATGGAAAACATTTAACATATCCGTTTATATACATAAATACTTTTCTAACCCATATGTACTATACGCTATGTATTGTAAATGGTTATGGGGTACATATATATATTGACATATAAACATATTTACAATGTCAGAAACAAAAAGAAAAGCTACATACTATATGGGCGCTTGGTGGTGTTACTAAAATCATTTCCAGTAGAAGCTTGGGTCGAACAACCAACAATTTATGCACACTCTTGTTTCATCGAAACGAGAAATAGCTACTCAAGAAAAAAAGAAAAATGTCACTAAAGTTATTTGGTACGTCTTTGTTGTACATACATAGCGGGAGTAAAAAAGCGGAAATAGCTTTTAACATTAAAAATCAACAACGACACAAAATTTTTGAACATGAAAATTGATTTTTTTTTTTGGCTTCATTTTAGTATACATGTATAACCAGATCAAACTTAGTTGATTCTTTTCTAAATCTTAATAAAACATATATAAAATAAAAAATTCCAATTGATTTTGTTTATTTATAGAATTTATTTATTAATTTTTACTTCATTTCTCGAAACATAGAATTTATATTTACTTTATTGATTTATTGATTTTTGCTTTACTGGCATAATATACTTACTAATAATTCGTTCAAATTTTATGTTACAAAATTTTTTATATTGACATTTCATAACAACAATTTAATTATTTGTCAAAAATTATTTTTATTTATTCTAGATTTAAATACCTCCTCTTTTTATCAAAGGAATGAATAATTTATTATTACGCTTATTTAGGTAAAACAAAATATTTTGTAATAGCTTAATTATAGGGCACACATCACTGTCATGTTATGATAAGGAAATAAACACCGATAGCTCATTGGGCTTATGCACATTTGTTTATTTGAATAATATATAAGATAATTCTGGAACAGAAGAATAAACTATAGCTGTTTTGCTTTGGTAAATCTTTGTAAAAAACAGAGATGAAAAGAAAATCATTTTAAAGATTTAAATCTCTAGTTTTGAGATTATTGAGCAGACAATGATTGTGAGATTTTTTTTTGTAGGAAAATTTATTTTAAGTTAAACCAATGCATAGGACGGTTAGCCTGTTAATTAGGCTTCGAATTAGTTTCTTTCTGGTCTCTCTATGTCAACTTTTGCTGAGATATCTGACTTTGATTCAAAAAAGAAAAAAAATTCCTACAAGACTCTTTAATGATTATTTGAGAACAAATTTTTTTTTTACTCTCAACGTTGATTTGAAAGAAGTACAAAAAACGACTTTTTAGGTTATTTTAGTAAATCTACCGTTACTTTATAAATACTCATAAAAAGACTAATGTTTCCAGGTCATTTGTCAGTTTAATGTACCCCTAATAGACCTGTATTATTTTCAAATTGATCCATCCAACCGTTTTTCCGGACAGATTGATTAAAATTTTACAAAGCAATTAAATGAACAAGCGATCTTCAATATAAAAAAAAACGCCTTTTTTCCAGAGTTTAAAAAGGGATGTCATTTCGCTTTTCGCTCTTGCTCTTTTTCAAGAGCGAAAATAAAAAATATTAAAACGCTCTTCATAAGGAGCGATATTGTAAAACAAAAAATACCGCTCTGAAGAGCAGGAGCATTATTTTTTATAATAAGGCTCTTGCTCTTCCACTATTGCGTTTGTATTACCATATTTTCGCTCTTTGTTATTGAGCTATATTGAAAAAACAAATACGCTCTGCTCTGATGAATAAAATCGTTATTAATATTATTTCGCTCTTGCTCTTGTTATTACGGCAAACGGTATTCAAAACGTTCTAAAATGCTCCCTTTAGAAAGCCAGATTTGTTAGCGAACTGATACACATTTACACATATCTACTGTTCTGAAATAAGGCCAACTAGGATATAACTAGGCTATTCCTTAACCGATTATGATGCAATTTGATATGCGATTGGAAATGGGATTCTAAAATCACTATTGGATAAATCAGGAGTATGGCCAACTAGTATGGAACTTGACTATTTTTTAACCATTTTAGTGAAATTTGACACGGGCGATCGAAATGGGATTCTAAATTGATTTTTGGATGAAATTCTGGAATATGGCCAATTAGGAAGGAACTTGGCCATTTCTTATCAGAATTTGATGAAATTCAGCATGTTTGATGGAAACGGGATTCTTAAATGAGTTTTAGATAAAGTTCTGGAATATGGCCAATTAGGAAGGAACTTCGCCATTTTTTATCCGATTTTGATGAAATTCAACATATACGACGGAAATGGGATTCTAACTTGATTTTTAGGTAAAGTTCTGGAATATGGCCAATTGGGAAGGAACTTGGCCATTTCTTATCCGATTTTAATGAAATTCAACATATACGATGGAAATGGGATTCTAAATTGATTTTTAAATAAAGTTCTAGAATATGGCCAATTGGGAAGGAACTTGGCCATTTCTTATCCGATTTTGATGAAATTTAGCATGTTCGATGGAAACGGGATTCTTAAATGATTTTTAAATAAAGTTCTGGAATATGGCCAACTAAGAAGGAACTTGGCCTATTGGCCCGAAATGGGATTCTTAAATGATTTTTAGATAAAGTTCTGGAATATGGCCAATTGGGAAGGAACTTGGCCATTTCTTATCCAATTTTGAAGAAATTCAACATATTCGATGGAAATGGGATTCTAAATTTATTTTTGGATAAAGTTCTGGAATATGGCCAATTGGGAAGGAACTTGGCCATTCCTTATCCGATTTTGATGAAATTCAGCATGTTCGATGGAAATGGGATTCTTAAATGATTTTTAGATAAAGTTCTGGAATATAGCCAATTAGGAACGAACTTGGCTATTTGTTATCCGATTTTGATGAAATTCAACATATACGATGGAAATGGGATTCTAAATTGATTTTTAGATAAAGTTCTGGAATATGGCCAATTAGGACAGAACTTGCTTATTTCTTAACCGATTATGATGAAATTCGGTATATACGATGGAAATGGGATTCTAAAATTATTGTTAGATAAAGTTCTGGAATATGGCCAACTATGATGGAACTTGGTTATTCCTAAACCGATTTTAATGAAAATTGACAGGCGCAATGGAATTGTGATTCTAAAATGCTCTTTTGGATATAGTTCTGGAATATGGCCAAGTAGGATGGAACTTGATTATTGTTTAACCGATTATATTTAAATTTTTCATTTGTGCAGGAAATGGGATTTTAGAATGATTTTTAGATACACCTCTGGAATATGGCCAGTAAATTTCATTGAAATCGGATTGAAAATGGCCAAGTTTCTTATAATTTGCCATATTCCAGATCTTGATCTAAAAATCATTTTAGAATTAAATTTCTCTGGTTTATGCTGATATTCATCAAAATCGGATAAGAAATGGCCAAGTTCCTTCCTAATTAGCCATATTCCATAATCCCATTTCCATCGAACATGCTGAATTTCATCAAAATCGGAATAAAAATGACCAAGTTCCTTCCATATTGGCCATATTCCAGAACTTTATCTAAAAATCATTTATGTATCCCATTATATCGAACATGCTGAATTTCATCAAAAGCGATTAAGAAATGGCCAAGTTCCTTCCCAATTGGCCATATTCCAGAATTTTATCTAAAAATCATTTAAGAATCCCATTTCCATCACACATGCTGAATTTCATCAAAATCGGATAAGAAATATCCAAATTCCTTCCCAATTGGCCATATTCCAGAACTTTATTTAAAGATCATTTAAGAATCCCATTTCCATCGTCTATATCGAATTTCATCAAAATCGGGTAAGAAATGGCGAAGTTCCTTCCCAATTGGCCATATTCCAGAACTTTATCTAAAAATCAATTTAGAATCCCATTTCCATCGAACATGTTGAATTTCATCAAAATCGGATAAGAAATGGCCAAGTTCCTTCCTAATTGGCCATATTCCAGAACTTTATCTAAAAATCATTTAAGAATCCCGTTTCCATCGAACATGCTGAATTTCATCAAAATCGGATAAGAAATTGCCAAGTTCCTTCCTAATTGGCCATATTCCAGAACTTTATCTAAAAATCATTTAAAAATCCCATTTCCGTCGTATATATCGAATTTCATCAAAATCGGGTAAGAAATGGCCAAGTTCCTTCTCAATTGGCCATATTCAAGAACTTTATCTAAAAATAAATTTAGAATCCCATTTCCATCGTATATGTTGAATTTCATCAAAATCGGATAAGAAATGGCCAAGTTCCTTCCTAATTGGCCATATTCCAGAGCTTTATCTAAAAATAAATTTAGAATCCCATTTCCATCGTATATGTTGAATTTCATCAAAATCGGATAAGAAATGGCCAAATTCCTTTTCAATTGGGCATATTCTAGAACTTCATATAAAAATCATTTTAGAATCCTATTTCCATCGCACATGTCAAATTTCACTAAAATCGGTTAAGATAAAGCCAAGTTCCATCCTAGTTGGTCATATTTCCGAACTTTATCTAAATACCATTTATTGAACTTTGAAAGAGCAATATCGTCTATTACAAAAAATATCGCTCCCATTTATTACAAAAAATATCGCTCCCTAATATATCGCTCCCTAATATATTTTCTTCAATCGCTCTGTAGTATAGATTGGGAGCGATATTTTTAACTTTTACGCTCCCTGTTTTAAGAGCGATATTAAAAATAAAAATTTAAATCACTTTGAAAGAGCGAAATAATTTTGTTTTTGTGTTTATCATTAAAGAGCAAGAGCGTAAACGAATAGTGAAAAATATATTATTGGGAGCAAGAGCGATACTTTTTATAAAGAGCGATAAAAAGAGCGAAAAATTTAAACTCTGCTTTTTTCATATTTTGCATTAGTTACTTGTTAACCCTTAACGATCGTAAGATTTTTTTGTAATACTCGCCCATAAAAGACAGAAAATTAAATAAAGTTTTGCAATATGACCAATTATTCTGGAACTTGGCTATTTTTTGTCATGTCTGGAATACAATTTTTCTATCGGGTGCAAATCACGCACCCGTCACAGGGTAACAAGTTTTTTTTTTTTTTGTATTGATACAATTTACTTACGAAACCTCACATTTTTTTTTTTTGTCTATGTTAATATCTAATTACCAGCGCCACCCCGTGATCGGCCATCTTAAATATTAATGGAGAAACACATAATAATACAACGAAAATATTGACACAATGTCCGTAATATTGGTCTTTCTCAAGATAATTCAGTTTACCCTCAGTTATTCTGTCGTGCTAAGTAAAAGAAAGAGACAAACGGGGCAAATAGACAAAACATACTTACTTATTTTCTACCTGGTTTTAGGTCAAAGCATAGCACGGTGACTATACGATGTTAAAAACAACTGATGATATTTCCAGTGCTTGGATCTTGGTCATATGGTTTGATTAGTTTTATAAGACTTTCCAAACCTTTCGATACATTGGCCCAATTCATACCACTAAGAAAATTGAGGTTAAACTTCAACTCGTTAAACTAGAAAATTAAGAAACATTGTATTACTGGTTTAATACAATATGTTAAATATAATGCATAAGTGTCATCCACTTTTATATCTAGACGTGGAGTTCTTCAGGGATCCGTATTAGGTCCGCTAAAGGTGAAAGAATTTCTAGTTATAACAAAGAAAATGGGTTGGATTTAAATTTCGACAAAACTAAGGTCTAACAAGTAAAGTACGAAACCTGTGAATTATATTGCATTCAGAATTTCATGGGCTGAATATGTTAATCATATTTATTCAAATATTTATTTGGGATTGTAGAGGTCAACTGGATTATAAATCGGATAGATGATTTTTAGTTACATTTAACTCAATTACTCGGTACGTGTATAATATTTCTACATTTGATCGTATTACCACAAATTTCAAATCCTAATGGGTTGTACATTTGAAAATTACTTGAAATGCAGGTAATGTATGATGCTTTTTAAAATTATTCATGGCAGGTATCCTGAATATCTTAAAAACAAAATTAGATGTGCTAACTCTAATCACGTCTATATCTAAATCAGATCATCAGGCGACGTTTTTTTCATGTGTGGAGCACAAAATAAGAACTCTTTGAGTCCAGGTATCAAGAGAATTTCACATCCGTCTCAGTTCAGAACTAAATGAGAGTTTATTTAATTTTAAATTGTTTTTATTTTATAAAAAACCGAACTTTTTATAATATGATCAGGGCCCGAATTCCGGTTCGATGACAAATGATAATGAGAAATGACTTGAGTTTTTATTTCAACTAGTCGGTTGAACTTTTATTTAGAGTAGGCGAAATAAAATATCAAGTCATTCCTCATTTTCATTTATCATTGAACGGGAATGCGGGTGTTGGGATGTACTGGTAATGAAACAAAATAAATAATAATAACAATTTACATTTTATAATCGTTTTTCCGGTAAGGATTTCCATCAGGTTCAGAGTACACCTCCGCTACTGTTAGAAATAAAATAATCAGTAGTTAAATTAATCCACATTTTGGAGTATTCCACAAAGTTCAAAATTCGTTTTCTGAAGAATTGAATGGGTTCATTTTAACGAAAAACCATTAAGAAAAATATATGATATTTAAAATGTGTCTTAACTTCTTAATTAAAGGCCGCAATTGATAACCAATTTTGTAAGATTGCATTAGATTAAATTTAAAAACAATAATAAGTTGTTTCAAAAGATAAAGACAAATTCTTAACTTGTAGAAAAATAAGCTTGATTTAGCCCTTCAGATTTAGAATTTTAACAATATTAGTTATGAAGTTTATTAACAAAATATCGATTGCACTATGATTCATTTCTTGTACCTTATTTTAGATAAATTTGATTTTGATAATATCGTTCTAACAGAATACATATTATAAAGGTTGATATTGCTAAAATTCAACTTTTTGCAATACAATAGCAAAATTATTGGCTAGCACGTTTAGTGAAATATAAAACTTCTTTGATATTTTTTTCAACATTAAGCAATTGTTTTAGTATAAGTCTTACTTAAATGTTGTTTTATTTACATAATATTGTTCTTAGTAACTGATTTTAACTAATAACAGCTAAGATTACTAACATTTTACTATGTTATACCATAAACACTCGACGTATTTATTATTGTTATAGGTGGATGCCTTCCCGGGTTTATTGCTAATATTCCCCATTGATTTTATTTTAATATGTCGCATGCATTTTTTTCATTTCCCCCTTTTTTAATCAATTTGAAATGAAAATTGAAAATTGATATCATTTTTGTTGTTTCGGATATTTTTGTGTGTCCAAAAACGACAAAAAATAAAAAAAAAATTTATTTTGTAAATATGTATTTCTTCTCTTAAAAATCAATATTTTAAATTAAAATACATTCTATGTATTTACATATATGTATACATATTTATGCATATAAAACTAAAAACCAACAACAAAAGTTAAATATTATAAATAAAATATAAGATAAAAAATTCAAAATTTGAATAGACGTATATGGGTGGGGTGGTACAGCATTTGTTGTTGCTCCATATCATTTTATATAGTGATGCTTAGTGCATTTTTCAATTTTTAAATAATCACAAGTGTAGTAATAATAAATTATAAATAAATTAGTTTTTTATTTGTAAAATGTAATTTTCACGGGAACATTATTTAACATAAACATTTGGCTACGATGACATGATCTGATAATCTGGGTTCTATTTTGCGAATTTGCCATACACTATAGAAAAATTTTAATTTAGCTTTATTTATATTACATATTCACCTCTCTGTAATATTCTTGGATATAAGATGGAAGAATAAAAAGAAACTTAATTGAGTATCTATAAAGTAAACCAAAGAAGTATGTTGTTTTGCAATTATGTATTACAAACAAAACCTAATTTTCAAGAAATTCATGTTTATACACAGAGTTAAGAATTTAGTAATTTTGAAAGTATTTAATCTGATTAGACTTTACATTTTTGAGTTTATCAAGTAGAATCAATAGGAAAAATTAATAGTTTGATAGTTTCGAATTAAAAAATTGAAGAGAGTCTTTAAAAATTGAAAGTATAATATCTGCATGGAAAAGGACTGGAAATATCATCAGTGGTTTTTAACATCGTATAGTCACCGTGCTATGCTTTGACCTAAAACCAGGTCGAAAATAAGTAAGTTTGTTTTGTCTATTTACCCCGTTTGTGACTTTTTTTTCTTAGCACGACGGGATAGCTGAGGGTAAACTGTATTGTCTTGAGAAAGACCAATACTACGGACATTGTTCCACAATTTTCTAGAAGGTAATTTTAGATCTACATAGTTGCTTTTTAATAAAAAATACACTCGCTGTCACTCGTTTTTTTGTTACGCCACAGCTTACAGCAAGCCTCCCGATCAATAATTACTAAGTCAATTTGCTTAATGAGCCATCCATGTGTGGTATTTTAGAGTTTAATAAAAATTTTACTTGGTTTGTATCAAAAAATAAGACAAAAAAATAACAAATAAATCGTTAATAAGTAAAACTTTGTTATCAACTAATTTTTCCTCGAGTAGGTATTTAATTCTAATTTAAATTTAGACAGCTAGCAATTAAGGAATCATAGCTAATATCTCAGTTCTATACTGAATTAGAGTAACCATTCCTGATATTTCATTTAATGATTTTTTAATGTTGACACGGCTCAATGAATCGATTTATGCATATTAATCATTTAACATCATTGCCCCTATTAAATTACGATTACGAAGAGAGCCTCCTTAAAACGTTACAGAATAGGCTTTAACCACTGTTGTTTAGGTTTGCGCTACTCAAAAGTCATTTCCACCGACACCCATACTATGTACATCTTAAATGGCAAGAATAAATTTCAAATTTCGAGTATTCTGAAACAGCCTCTGGAAAATCTAATAATCTCATCTTCTGAAATTCTGAAACCTCCTCTACTAGAGGAGCCCCTCAAATATTCTCGAATAATATAGAAAACCCCTAATAATTTAGTTATTCTGAAACAGTCTGGCATAATTTCGAGAAATCCTCACCGATATTCTCGAGAATCTAAAATTCTGAAATAATCTCGAATTTCGAAGATTTTGAAATGTGTCGAATATGCTCCACAATCCCTAATGATAATCTCGTTGGTTTGAAGCAGTATTAGACAACTTTATTAGAAGAAAAATATACAAATATTAGAAATCCATGTCACCTCCAGTGCAAATTTTATTTTAAATTTTACTTCGCCGAGTAAGTAGTTATGGTATTTTGGTAAATGTAACGGAAGTAGTAGAGCTGCTACCCAATATATTTTCTGACGAATGAGGCAACATTTACTCGTTAAACAATTTTTATCAACCATATCAGGCATGTTCGTGTACATGAGAATCCAAGGTCAACCAGAAATTAATTGGCTGGCGTAATTGGGAATATTTTGACGGACCCCATTTTGTCAGATAATCTATATCGCACCATCCGAACAATAAAACGGTAAGTGCTAGTTATACGTTTATTGCAAGATTGTACTTTTAGAATCTGTGCAAGGTGCTCTATCGTCCTGTCTAACCAGTGTTTTCCTCTGCACAAGTAATTCAACTTTCAATGCAAGATGGACATATTAATCTAAAATGATTTTTAGATAAAGTTCTTTAATATGGCCAATTAGAAAGAAACTTGGCCATTTTCTATCCGATTTTGATGAAATTCAGCGTGTACTATGGACATAGGATTCCAAAATGATTTTTAGATAAAGTTTTGGAATATGGCCAGTTAGGAGGGATAACTTGGCCATTTTATATCCGATGTGTATGAAATTCAGCATGTACGATGGAAATGTTATCCTCAAATGATTTATAGAACAGGTCATTAAATACATCAAAGAATCATTCTAGATCCCATTTCAGCTCAATGCTCCTATAAGTAGGGTTAATATGACAGAATCATTACCTAGCGCATATTGCGTGGAGTTTCGAGAAATATGTTTGTGGCTAATAGATTATGGTCTGATTTTCCAATTCCAGCTACGACATGTGGAACCAGGTATTGACGTCAAACATAGATTCAGAATATGAACACCCCTTTAATTTTCACAGTCAAATGTGGAATCACTAACAATTTGTGTAAGGTCATGGAAAATGGCAAGCAATTACGCATGGCGCCCAGCAGCATGTGCATCTCTGTGACTCAACCAATCTTTATGATGGGAATTAAAGTCATCAACCATAATGAGTTCGCACTGTGGATGTTCACAGCGAATATCATCATATTTGTTTGACAAATCTTCGAAGAACACCATAGGTTCTGATGGAGGTGGATTCTTTCTGGTTGAGCGATATGCATAAGAAACATAGAAAAACTGGGTTGGGTATGTGATCTTGCAGTACAAAATTTTGCATTTCAAAATATTGTAATTACAAAATGCTGCAATTATAAAATATTACAATACAAAATCTTGCATAACAATTGCCTGTACATTTTTTCTGTATTCTGAGGAAAATAAATTGAAGAAAAATGACAACGACTAATTTAACTTAGAATTGTAGAGGCTTCCGTAACTCTCACGCACGTGATTCACACGCGTGATTCGAATAAAATCTTGGATGCGTCCAGAATAAAATTAGACTACAACTCCATGGGGATTTGAATAGACTTTGGATAACATTTCAATCCGAAATTTAGTTAAACTTCCAAACTGTACTTGAATATTAATTGTAATTTTGACCACGCTCATTGAATTAAATTGAAATAAAAACTTGAGTGAACTTTAAAGTTTTATCAAATATTTTGGTATTCTACTAATTGATTATTGTAATGTTGCATTTTAATATGTGAGTGGTATTCAGACTAGTAACTTAGTTTAAAATCAAAATGGATTTGAAAAAAAAAAATAAGATTTTTAGTCAGCAACTTAATTCCAAGCTGTTTTCGAAGTTGAACAAAATGATAAATGGAATTTTGAATATAAAACTAGTCTAAATTGGTCAACTTTATTCGACAAAGAGGAAATTGATTAAGAGAACGAAATTTTAAAAAGAGAAAATTATCTTTAATTCTAAAATAGATATAATGAATTTGAGTGAACTTTTAAGAAGAAATTGTCTCCTTTATAATTGCATTTGAGAAACACATTCTGAAAACAATTTTAGCAAAATATTTAATTCACTTTCTGTGACTGACTTTAAATTCAAAACTCGATTTTAACAAATTTTTTAGTTCAACTAGAAAATAAGGAATCGAGCAAAAATCTTAATGCTTTTTGTTTTATAATTAGAAGCGTTATTGAATAAAATCTTAAGTAGTAACTTACATTAGAAATAGAGTGGCAATTACAATTTGATGTAAGAAAATACATGAGCTTATAGCTTAAAAATTTAGTTAAAATTATTCGAGCAAAATTTTTATTTAGAACGAGGTAAAACAAAATTTAAACAAAGTTTGGACTAAAAATTCAATTTCAATCAATCGAGAGTTTGAGCAAACAACAATTGGATGCAATTTAATTAAAAATTATTTAAAAATTAAGTTTGAGTTCCAAATTTAATTACCACAAAGTTGTTGTTGAAAGTAAGCTAGAAATTTTGTGATATTTTGTTTACAAATTAAGTAAAAATGCCAACCTAGGTTTGTCTAAATATGCTTGATTAAAAATTTGGAGTACAACTTCAGCTTTTAAGAAAAATTTGAGTGTTATTAGAAATGCTGAGTTAGAGTAGAATTTAAAACTCTAGTTTAGGTCAAACGATTTGTTAAATTTGTATCAGAATTTTGAACATAAATCTGAGTAAGTATCGAAGTATTTGAATTTTAAGCAGTAATTGAATAAAATGTTGAGTAGAAATTGAATTTGAATATTAATTTGCACTTGAGCAAAAACATAACTGTAACTTAGTTTTTAATTTAAAAATTCTTTATAACAAAATTTATTAAAAAATTTTTTAAAAATTTTATTTATTTTATTTTTCTTCCTTATAGTGAAAAAAAATTCTTTGAAAAAAAGTTCAGTTTGTATTTCGAATTGGACTGGTAAGAGAAAAATTAAAGATTAAGTTACAATTATAAAATCTATTTGAGCAAAATTTTATGTTTAGTGATGGCAAAATTCTGAGAAAGGTTGAGTTTGAATTCCAAAATTTTGGTTGCAATTAGATAGAAATTTTGTGATATTTTGAATTCAAAATAGGCTGAGTTCCTAACTTGTTTGAAACAAAATTGACTGAGTAATTGAGTTATAATTCTGAGTGAAATTTAATATACAAAATTTAGAGTTCAATTTCAGCTTTCATTGATTTGAGGAGTTTGATATTCCAAACTAAATTTTAATTGCAATTAGTAAAAATTGCAATACGAAACATGATTTCAATAAAACAACAAAATTATTTAGTATCAGCAAAATGTATAAAAGAATATGAATTCGAAACTGTAATTAAATATGATCTTGGCGAGGAAAAATATGAGCATAATTTAGGTAAACTTCCTTTACTAGCGTGAATGTTTTAATCTCAACCATCACGCTCTTTTGAAGTAAGTATCGCTTACCAGCCCAAATTTTTTAAGTGTTTGGATGTGGAACCAATTTTGGACTATTTCTCTAGCACTTTGTAACCTAGGAGAGTTAGTTTATCCAACTTTATATCCAAAAACTTGGTACTTTTGTGTTAATGAGTGAATGGAAATCCTGTTAAGATAAAGTCTTAAGAAGATTTTAATTTTGGCTTTCTTTTCAAAATTTGACCATATATCGCACGTGACAAAAAATAGTGACACAACTCAAAATTTCAAATTTTTCAGGAGAGCAAAAGAAAAAATGCTAATTTCGATTTTACTACACTATTCTCTATGGGCGTCAAAAAAGTAAGATCGGAATAAATATAAAAACGCCACTATGTCAGGTTATGACATCGATCATTGCGCATCTTTTTGACGAATTATCTCAAAAACTCAATTTTGTGAGTTGTGTCACTTTTCTATTTCATGAGCGATATTTGTCATTTTAGTCACATTTTTTACCAGATATCTTGCAATTTTAGTTACATATTTTAGGGGCATATTTTTGATTTTTTCGAACCTAAAAATCCTAAGCCTAGTTAATTAAAACTAAACTTATTACCAAACAGAAGAAGAAACAATTTTGAATTAAATTTTTAAAAATGCAGATGATTATTTAGTAACTTAGTAAAGTGTAAATTAGAATTTTTAGAACACATGCTTTGTAAATTTTTTCTTCAGTATAATACGGCAACATCAATCCAGACGGCGACGATTAAAAACATTATTAATTTATTATTACCGCATTAAATATAAAACAGCCAATCAGAGAACTCTTAATCTCACTTTAAGTTGGTACGTTGGATTTTTTTTTTTGTTGAGTAACTTCAATATCTTTAAGGCATCTAAAAAGCACGTGCAACTTTGATTCCCGCCGTATATGTTTAAGGACAAAACAAACAAAATAAACTTTAAAGGATAAAAGTTTATGGTGTGACACAACTTTAACATTAAAATCTAACGGATTTGGTTCGTATATCTCTAGTTCTTTTTTTGTTTTATGGCTAGATAAGATACCATTAAATACGTAATCATCTATTACCAATTCCAAATATTTTTTATTTTATTTTTGTATTTGTTTGTATATACTTTATTATCATTTTAACTCCATTTTAGTTACTATTTATGTGTTCGTATTTTTTTTTCATCCCATCCATAGTATATACATTTTTCAATTCTTCTGGGAATAAGTTAAAGACTCACATCTTTTCTACTTTTCGATATAAGTACCACTCTCTGTATCTGACAGAAGGTCACACTTTGCTCTATATCAGGTCATTTTTATATATAAGAGTATAGATTTTTCCCCTATATAGATTATGTTCTTCGTTTAGTTTGGAAGACTGTTGTTTATATTCGAAAAAAAAAAATGAAATGATCCAAGAATCTTTAGAGAAAAAAAAAAAATATATTATACAGTCCTGATAAATTTTGTACATACATAACCCAGGATTTGCCGTAAATTAATATAGATAACCATATCAAATAAACTCAAATAAACTAAATCATACAAACATTTTATATTCTTAACAATCTATTATTATGATAACAAACTATTTATTTATTTTTTTAATTACATATCATTTTAAAAATTGATTGTTGTCATGATTTTACATAAACAAAATGAAGAACTTGTACACAATTTATATCTTTCCATTATGAGTATAAATACATAAATGTTTATATGTATATACGGTAGAAGAGCTCATCTTACTTTTTTTATCTAAATTTTGTATAGACACTGTGTCATGTATACTATTGTATGTATACGTATAATTTTCGGTTAGGACGACAATCCTCTTCTATTCCCAAAGTAGCAAAAGAATCAAGTTGAAAATAATAAATTTTCCGTTTTTTTATTTTTTTTATTATTTTAATGCATGGAGAAAATTATATTTATTTTCGATTTTTCTTTTATTATTTTTTTTTGTAGCTTGGTGAAAATTATTGTTCGTTTTGGTATTGACAGAAATTGATAATAATAATGTATAAATGGATTAGAGATTTGGTGAAAGCTATTAATTTGCCATAAGAAGCGATATTAAAATTTATTTCGTATGGCAAGTAACGGGTGACTGGACTGTACAGACACTATTTATGTAGTTTCAAGCTTTTACAGTATTTATTCAAAGTGTCAAAACTAACCAACGCAAAAAAATACGTTTCATCAACCAAAAATTAAATCATTCCCTGTTACTAAGTCGTCATTTTTATCTCCTGCCATTAATGATTAACGATAAGAACGCTTAAAAAGGCAATGCGAAATAACGTTATATAAAATTACTTTCGTTTTGCGTAAAACATCTCTACCTACCCCGTAAAAATTATAATTTTGTCTTCTAAACGTAAATTGACATTGTGTTCTAATTTTGTTGCGCGAGGGTAGATAAATTGTTTTATATACATATGTACGTAGATATTTACAAAACTAAATATTTCTTTATGATAATTTGTCTAATTAACATTTTATCTTGTTTATTTCAAATTAAAATCGACAAGAACGAAATGTAAATCACAATTCAGCTACTGATTGGGTACCATTACATTCACTAATTGATCCAATACTTATACTAATAACAAAAATACTAAATTTTTATTTAAATTTCAAAATATAAAACCACTTTAAAGTGTTTAATTCAATTAATTATCTCTACACCCATTTGTGTTCATTAATTTTACCTAAATGTATCATACGTATAGTATGTGTGTGTGTGTGTGTGTGTGTGTTTTGTTCACTCTAATAGCGTATCAATGGCCAAAAATAAAATAAAAAAATTAGATACCTATAATTAAATTGATGATACCTATTTACCAAACGAGTACCTATTGATTATTTTAAAGATTTTTTGTATCGAATTTTCGATAAAATAAAATTAGATTAAATAGAGAATAATTAGGATTTAATTTACTTTTTGTTGTTTTTCTAAAATTTTATTAATTTCTTATTATACGTGTATCAGTATGAGAAGGTGTATCGATATCGATTGATTTTAATCGAAATAGAGGTATAGATATTGCATCTTTTACATCAATAGGGCGTCCGATTTGATAACATATAACATTTCCCGCTACAATAAAGTATTTCAATCGTGGAAAAATTGTTAGGGAACAAGTTGTTGAAATTATGCTAAAGCTACAAAACAAGCATCTTCAGTTTGCTTGCGATCAACATATAAGTGAGATCATCTAGAAGGCAGTATTCCATGAATGTATTAATCTGGGGATATTAATTTTTAAACGAAGCAAAGAGCCTATCCCCCACCCCAACCGCGAAGACTACTGAATTGCCATTTCTAATCCTCATACTGTTATGTATAACACTCTAAAAAATATCAAAGACAATATAATTACTTGTATCAAAGAGCAGCTAAACAGAACCAACTCCCGACGATTACAATGAACTGTTAAGAGTTAATGGTCATTTCTCGGTAGTGCAGCCCATCGTGGTGTTTATTTTCTTGGCCCCAGATGGACTTCACACAGTAAGTCGAATGGCTAGTGGTTAGTTCCTTCTTACGAGAAAGAAGAAAATGTGTTACGCTCTACTTGGATGTTACAGAAAATTGAATTTTGCTGCATTTTATTGTACTATATAGTAGGTATATCTACATTTTATTGTATTTTTTGAAAAAAAAAAAAAAATTATATTTTAATTTGATTTGAAAATTGTTGTTAAATTTATTTGAAAAAAGTTAAATTTGTTTTGAAAATTGTCTAAACTTCGTTTGATAGTGTTAATTTAATTTGAACATTTGTTAATTTGGTTTGAAAATTGGTTAACTTGTCTTGAAACCATACCATTATACTTCTGCGTATATTTTCAAATTCATTTTGGAAAGATCTATTCGAAATACCGTTATTTTTAAACACTAATTAACTCGTTTTAAAAAAAAAAAAACTAACAATCAAAATCTTACCCACTCCTTTTTCCAAACAATCTAAAAATAAATATTTTTGGAATAGAGAGAGAAAGAGATAGATAGATAGATAGATAGATAGATAGCTAGATAGAGAGAGAGAGAGAGAGAAGAGTAATAAATAGTCAAATTGCGCAAATATCCTATTTTCTCGATTCTAATACGGTAGACAGCCACAAAGTTAATCACGATTTTCATTTATCCCGATTGTCAAAAATCGCGTTGTGAAAACGAAGTCATCCAGTTTTTTGTGAAGATTGTGTAATGACAGTCGTCATTCACCTAAACCGAATTATTTTGTTTCCACAACGCGATTTTTGACAAAATGACAACTGAAAATCGTGATTAACTCTGTGTCTGTCTACCGTATAAGACGCAGTCGATTTTATAATGTACTCTAATGTAATTACCATTAGGGAATTTTTTTAATCCATATACATGGCAGATTTATGAAGACGGCCTCGATTCTTAACCAGTATCTAGAAAGCCCTAAACGTGCTAAAAAGTATGTCCTAGAACCCAAGAAATACAGTATCTCAATTTAGCCCTATTATTAGCCGCATTTCTTAACGTTTGATCTAATGCGGATCAGATTATGTTTCATGAAACTATAAGCAATAAAACGATAAAGAAATGCAAAGAGCTACTCAGATCAAAATGTTGGTACAAAAACAAAAATTTGTTAAATTTTCAGTAGCCACTTTTCTTAACGCATAGCGATCCGGATCAGATCAAAGATTATATTGAAAGCAACAAAAAAATTGAACAAATTTTTGTTTTTGGATCAAAATGTTGATCCGAGTAGCTCTTTGCATTTATTTATCGTTTCATGAAACATGATTTGATCCGGATACAGATAATGAACAAAGGGATAGAAGATAAAACAAATATCCCATATAAAATCATAAAAAAATAAGCTAGTTTTTTTGTTTTGCCTCTTTCTATATTTACCAACGCCATATTGGTTAGAGAAATTTTGTCATTTAAGGTTTTAGTTTTTTTTAAAGTTTACAAGGCATTTCTTGAATAAAAAATAAAAGTGTTCTTTCAAAAACTAAATTTATTTGTTAAAATCATGCATAAATGTTGTGTGTATAAGTGCAAGAATTTAGGATATAAAGCAAAAATTGAGAAAAAAGGGATTAAATTTCACCGGTAAGTAAATTTTTATTTGTTTACAAATATTTATAACACTTGTACACAATCATTTTAAATATTTTCGAATTTTTTACACTTATTTTGTACACATCAGTAAATTCACTATGTTTTAAAATGTTCAAAACACAAAATTAAAAAAAATGTATTTCATAAAATTATAATTAAAGTAAAAATTTCAAATTTCATTCCAAAAATCTTATTTTGACAACGCATATGAATGGCAAATTGGAAACATGATGAAAGCAAAACAAAACATTGGGCGTCCCGTTTTATTCAATATTAGGGCAGTCTAATGAACGAAATCATATATGAGAAAATTTTGTTACAAGTTTTAAAAGTTTTAATACTTTAGCTACACTGAAAAAAAAGAGCTGCCTCGATTCTATGAAACGCTGGTTTTGTATTGAGACATCGCCAATTTCCTAAAAATAAGTCAAAAAGGCAAGACTTTCCAGAATTCAATGTAAAAATTAATTAAATTAAGTTTAAGACAAAACAAAACATTGACAGCCATAATGATTTTCATAAAAATAATGTTTTAGAGATTCCTTACGTTAAGGAAGAAATTTTAAATATTTGTGTAATATTAAGGAATTATGCATAATTTCAATTCAAATATACATAAAAATAAGGTAGACGACGGAACATTATTTTAATGAAGTTTTTTTGACAATATCTTAAACCAAAATTATGCATTAATTTTATGATTGTATCAACACAAAACCAAATCAAACACTAAAACTAATATAATGAAATTATTTTCACGCAAAATTATTGGAAAATAAGAAAACAAATTGTCTACGTAAATATCATAATAAAAAATGCTATAAAGATTGCAATAGATGTAGCTATTATTGATGAAACATCAAGTTGTTGTTATTATTAAATTATTAAATGAAAAATTTGATACTGTATTGAAATGCAAACTTTAATCTGATATAGGAACACCGCTGAAACAGTCAATTTTAGAATGTACAATGTACATACATCGGAAACTGGTATCGAGAAAATAAATAAAGATAGTACATGGACATGCGTATTTTTAGTACATGAAATGGTTACTGATCCTAATTGAATTAATTAGGACCCATAGACTTAAAACCAATTGATGGTGCATTTTTTTGTTTTTAGATCGAATTAAATTAAAATAAACACGGTTTATAAATAATTTTGTAAATTTGCTATACAAGTTATTATTTCTAGTTATACCAAACTAAAATCCGATTGATAAAGCGAAACGAAGATTATAGTTCGCGGTAACTGATTATTGGTGCTATAATGTTTCCAAAAAAATGAATGCAGTTTCATTGTTGCTTTTGCTTATTTTGAAACTAGAATATATACATAATACATATATGTATTATGTATAGCTCATTTTCCTCAGATAAAGGAATTGTTATCATAATTTGAATGTTATTGTAAATCAATATACTTTAATATTGTATTTATTTCCTTCTTTCAAGGAATTTTTTAAATATTTATTTTTTTTGTAACGGTAAAATATAGGCACGAAGTATTTTTTTTTTTAGAAATTTGATCATTCGTTGTCCGACCGCTGTATATTAAAAACGTGTGCTGTGTCATATCCAAGTAAAAGTTATTCATTAAAAATCAAAAAGTGTTTAAAAGTGAATTAGGTAATAGTTTTATTTATTAAAAACATCACAATAATTAATTACTATAGTAAGTAAAACCTCAATAATTGAACTGTGTTTTTTAAGTTTTTGTCTTAAGTGCTTTGTCTATGTATAACACATTGTTCTTTAACGCCATTGCATGGCATGTGGAATTATAAGTTTATGGTTAAAGTTTATTTTTAAATTATATTAATATTTTTTAATAGTAATGATTTTATTTCTATAAATCTACTAATGCGCGTACTACATTTTATAAGTGAAAATAATATATTTTAGTGTTAATTAACGTGGCTTAGTTACTTACATACTAAACTTTTTTCAAAATCCAGAAATTTAAAGAAAGAGTGTAGAGTATTGTGAGTAGTAGTGTAGTTTTAGAGGTGTTTCTTGTCGGGGTGGTCGGGGCTAATACTATTTGAACATAAATTTAGTGCGATTTCAGAAAACTTAAATTGTCGTATTTGCTTTAGATTTAAAATTATTTCAGATAAGCTGTTATGGTCAGTTATTTAATTATTCAAGCCTAATATAGAAAGTGTTGTATTAAAAAAAAATTAAGATAAAATGGCTGCAAGTATCTCAGATGGTAAATTAATTTCTTTGCTTTACTCGATCTCCAAGTGCTCATTGGCATTTGAGATTTATTTCATCATACATTTTATCCACAAGAATTTCACTATATTTTCAATTTTATATTAGAAACAACATATGTAAATGTTACAAATGATCAAAATCAAATAACGGATTTGGAGAATAACCGTGTAATACTTATTCAGAATAACGGAATGGATTCCTCAACAACAGACCAATTGATAATATTAAATATACCAAGTGATTCACCCGAGATGAACGAAGTAGAGCAACTCTTGTATGAATGGAATCTTTATTATTTACGTGACAAATTCAGAGGTAATTCTAATCATTATCAATTACTAAAAGGACAATAATTTTGAAAACCATGTTACTTACCATTTTATGTTACAGAAGCTGGATACGACCAGCTATTGGATTTGGGGCTATATCAGAAGTAGAATTAGATGCGATGTTCCCGTCTTACAGTGATCAATGTCATAAAGTAAGGCTTCGCAAAAAAATTGTTGATTGGCGGAAAAAAATGTAAATAACAATTTTAATACAATCGTATTCGGAAGTTTTAAATTCATTTCTTATTAATCTTGTTTAGGGATACAAAGTCGAAGTGGAACTACTTAGTGCGACGACGAAAACAGGCAGCAGTTTTGTGAATAGTTGGATTGAGAATCAATATGATCAGAGTGATAGATCAACACCATCCACACCAAATTGTTTAGCATCTATTGAAAATACATCTTCACATTTTGTAATTTAATTTATATATCTAAATTTAGCAGTTTATATAATAGCTTAATTTATTACAGGATTTAAAAAAGTTTTTAAAGACCGATAAAGGACGAAAATATTAAAGTGCTATACTTCGACAAATCCTCCAAAACTAGATAACATACAATAGAAAAATTCTAGTTTACAGCATTCTAGAATATCACTATACATCAAATATTACCCTAAACCAAGCATGTCAAACTTGCGGCCCGCGGGCCGCATGCGGCCCGCAACGTATAACTTTGCGGCCCACTCATAACTGACTCCACATATATTTTTCTTCTTCGTTCATTACTTTTTTTCATAGTCGTTTCCTTCTTTCATTTACTTTTATATGTGTGTGTAAATAAGAAAAAAACAAGCAAAACAAATATTTCATTTTTTTTTTTTATAGTCGTTTTCTTCTTTCATCTGACACGATTTTATTATTTTATTTTTTTATAACTGTTTATTTATTATAACTGTTACATTTAGTTAGTTTCGCCATAAGTATTGTGTGCCTAAAATAAAATAGTCAGATTATTAGAAAAAACTATATTTAAGATACGTTTTTAATAATTTCCATTTCTTATCCGAAAAAATATTGATTTTTTATAAAAATCTTTTAGTATTTTTAATTAGTGTTTATAAATTTATTTCAAGTCTTTGTATTCACTATGTCTCTATCGATCGCAAGTTGCAGTAAAACTAAACGAAAAATTGCTGACGAACATCGAAATTTCCAAGAAAACTGGGAATTGGAGTATTTTTGCACTGAAGTAAATGATAAAATCATCTGCTTGATATGTAATAGTGCTATCAGTGTACCAAAATTATATAACGTTAAACGTCACTATGAGAAACATAAATCAAAATATAATAATTACGAAGGATTAATGAGACAAGAAAAGTTAAAAGAGTTTAAGTTGGGACTAAAAAAACAACAGTTCATGTTTACTAAAATATCACAAGAAAGTGAAGCGGCGGTGCATGCAAGCTATGTTTTGTCACAGTTGATAGCTAAACACTCGAAACCTTTTACCGAAGGTGATTTCATCAAAGAATGTATAATGAAGGCTGCAGAAATTGTTTGTCCTGGAAGTGTGAAGGCATTTCAAGTAATCTCTTTGTCTCGAAATACCGTTGTGGAAAGAGTTACTGATATGGCCAGAAATTTAAGTGATCAGATTAAAGCAAAATCATCTTGTTTCGAAGCATTCTCCATTGCCTGTGACGAGAGTACGGACATTGGGGGCGTTGCCCAGTTAGCTGTTTTTTTTCGAGCGTGCGACACAGATTTCAACATTTACGAAGAATTATTGGAACTAGTACCGATGCATGGCACTACTACAGGAGAAGATATATTTAATGGCGTTTATGAACTTCTGCAAAAATACAATTTACCTCAGTCGAAATTGATTTCTGTAGCAACAGATGGAGCTCCTTCAATGACCGGCAAAACCAACGGTTTTGTAGCATTACTACAAAAAAGACTAAGTGAAATTTATGCTGGGTCCAAGATTCATCATATCCATTGCATTATTCATCAGGAAGTATTATGTACGAAAGTAATAAAAATGGAAAATGTCTTGAAGCCTATAAAAAAAATAATCAATTTCATAAGATCTCGAGGCTTAAATCAACGACAGTTCTCTAGGTTTCTAACTGAATTAGAAAGCGAATATTCTGGTTTATCATACTATACCGAGGTACGTTGGTTATCATGCTCCAAGGTTCTTAAACAATTTTGGGATTTGAAAGAAGAAATATGTCAGTTTTTAATATCCAAGAATCAAGACATCACCTTGTTTTCTGATACGGTGTGGTTGCAAGATTTATCCTTCATGGTTGATATAACGAAACACTTATCTGATTTAAATGTGAAACTGCAAGGAAAGGATCAGATCATTACCAACATGTGTGACCAAGTTAATGCATTCAAGTGTAAGCTAGTTCTTTGGGAAAAGCAGTTGAAAAATGAAAATTTAATGCATTTTCAGACATGCAACATGCATAAAACCAGTTTAGGTGAAATTGCATCATATTCAAAATACGCGGACCAAATTGTAAGCTTAAGAACTGAATTTGAAACAAGATTTGCTGATTTTAAATCGTTGGAAGACAAGTTTTCCTTGTTTTCTTCAATTTTTTCGATAAATATAGAATCAGTACCTAACCATATGCAAATGGAGGTTATCGATATCCGGTGCGATTCTAATTTGAAGGCAAAATTCATTGAAGTTGGAGTGTCTGAATTTTACAAATATTTGCCAGCCAGATTTGAAAACACTCGAAGATTCGCATATGAAATTATGTCCATGTTTGGAAGTACTTATCGATGCGAACAGTTATTTTCTCTTATGAAAGTAAATAAGTCTCCAATCAGATCAAGAATTACTGACAGTCATCTCGGCTCAGTTTTAAAATTAATCACTGCAAACAGCATTGCCCCCGAAGTAGAAAGATGGTTGCAGAGAAGAGATGCCAAATATCTGGGAAAAAATATAATTTTACCTTTTTTTTATACTTTTCAAAATAAACCTAGTTTGCTATAAACATTTAAGTTTTTTATTTTTTTGTGGCCCACATAAACTTTTAAATTCTTTATTTGGCCCGTGTTAGCATTTGAGTTTGACACGCTTGCCCTAAACTATAACGATTTTGATAAAATTTCTTGTGATACCGCAAGCACTTTTGTTGGAGAAAAAAAAGTAAAATTATCTACCAAAATCGAGCATAATATACATTAATTTATTTTCTATAACTCATTTTCTCGATTTATAGGATTGGTATTATCACAAAGTTGACAAAAAACGGCCTTCCGGGAAACTATATAACAAATATCGGAACGAGTCCCCCAAGTTGAACAAAATTGGTTACTTTGGTACGGCAAAGAGAACTAAACCAAATTCATCGGAATCAAGTAATTTACAAGTTTATGATTTATTTATTATGGTATTCCATAATTTCTATTTTTTTTTTCAAGAAAACGAAAACAACGGCTTTAGCAACAACATCCCAGAGTATGTGAAGGATGCGGAGTACTATAAGGACAGAGAATGGCTGCAGTGCATGGACGTTCCTTGGAGCACGGTTGAAATGAAATTTCAAAGTACATTCAGTGGGCGCCGACAGGAACTCTCAGCAAAAAATTTTAACATTCAAACATTTTATGAAGAATGGTTAATATTTAGGAATCCAGATGCATTTAGACTTGTATGTCATAATAATTTGGTAATGAAAAATTAATTCTACTCACTATTGTTTTTTATTCATAGATTGACCTTGAATTTCAAATGTTGTACCCCGGCAAAGAACATTGCATTAAAAAAAATGGGAGGCTTTTGTTAATAAAATCATTCCAATAATGACAAAAAACATCAAAGACAAAATATTTATTGAAAAACTTACTAGCACAGAACAAAATGATGGTAAAATTCAACAAAATGTTTAAAATTCAATTATTACTAAAGTTTCTGTATTTTTTTATTTCCAGATTCTTTCAGTTTGTTGGCATTTAAAGGACTACATTATATATTGAAACCTTCAGCTCGGCTTATCCGTAAAACTGATAAAAAAATTTGGAAAATTTCAATCCGAGACTTAATCTGCTCATTTATTTTGGAGTTAAACAACGACGTTTCCAGTTTACAAGAGGAAATTAACAAAAAACGAGACATTTGCAACGAGTATGGGTTTAAGCTACAGCCTTTCATCGTAGTATTGGGAAAATCCCAAGATAAAAAGTTCGCCATTTGTTATGACCAAATATTCTACGTGTTTAAAAATTTGGTAGAATGCATTTCAGTGGCATTCAAAATTTATTTTGTACTGAATTTAAACTATTCTACAGAATGTTACTACTTGTAGGTTTGGTTATTTATCCAACATTTTTTTTTGATTTAAAAACCTCTTCTGATAAAACAGATGTTGAAGTTGCGTCCTTGATTTTGGACTTAAATTCTTGAATGTATTGTTAATTAAATATATTATTAGCTTAGTTTACACAATAAAACTGAAATGTGAAATTTGTAACTATAATTGCAGTGAAATTGATTCGTACATTTTACATTTGAAAATAGTGCATAAATTCAAACCATCTGAAAATGATTACAAATGCCCAAACGCTAAATGTTTATCAGTATTCTTCAATTCAAGTAAATTAAAGCGTCACTACGCTTATTGTAAACAATTTAATGCTGTTGATAACATAATTTTTGATGCGACTCCGCAAGTACCGAATTATAATTTAAATAAAAATTCTATTCAATCAAAGTGTTCTGAAAATGTTTTTGTAAACGACTGTAGCAGTAAAACAAAAGATTTGAATTTTGACGTTCATAGCGTCTCAAAGTTTCAACGAAAGATATATGATAATTCACTAAAGTTTGTTTGTAAATTAAATGGCATGAATAATGTTACAACTACTTTGATGACAACTATTATAAGGGATATTTCCTATATCATAATTCAAAATATGATAAACGAATTAAAAAGCAGCATTTTTCCTTTTATTATCGATGAAATGAAAAATAAATGTGAGGTTTTATTCGAAATATGCCAAAAACCCTTTAATGAATTAAACAGCGAGTATCTGCTGTTGAAACATCTAAAAAGTTTAGACCTCTACAAACCACCTGAAAAATTTACTATCAATGCGGAAGTAACTGAAGTAATGAAAAAAGGTGTTGCCCATTTAGACAAACAAACATCTATCGGTATTTTAATGCCTATACAATTCCAAATTTGTAAGTTTTTTGAGTTACCAGGAGTATTAGAAAAAACTTTGGAAAATAATAAAGTACTAGAAAATAATATATCGCCGAACATTTCTAGTGTTGTACATGGCACAAATTGGAAATTAAAAACAAAACATCTCAAAAATAGAAATGTAATTCCATTTAATTTAACTATGATGACTTTGAAACGGTAATGCATTAGGAAGTCATGCTGGAAATCAGTTTATCGCGGCTTTTTATTTCAATTTTCCAACACTCCCTCAAAACTGCTCTAGCTTATCAACAATTTTCCCCGCAATGTTTTGTTAAAACAACTGTTATTAAAAAATACGGGTACAATAAAAGTGTATCTAGACTGATACACGTTTTACAAAATCTTGGAGAGGATGGCATGGTTCTAAATATTAAAGGCAAAGAGTTCCTGGTTTTCTTTATTCTAGGAAATATAGTTGCGATAATCTAGGCTTAAATTGCCTATTAGGGTTTAGCCCTTCATTCAATCATAAATATTTCTGCCGATTTTGCAAAGTAATGAGAGACGAGATAAATAATTTTAAATACGAAGATAGTACTAAACTAAGGACAATTAAAATTATAATGATGATATGGACCAAAACGATTACAAGCTGACAGGCATAAAATTTGAATCAGATTTTAATAAATTGCAAGGGTTTCATGTAACTGAAAACTTTTGCGTTGACATTATGCATGATTGTTTTGAAGGTATAATTAAATATGGTTTATCAAATGCAATTAGTTATTTTATCAAAGATAAACAATACTTTTCTTTGGACGAATTAAATAATAGAATAAAGTATTTTGAATATGGAGAACTACAATGTACAAACCGAATACCTTTGATAAAAGAAGAACACTTGAAAAATAAAAAGCTTCATATGTCGGCCCGTGAAAGTTTAAAATTTTTACAATTCTTTTCGTTTGGTGATAAAGTAACACAAAATGATAGAGTTTGGAAATATGTACGTTTGCCTGTTGGATGAAGTTGTTGAACTATTACTTTACGATAGTTTTACAGAGACTATAATTAATTTGTTAAGAGGAAAGATAGCACTTCATAACGAAATGTATTTAAATGTAATTAACGATCAGTTGAAACCTAAACACCACATTTTATTACATTATCCAACCATTATAATGAAATCAGGTCCACCCATTATTTTTGGTGTATGAGATTTGAGTCCAAACATCGAGAGATGAAATTTTACACCAACGTAACTTCTTCTAGAAAAAATTTACCATTGTCAATAGCTAAGAAATGTTTGTCAAACTATGCATTTAATATTTTAGAAATCATTGGGTTTCAGAAAGAGTTAATCATTCATAAAGTAGAGAATGAAAACTCTCTTGTCAATAAATCATATTTTAGAGTTGTTAAAGAAAATTAAACTTAACTACAAATAACTTTGAATCAGCAAGCTCAATAACATTTCATAACACCTTATATAAAACCAATTTTTTTATTATGAGAAAGAAGAAAATAAACTATTGAAAATAGTTGATATCTCAGTTCAACGCGATGAAGTTTATCTCATTACACAGAGAAGAATTGTTGAGAAGTATGATAAGCATTTAAGGGCTTTTATTGTTGGAGGCCTTGAATCAGAATATGATTATTTAAAACTTGGTGGAACTCACGTGAAGCCTTTTTTATTATATACCTACATAGATTTAAGAAAATGTTTTAAGCCTTTTTTACTTTAAAATAAATATGTAATATAAAATATTTGAAAATTAAATTTAAACGTAGACAATGTATATTTTTATATAATTTTGGAAATATTTTTAAACAAAAATTAATTATTTAAATTTTATGAATTAAAAAATACATTCTATATAATAAAAATAACCATCTTTTTATTTCAATTGGCAATAAATAAAATGCCTTGAAAGAAGTATAACAATATCATTAATTTAAGAAATCCATACCTAATTTCAAAGTAAATTTGATCAACATTGCAAGGAATTATTCCTAAATTTATAGTATAAATGTTATAAAATTTATGAAAAAATCCTGAATTTAAATCAATTTTGCCTCAGTTATTATAAACCATTTCCATGGTTTAATTAAAATTCTCTATATTTAGCTCTAATTTTAAGGCAAATGATACTAATTTTAAAGTTTTAATGTACAAATATCAATGAATGTATGAAAGTACAAATATCATTGCCAGAGGTTGAATTAGTTTTGTAAATTGATGAATTTGATTTGCAAAATGTTGACTTTGAAGTGCAAATCCTATACATCAAGTGGTTTAAATAAATCGACATTATTTTCATTTGACTCTCCTCCTGATCCGCTTGGGGTTTTAATTAAATTAAAAAGAAGTTGTACGAACATATTTATGATTGCACAAAAACCTTTAATCAACCACACAGCGCAATCTCAAACCATTTACGATAAACTCGACATTCTTAATCTATAGAGGATGCGAAAATTTTGGAAAAAGAGGAAAATCTTTCTAAAAGGCATCTTTTGGAAAGTATACATATTTTATAAAAAATATTCAAAATTCTTAAAATTTACTAAAAACGCAATGGTGGCCTTCCGATTTACCCTTTGAAAACGGAGTTAGTAACTTGAATAAATCACTTATCTTAATAACAGTCAAATACTTATTTATATACATATTCGTTGCAATTTGTTTATGTCTTTTTATTCTTCTACCAAATGTCAGTAATGTTCCTATTACCACGTCAATAAAATATTTTTATAATGCGCATCCTCATCCCATCTTATCGAATAACTATGTCGAACTGATTTTATTTCAAAATTACAAACCGCAACAACACACAATTACCGTAAAAAAAAATATTTCGCTTAGAAGGCTAAGATTTTTTTCATGTATGTATTTTACAAAGCAAAAATTTGTCTTTGTGTATATTCATTACCTTATAAGTAAGTAGGTATGTATGTTTATTAAATAAAATTGATTGAATGTAATACAATTTTATTACAATATAACATAAGAAATGACAATTCCTACATTTTTCAAATTTTTCTGTAGTACCTGAACATAGTTGGCAGTTTTGTTACATTTTTTGGGTCGGTTTATTTGGTCGTTCGCTTTTTCTTTAGAAACCCTAGTATAAACGTTTTCAACGTTAAAATCTACAAGAAGTTTCCAAATTTTTGTCAAATTATTATGATAATAATAATCACCAATCCAAACTAAAATCAATTCAATAGTGAAACATTTTATTGAATCCGAAACATTGATTTAAATATAAAAAAACACATAACAAATTATAACTGGGTTATTCCTAAATTCGTAAACCAAACATTCCATACAGCCCAAATATCCAATAAATGGGTTATCAGCATTTTTGGGAAATATTTTAAAGCATAGTACCGGAAAACCTAGTTCGTTTATAATCAATTCAGAAGATTTCAAACAAAAAATTTGTAATATTACTATCCCTCAGAATTTTTTTTACTGTCATTAGACGTGTCGTCATTATTTACGAATATTAATTGCAATCGGATTACTAATATTATAACAAGCAATAATTGGAGAAGTATAAAGTGTATTGTTTGTTTTGCAATACACTAATTTTGCGATTAATTTGGTCAAATTTTAATATGTATTTAAAAAAAGGACTAAAGGCTACATTCTCGTACATCTAGCAAAACAACCTGTTGCTATTAGCAAAAGTGGCGGAATTGCCTGTGATAATTTTGGAAATATGAAATTACATTCTCAATATGTCTAGCAAATTCGCCATATTATTTTTATTCAGCGCGATGCTGAATAAAATTTTGACATTAGGGTTTTGCACAACGGCATATAACGAAACAAAAATGGATAGCACTAAAAAAAGGAAACCTAATTAAAAAATGTGGAATAGCTTTGCTTCGTAAAGTTTCTCGTTTCAGGTCTGCTGAAAGAAGTTCAATAATAAATTTGGCGGCATCTTTAGTAAACCTGTACCGTTTAAAAAAAATTGCATCTTCACATTCAAAGGGATTCTCCCTATCACAAAACACTTTCCGATGAATATTGAAGCGATACCTTTGACGTATTAGTAACCACTCCACTTTTAATTCTAAACACATATTTTAAGTTTTAACAAATCAGTTTTACAACCGAATTTTTGAAATAAAGATGGTTTATGTCACAAATAAAGATGGAACAATTTGAACAAAGATGAAACAAATATTAAAATGTCACTCAACCTAACCTAAAAATAATTTAATATTTGATTTAACATCTCAAAAACTTGATAGCAAGATTTGGTGCTATTTTGATTGCTAATAGCTAGCAACAATTTTTGAGAATGTGAAAACTCGATTTCAGCTAGCAAAGTTGCTAATTTGCTTGCAATGTGGTATCGCGAATGTAGCCCTACATTTAATTCTAGTTCAACATTTTTGAGTTCGTTAAATCGCTTTTTATTTTTACTATGCAATGACAGAACAGTTCATCTCAGTCCGCCAACCAGATAAATATTCCACGAAAATACTACACCACAATAAAATATAATAATAAAATATTAATACTATGAATGTATTTATTTATAAATAAAGTTAAATCTAAATTAAATTAATCTTAAAGTTTATAAATAAAGTTAATTGCCAAGTGTTTTATTTCAACTTCGATAAAAAATACGGTGAGCAGATCATTACACTGATGACCACGCCGGACCCATCACATATGTATATACAATAGTATCAAACGTTTAACTATTAAATTTGTAAGCAATTAATCAAATTTAATAAAAATTAAAGTCGTAGTGCAATTAATAATAAAAATTTAAAATCGTGGTGCAGATATAAGTAGTAAATATCTAAATTTGTTTAATCTGATTGTACTGATGGCACGCATTCAAAATTCATAATAGCGGATTATCATAATAGCGGATTAAATCGAAACCTATATACATATGTACATATGTCGTTCGAGACGCTATTTCTAGGGTGATTTATTTTGCTGCCAAATGTGATTCAACATCTGGATAAACAACCGGCATCTTGCAAATTATGAGGCTATATTATACTAACGATAACAACAACACGTACAGTATAAATCAAAATTTTTTCGACACGATGATGACGATTATCCTGCAATAAGTCAAGGTCAACCAATTTGTGTAATTTACCGCAATTAACAATTATTATATTATTTTTTAAATTCAAGATTTTTTTCCGATTAATTCAAAGTTAAAATATTTTTTTTTTGATAAGGTTTTTATTTTTATACGTCAAAATTTAATTATTAAACATAATTTTGAGTTATTGGTTTAAATTAAATTAATAGAAACAAAATGTCGGATAATGAAGATAACATTAAACCGGGAGCGGGATTAATTTCTAAGGTTCGCATGTCAGTTTTTGCCACAGCAGTTCAACCACGTGGTTTGCTCTGGTCGAATCAATTTTTACTTTGAATAATATAAAATCAGATGACCTTAAATACCATCACATTCTGATCTCATTATCCGCAGACGTAATATTAACAATTACCGACATAATTAATAATCCACCAATCGTCGATCAATATAAAATTTTAAAAAATAAAACACTAGAAAGATTATCGGAGTGAAAATCGGAGAATTTGTATTCTATTTAATGGTTAATGGAGTAGACATAGGTGATAAAACGCCATCGCAGTATCATCGCCACCTACAAACCATAGCTGGTACTAGTGTTGCTATAAATAAAGATTTTCTGGTACAAATTTTGTTAAATGGTTTACCAACATACATCAAATTCATTTTAGCGGTGTCAACCGATGATATTTATCAAAAAATTACGTTGGCCGACAAAATACATCAGATGAGTATGCCAACTCAAGTTAGCGAAACAGTCGTTCACAACAGTTCAAACATTTTTCAGCAAATTGAAGAAATTGTGAACAAAAAATTCAAAAAATTATCGGTTAACAAAAATTTCAGTAGGGTAGACCCTCTTATCGTAATCAACGATATTCGCATAGTTATTCACCTCATAATTTCCGGTATCGGCGAAGTAGCGAAACACGAACACAAAAGAAAGCCGATAAGTTTCCTTTTTATTATTACTTTAGATTAAAAGAACAAACTAAAAGGTGCGTAAAACCATGCAGCTACGAAACAAAAAAATAATTTGAATACTCCGAATGCGGCTACTAGTAGTTTAAATGTATGCCGCCGACTATTTGTTAGATGCAAAAAATTGGAAAATAACTTTATTAATCGATACTGGGGCGGACATTTCTGTTGTTCCTCGTAAATGTTTTCCAGATCATAAGAAAAATAAAGAATTTTTCCTTGTCGCTGCAAATGGTTCGCATATTGGGACCTACACGGAAAAAAATAAACTGGTCCTCAGCTAAGAAAACGGACTTTTAATTCAAGAAAATTACTTTTTCTTGATTTAAAAACTAATTTTCTTATTTCTTTCGAGTTTTTTTTCATTTCAAGAAACACAATTCTTAAATGAAGAAAAATTCGATAGAAATAAGAAAATTAGCTTTTAAATCAAGAAAAAGTAATTTTCTTGAATTAAAAGTCCGTTTTCTTAGCTGAGGACCAGTTTATTTTTTTCCGTGTACGGTTCAAAACTTCTCAAGCTTGATTTAGAATTGCGTCGTAGTTTTTAATATGCGTTTACTATTGCCGAAGTAAGTCATCCTATAATTGGTGCCGATTTTTTGACTCATTTTAATTTGATAGTCGATTTAAAAGGTAAAAGAGTTTTAGATGGATACAACTTTATCGGTCAATGGTTTCGCTACACAGATTAATTCAATAACGCCCAGATTATTTTCGTTTTCTGATGAATTTTCACCAAATTTCAATTTAAAAATTAAACACAATGTCGTTCATAACGTTCACCCTGTTCACGTCCTCGTCGGTTAGACAAAGTTAAATTTAGTATTGCCAAAGCGGAATTCCAACACATAATCGATTTAGGAATATGTCGGCCTTCATGTTCATCGGTTTGCTCACCACTGCATTTAGTCAAAAAGAATGATAATAACGACTGGAGGCCCTGCGGTGATTATCGCCTATATGCGTGTACAATTTCGGACAGGAATCCTTTGCCACACTTACGCGATTTTACTATGAATTTAGAAGGTTGTACATATTTTTCGAAAACTGATTTGTTTCGGGCATATAATGATATGTGATGACATACCAATTGAAAGCAGTGATAAATATAAAACTGCTATAACAACTCCCTTTGGAATGTTTGAGTTTAGACGAATGCCTTTTGGTTTGCGTGATGCTGCTCAAACATTCCAAATGTTCATGGATTGTGTTTTGAATAATCTGCCGCTTGCCTTTGTATATATTGATGATATTTTAATAGCTAGTAAGACAAAAGACGATCATATGTATCATTTAAAAATCTTCTTCGAAAGATTGAATGCGTACGATGTGAAGTTTAAACCGGTAAAACGTATATTTGGTGCCTCTAACTTAGATTACCTGTGACATAATATATCCATATAAGGAATTTTGCCAACAATGGACAGAATAGAAGCCATAATATCTTTACCTAAACCCACATCAATTCAGCAAACCCAAAAGTTCCTTGGAATGATCAGTTTTGTAATCGGTTTATACCCAATTTGGCTGGTGTCCTTGCTCCAATTTATAGTCACCACTCTATGTTGATAAAACTGGGTAAACATAAGGCGAATTTCAGCTGGCCGTCTGAAATCAATGAAGCTTTCGAAGAAGCTAAATCCAAACTAGCCCCGACTACTTTACTGTCATTTCCAAATACAAATACTAAATATTGCATAACTACGGATAGCTCTAATATTGCCATAGGATCTAGGATTACAAATTTACACCAGTATGAATATAAACGATCTAGTTGGAGCCATTAGCTTTTACTGCAAAAAATTACAGCCCGCTGAGACGCGCTACTCAGCATTCGATCGTGTACTTCTAGGAATTTATCAATCCATTAAACACTTTCGGAATTATGTGGAAGGACATGATCCGTTAATATTACCAGATCACAAACCTATTACCACCGCATTAAATTCACACACCGAAAGGAGCCAAACATCAGGTACATATCAGGTAAAGATAATATAGTAGCAGATTATCTTTCAGGACCTAGAATTGATAACATTAATATGATAAATATAACCGGATGTGACACAAAACAATTAATTCTGCATTCAGTGATGATGACGAATTAAAATTAATACTCCATCGACGAAGAAACTACTCTTGGAATGTGGAACACAAAAAGAAACTACAGAAGACAATCTATATTGTTAAACGTCTACCGGAGTATCAATAACTTTAAAATTTGTGAAGATATTCACAATTTATCTCACGTTGGCATAAGAGCAACTCGGCAAGCCATGAATGGAGCATTTTTCTGGCCAAATATGAATAAGGACATGGGAAGGTGGGCTAGATGTTGTTTGAATTGTCAAAAATCCAAAATAAACAGGCACGTTAAATCGCCTATAGGGAGATTCGAACTTTCAAATAGCAGGTTCGACAAAATTCACATGGATCTGGTCGATCCACTTCTACTTTCTCACGGGTTTCGTTATTTCACTTATTTGTTAACCTTTATCGACCGCTATACCAGGTGGCCAGAAGCTATACTCATTATCGACAGTTCAGCTTCTACGGTTATAAAAACTTTCATCGATTCATTCGTTCAAACAACTGGAAGCGATGCAACTCATACTAGAGTGTGTATTGAGTAACTTCTTTTTTATTATTTTCGGTAAAAACTTAAATAAGCAACTACACCATCTCATCTAAATTAATTTAAGCTTGTTTGAAATTATATTTTCATTATAATTATTAGTGTTTCTTGAAGATTACTTGATCACTTAAAGTGATAATGAAAATAAAACATTTCATACTTTCTTACTATGTTTCCAGTACCATACAGAGCTTTTTAAAATTACAAAAAAACTTTCTCAAATCTTTTTCATCGCAATCCAAAAACAAAAATATTCTATAATATTAATTATCTTGCTATGAACCGGAAGAACCATTCGAAATATTAAGGGTTACCACCATGTTCAAAATGAGAATTTACCAAAGAAATTTTTGCCACTTACGGAGGAAATCAAACGCTAAAAAATTGGATTGTAAATTATATTTCGTTTTCGGTTACATTTCAGAATTTAAGTACAGAATGTATTGTTTATGAAAATCAATAACAAATTAAAAGCCACACACAGGCAGGAAATGATCATAAACCTTTAGGTATTTTATTATACATTGCACTACCTACATATACGCAATTCACAAACATAACCGTACGTATGTTTTTATATTTTTGTTCAATTATAAACGATAATTATTTTTATTTTAAATTTTAATTTTTCCGATTTATTTATTTGTGGTCAATTATGAAAGTATCAAATTATGTTATGTACTATGTATCGGCGGGGATTCAATGTGAACGAGGACCTACATTAAAAATTTTATTGTAAAACAAAAATGTGTTTTATTTTAATTATGTATATAGACAAACATACATAAATGTTTTATGTATGTACGTGCATGTAGTACATAATGCAACTATTTTTATATGTCGCTTAATTTTACAAAATGGATTATCAACCACGAATTTTTTTTGTCATCATTATTTTTCAGTGATTTCCGTAATGACGTAATCTGTATTTTGCGAATGTAATTGTTGTGTTTAAATTATAAAGGCCTATCAAAATTGTAAATTTTATATTGAACACAGCGTTACACAAATTATACAATAGACGTACATATGTAATAGACCCAAAATTATTTTATTTTGAGGTTATATGCAGTGATGAAATTTCTTCTAATCTAGATAAGTATTACTGAAAGTATTTCAAATTAAATTTAACAAGATCTTAAAAACTCTTATCGACTGCTTGTGCTATTTTCAGGTTCTAAGAATAAAATTTTATTTCCATTCTTATATATGGGAATAAAGTTCAACATTGATATAAATTAAATTAGACACTCGTTTCTTTAAATAAAAAAATACTATGATAGAAAGAAAGAATATGTGAGTGCAAAATTACCACCCATCAACAGTTTATTCTCCCATATTTACTGTAATATTTTTCAACTTTCTTTAATTTAATCAATTCTAAAAAAAAACTTTCCATTTCAACATTTATTAAAAAAAAAAAAACGAATATAGAAAATCAACTATTTACTAATATACTTAGAGCCACTAGATAACTTTTTCAACTAAGTACTACAGTACCACCAACTGTATAGAATTTTTATTGTTATTTATTCAGTAATTTTTTATGTTTTTTAATTTTTGTTTGTGTACATTTTATTTATACAAAAAAATAAAAATAAAATTAAAAAATTGAAAGAAACACGAAAAGTTTTTTTTTCTTGTTTTATACTTTTTGCTATAAAAATTCTTTTCACAAGTGAAATAAAATTATAAATCACAAATAAATCTGTTTTATATATCGTACGAGTATGTAATATTGTATTACTGCTCAGTTCTTTATGTTGGAAATTTTAATTTTATGTTTCCTTCTTTTGTAATCAAGTTTGTTGCAAAAACAACAATATTTTTCGGTTAAGATGACAATACACACTTAAAACAAAAATATATCATTTGTTTTGTTAATTTTTTTTTCATTTTTTTTAATATAATTTAATTTAACTTTATATCTTTATATTAAAAAATTAAAAAAAAAAAAAAAAAAGTTTTTCATAATTATATTTTTATAAAAACTATTTACTTTTTTCTTCCAAACTTACAGAAAACTTGTTATTCTCATGAAATTATCATTTAGAAAAAAAAAATTAAGATCTTTTCTGAAAATTTTGTGGTGTGAAAAATGAATAAGATTTCTTTAACCCTCTCAAACGCCTTGTACAATATATTGTACATCAACTTTCATCGCTTCGACCAACCGTAATTTTTAATTTTTGTCTCATTTCTCTTGTGCGATCGCTCTCTTATGTATTTATGTTCACACTACAGTTTTATGAGCAATCCCATATCATAGCAGTGCATAATTGCGCTATGTATTTTATTTTTGGAAGAAAGTCAATTTTAAATGGCGTTTGAAAGGGTTAATTTTTCTAACTTTTTTATAATAATTTTTAGTTATTTTACATATAAATGTACACAAGAAATGTGTATGTCTAAATGTTGTAAAGTTTTTTTTTTTATTACAGTAACATTTTAAATAACATTATTTTATTCTATACGAATATAATAAAATGAAAAGTTTTTGTTTTTCGGAATTTATAGTACTCGTAGTTATAGTTAAAATTCTTTGGCTTTTCTTTTACTGATGCTGCTAGTGCTATATATTTTCCATTACAGTGAATGGAATTATAATCAGCTGAAACAATACGGCAGAATGTAAGTTTTATAGCAATCAACAATGAAGAATAATTAAAATGTATTTTTCTTTTTGTGGTGGTGGATTTTTAACTTTAGAGAGAGATTTTATCTTGGCTAAAACAGTTGTAATTGGATTCGGTTACAGCGGCGGTTTATGTTTGGATGCAAAATTATTGCTCGCAGATTTAATTAAAATAATATAATCAAAAAGTGTAGTATTATTTATCTTCATTATAGTGAAATACGCGGAACGTATTGGTGGGTCTCTAAGTCTCTATCCTAAAGCCAAACCACGAGTAAAATTGGTAGAATCAAATATTGACAACTTTACATCAGTGAGCTAAAATAGTAAACAAAATTACTTTCAACACCAGACCAAACCATAACAGAAAGGAAATACCAAAAAGTGTGTTTTTAGGTTTAAACTCCAAGTGTGTGAAGTTATCTCAGAATTCCATTACTGGAAAAGTAAAAATGTACATCAGGCAATACTGTTTCCTTCTCCTCCCAGTTTTTTTTTTTTAATATTCGCAAAAATTGGTTTGCTCGAAAAAAATATTTGTAAATAAGGGATTCGAATATGTGTATAGCCGAAAATTAATATTTATGAATTTCATATTTTAGTTAATGCAACAAACAATGGGCGCTTTCAGAGCCGCAAACTGTTGGCATCATGTTTAGTGAAATCATTGCTAATTTGATTTGAATTACTAATAAAGTTCTTAAATTTCATAGCGTTGGCCGTGATTTTACTCAACATGTTGCCAACTGTTTGGTGCTCTGAAAGCGCCCAATGAGTGCCTGTAAATGTCTCTCATGATTTCGATTCAATATGATGTGCCCTTATTGTGGTAAACATTTGTGAACATTTTATACAATGCATGGTTACATAAAGGTCTCCTAGTCAGTTTTTATATTTTTTTATGTCATCTAGTCTCCTCATTACTCAATGTTGCTGATGCTATAAAAATGTTATTTTAAGGTGTAATTTATCAATGAGATTATGGTATTCCGATAAGTTTGTTTTTTTTAGAACTATGATATGATCATATCAAGTATTTTCTCCACGGGGCTTGAGTTTTTTCACACGTTTTAATTGATTTTCTTGACGTTTGCCTTTCTTTTTTTTTTTTTTGAGAAAAAGCAAAATGCAAACGTAACAGATTATAGTTGGGGAAAGGTTTTTTCAGTTGGAGAAAAAGGTTCGGTTGTAAATTAAGAGAAGACGGTTGAGCTGAAGCTCTCGCAAGAAAAAAAGATAGTTGGTGAGTGATAATGCGCGGTTGTTTTTTGCGCTTGAATGTGAAAAAATAGCTTAACAATAAAGGACCCCGCAATAATCTTATGGAAATTGGGTTTCGGTCAAATTTTCTGAATTTTTGATATGTTGTATATTTTATCATCCTGAACAAAAGTCTCCATGGGCACAAAGCTCCAAATTCAATATTTTGGCAGCTACGGAGCCCCAAAGCTCCACAGATCCGATACAAAACTATTCATTTTTAATACTATTTATAGATGTAAAAAACATATTTTAATTATTTAAATATATAAGTTCAGGATGATAAAATATACAACATATCAAAAATTCAGAAAATTTGACCGAAACCCAATTTCCATAAGATTATTGCGGGGTCCTTTTGAGTTTGTCATACATTTTATTTCTTATTGTTGTGTTAAGGGAAAACCCTCTTCCAGATAACAAATTTTTTAATAATTTTTTACAAAAAATTGAGGTCATTTATTGCATTGAATCAAATTACACAATAATATTGACGTTCAAATGAACACCTTGTTAAAAATAGCCGAAAGTTTTCAGCGGAAAGTTTTAAAATATCGATTATCCAGATAGTCTCTTGGCTATCTCAGCCGAAAGTTACCAGCCGACATATTTCAGCCGAAAAATATTTGATATAAAATGAAAAATTGACAAAAAAAACTATAAACTGGAATTTCCAAATAGTGAATTTATGGCTGGATGCAGGCTAAATTGGTTGTCACTGCTTGCAATTACAAGCTAATTTTCATGAGAGGAGCATAATATAAAATTTAAAAATTTGTATAAATTTCACCCTACAAGTGTTATGTCTGAAAAGTGGTTCCATAAAAGTGTCTATCCAAGAGTTATCTCTAGAAAAATTATCAGGCCAAGTTTCATGTGGGGAGCTCGGGAAAATTCGTTTGAATGAAAGCCCATAAACAATTTAAAAAGTTTGTATAAATTCAACCTTTAAAGTGTCATGTCTGAAAAGTGGTTCAGTTAGTGTGCCTAGCAACCAGTTATCCCCAGAAAAAATATTAGGGCAAGTTTCATGTGGAGCGCCCGGGAAAATTCGTTTGAATGAAAGGCCATATAAAATTTAAAAATTTGTATAAATTCAACCTTTAAAGTCTCATGTCTGGAAAGAATTTCAATTAGTTAGCCAACAGTTATCCCCAGAAAAATTATCAGAACAAATTTCATGTGGGGAGCCCAGGAAAATTATTTTGAATTATGATATAGGCCATCATGTCTATAAATTCCTCAATTTGAATATTTAATATTTAACTAATAGTTGTCAGTTTTCATTCAATGTGTAAAATTCTATGATTGTTTTATATTCACGGATGTTGAACAATCATGAAAGCTTTAGACCCTCTTTTGTTATTTTTTGTCTCGGCTTCTTTTCAGAATATAATACTAGAAAGAACAGTAAACTTCCTCTTTTTCAAAATATTTTTAAAGAACTTTTGTCAATTTTGTCCAGAGTATGTCTCGGCTCTTTTCCAGAATATATTACTAGAAAGAGCAGTAAATTTCCCATTTCCCAAAATATTTTAAAGAACTTCTCTACAGATTAAAAAAATTTATATAGGCCATTCATTCAAACGAATTTTCCCGAGCTCCCCACATGAAACATGAACTGATAATTTTTCTAGGTATAACTGTTGGTTATGCTCACTAATTGAACCACTTTCCACACATGACACTTTAAAGGGTGAATTTATAAAAATTTTTAAATTTTATATGGGCCTTTGATTCAAACGAATTTTCTGTAACGGTGTGTTGTGTTAGATTTGTCCATCCCGGTCAAATCAATTCGAGATGAAATTCGTATTTTTCTCATACCGTTATCAGAATCTCTAATTGATAAAAAAATGGTGAGGCAGTATATTGCCGGCTAGGTGGCAGTCATATGACCAGCTACACCAGTGAAGAGAAAATAAACATTAAAAATCACAAATCAATTTTCTTAATTAACTGAATATCATGTTGCTTGAAATATCCACGGTTGCGATGATCAGCTGTAAATGATCATCATTCTTTACCCACCCTAACACGATAACATATTAGCCAAAAATAGACATATCAAAATATATGCTAATTTTGTATGATTCGCTTAGATTATAGGGATTAAAACTTATGTTTTGAGGTGTATTTTAAACAATGTACCTTAAAGCATAACTAGTAAAATCAACAAAAAAAAAAACAGTACATGTGGAGTTTTAGAAAGAATTTATGTTATTTTAAAGTATTTTGACCAATAATTATTTTAAAAAAAATTAAATGTGATGTTTCATTATTTTTTTTATTAATAGAAAAAAACAAGGCTTAATTACTATTCACAATACAAATTACGTAAAGTTTTTTTAATCAAACTTTCAATATTATCTTCTTAATAAGGGCGCCAAGCAAAAATTTGTGCATACCATTCAGCATATTCTGCTGGAATGTATTGGGACCACATTTAATAACGTTTATCTTTTTAGAATTAATCCTTACATAGTTTTCAGAGTAGGCTAAATTACCTAATTAAATTTGCTAACAATCACAATTAAAAGTATGTTTTCTTGCATCATTTTCTTTAAAATTTCATTAAAAGATTCCTTTTGATCTCTTGTGATATGCCTTCCATGAGATTCTGTTGATTTTTTTCTATACAAGGTAGTCCACCAATCCTTAAAATTTAAAATATCGTTTGTCTGAATTAGACATATGAACACATTTCATATGGGCCCTTTTTAGCTTGACCCTAATTATAAATATAAAACACAGATTTGCCTGTGGTTAGATCATGTATATTAAATATATTAATAGTCAACTGCCTCAAATAGAAAGTCTCTTGCACCGGTATAGTTGGCAAGTGTAAGTTGATTATGTAATCCATGTAAATCCCTAAAATCTCAGTTTTCCCTTCACTGTTCTAGCTTGGAATAAAATTATTTTGGTCTTCTCTTGTGTATTAAGGTGGATTTATATTATCCGTTCCTTTCAGACATCATCAATTTATACTATCCGTCAGACATCACCAATTTATATACAATATACATATTTTTCAACAATATTTGTCTGTGTCGGTACGTGTAGGAACGGAAAGGAATGGATAATATAAATCCACCTTTAATAGTTCAGCAGTAGGCGCACGTTTTGCCGCATCGTTGAGGTGAGGAATTTTCAACTTTATCTTGAGTTCCTCGCATTGGCAAAAGGCTAAACTTTTCTTTGAAAACTTTAAGATAGAGAAGAACTTTAAGATAGAACTTATAATCAACAATATCATCTTGCTGTTTTTCTTTGAACATTCTCCACATTGTCTTAATATTTAATTTTTCATCGAGATATTTATACTTCTGATTACTATAGTGAATCTCTTTGGAGGGAAAATTCAGAATATGATCTTCAACGCGTTTGACTATATAAAATTTCCTGATGGTCCTGATCCTGTAAGTAAACACAGTTTTTCCACTCGAACAGGAAAAAAAGTATATTTTGTGTATCTATATGATGATATTTTAGGCTTCTTAGACTCTGACTCTTCATACTTTTTTCGCTGTCTCCTAAAGGGTTGTACATAAATTTAACGCTGTAAAAATGCGCCCTGCTAATTCTTACTCGAGTATGAGATGAATTTAGTATATATTTCCGTAAGGTCTACTTCAGAAATAAAACTAAAACACTTCTGGCTGCATCTGTAAAATCAAATTTCATACGAACCTACCTACGTTATTCATTAAATTGAATATGAAATAACATAGAATTACAAACAAAAAATAACATAAACTAAACTGCAATCAACACCATGTGCACGTGCTTGCACAAAACGGCCTTTCTGGTTTATATATGCCTCATTTTTAATACGGGATCTCTTGATAATATTCGCCTTATAATTTTCCTTGTTATTTTCTCTTTTTCCTCTAATGAGCTCTTCATATTCACTACTGCTGCTTGAAGACATGACTACTATCTTTCTTTTGGCTTATTAAACAACAAAAACGATGAATTTTGAATAAAATGTTGAAAGCGTGTACTGTGTCTCTCAATAGACAAACTCGTATAGGTGAGTTATATCGTTGATTTGTCCTTTTGAAATTGCAACGTATAAAGAGAAAAAAAGAGAATAAGCAAAATTACAAACAAAAGCATCGTATGTAATTAAAAGCAAAAAATAGCGAAACTCAAATCTAGGACGTAATTTATAAACGACGTAACTAGTTACAGGATGACCTGTAATAATGACGCAATGGCAAAAACGCAATGGTGGATGGAATCCATTCAGAAACTCCACATGTGCAATACTTGTGGGACTTTTACAACACTTGTGGAACTATAATTGTTAGTAAATTAATTTCATGCACTTATAAATATTATAAATTTGATCGTATATGAATGTATATAAACAACAAATTTAATATATGAATAGCATATCGATGCCTTAATGTGAACAGGGCGTAAGTCACATTTTCAAAATTTTACAGGAGAGCGAAATAACTTAATATTTTGGTAAAAATGAGACTTACAAATAATAAATAATGTTGATATAAATAAAAATAGCTGTTATTTGGAAAAACTACTTCATTTTATTATTATTTTTTATTGAGTAAATCAACCAGAAACGTCTTATTAAAACAAAAACCCAATTTTAAAAAATTTGATGTTACGCCTTATTCATATTAAGCCATCGATATAAGATAATAAATAAATGGATATAATTTGAAGTAATAACTAAATTTACATATATAAGTTTTAATAAACATAGATATATGTATGCAACAATACAGGGCTTTTTGTAGAGATCACAATACTTTGTCTTCGGGAATATATCCTTGAACCGTATTTGCGCGGCTCATAGTTTACTTAATGTCGAAATATGTATCTCGATTAATAATTTTCCGTTATAACCAAGAAGAACTACGCAAAGTTCGTGATTTAATGCTCGTTTCGATTAGCTTAGTCGCTCGTGATGATAATTATATCACGCGAATAATTTAATAAACGGCATTCAACCTTATGCTGGAAATACATGAGCAGAATTTCTGCTAGCATCGCTGCCGGCAGAAATTCGAGTGAACTACATGAGCGTCGTTTTTGATAAGCAGAATGTTTTTTTGTGACATTTATTTGATACATATTTAATTTTAATGTATAAGTTTTTTAAATGAATTGTGGTCGGCGATAAACGTTCAAAGGAGACAGTCGTGTTTTTTGTCTGCTCCATAAAAGTAAAAGTTTTTAGTGTAATTTATTGTTTTGATTATTTTAAATTATGTAATCAAATGTTTAGTGAAGTGTAAAATCAATTAATTTTATTAATTTTAATTTAATTTAATTATTCAATTTTTGAGTGAAGAAATAAGTGATATAGTGAAATAATTAAATGTGAATTTGGAAAATGTAATCCATCGGGAAGCATTTATCAGGCAATGTTTTTTGTACTTATAAATGAAGGAAATCAAATTTCATGATTTCAAAATTAATTGCATGATTTAGGCTTTAGTGTCTGTTTAATTGTACATATATAAAATTCTAGTGCATAAAGCTTCTTTTGATTGATTTTATATCAAAAGTTAAAATGTTCCAATTTAATAAACGCGGTTAAATTTAATACGCATGCCTGTTCTTGTTTCATCTAGTTCAAATACGTATACATACGTATTTTATTTTTATTTTAAATACAATTGAACAAACATATCGAAGATTAATACGTAGAACGGGCTTATTGGTAAAAGTTTTATATTTTGGTACATTGTACATGTAGTTTTAATGGCAGATTAAATACATCAGTGATCCACGGCTTGTTTGATCCATTTCTCTCAAACAAAATAAGACATCGCGAGATATTTACAATTTATTAATGAAATGCAACTGGATCAAATAGGCTGTGAGTCACTGTAGAATGGGTTTGTAGTGGAATTTTTATAATTGTTGGTGTAATTTTAATATTTTAATATTGCGCATGGCATATAATGAAAACATGAAGAAGTATGCGTAATTGCGTACTAAGGATTATATGAAAAGATTTATTGCGCATGTGCATATGCATAAATATTGAATGCGCAGATGGAAGAGTGTATGGAAATAGTTATTTATTTATTTTGTTTATGTGGATTTTAGTGTATGTTTCTATTATCTTTTTCCAAATAAATTATAATACCCTATAAAGGACATCATGACACTTTTCCATAGTAAACTTGCGGTCAATGATATTGGCAGATTTATCGATAATGCAGCATTATTTAATACGTGAAAACATAGTTCGGGATAACTTCTAAAGATGTCAGCTTTAACAATTTTTAATTTTTGGTAAATAAATCAAAAATAAAATGAATTTTTTTTATAATTCATCTCTAGCTGTAAGTTTTATTCGTGTTTTTTGCTTTTGTTTATATTTTTGTTTCGATACAACAAAAAAAAAATGTAAAAAAAACTACTAGTGCCATCTTAAGATTTAATCTATCTATCGCCGTTTTTTGACAGTGAAGACCTTTATAGGGTATTATAATTTATTTGTCTTTTTCTGGTTTTTTGATGTGTTATATTATGTTCAATTTTCATTGCCAATTTATATTTATAGTGTCGTTATTAACATGAGCGACATAAATTCAATACACATTTGTAAGGTTTTGCATTTGAAATTGAAATGTGCATTTAGCGAAGACACATTATAAAATAAAAAATAAAAACTACATGCAATGTAGTTTTATGTGCATTTTTAATACATCTGTTTGATGTCAATTTATGAGTTCATCTTTTTCAAGGTTTTTCCGTTCTTTTTCACCAAAAAAGTTGTGTGTTGCAGTAAATATTATTGAATAATCCTTCTTGAGTACTCAAGCTTCAAGTTCTCAAAGTTTTCTTCGTGTAAGGTAGATAGTTTTGTTCTACTTATATTGGTTATACACTAGTTTGTAATATAAGAGATGTTTATATCCTTATATTTAGAATTTATGTTAATTAAATAAATAACTCTGCTATATATTGTATAACAACATATTGTATTTAACAATTTTAATGAAAAATCATTTGTTTGTAAGTAATTAATTCTTTTAAATTACTTTTGGCTAATTTTATGTTGTAAGCAAGTTAATTTTATATTGTCCTACTAATTTGTTTTTGATTTAAAGTTTCTGAGGGATTAATGAGCTTGATGAGAAATTTAATTAATTAATTACTTTTACTATTTCCATTTTAACAACAAAACCAAGAGGATTTCAGAGTTTAATAACTTTTAGGTTATTTTAGAAGTAGTAGTTGGTGACAATTAACAAATTTACATAGATCTTGATTTTCAGAAATATTCGGAGTAACCCAATGCAAATTTCGAGAAACTTTGTATCGAATTAATATGGAATTTTATCATTAATTGAATTTGGGTAAAATGTATTACCTATGTTCTAAAACTATGCTATAGAGGGACTTTCTGAGTAGTGTATAAGTATGTGTTTACGTTTTTGGTGAGGATTGGAGGAGTTCCAGAAGGAAGCTAAGCTAGCAATAATTTTGTAAGCTTTTTGATAAAATAATAAAATAGTTAATAAATTGTTAATATTGAAGTGGTGTCACCAAGAGGACTTTTTTAAATTATTTATTGAATTATTTAGGTGGTATATGATTGATGCAGATATAACTTTAAGTAGACTTAGATTAATAAGATCATAGGTGGTTAGAGGGCTTGATTTTAAGGATACTGATAAATAATTTAACTTGTTTCAGAATCTAAGATTGTTCCAGAATTAACCAATATAACTCCAATATTACAGGTGGACCCGGCGTATTCCGGGAAACTTGCTGGGGGCTTGGTCGTACACATTAAAGCAGCAGGGTTTATTAGCGCCTAATAATTAATTTTGGTTACTGGTAACATTAATTATAATTCATAACAGGATAGCGCCCATTTCAGATCAAACGCCTAGAATCTTAGTGGCAGATTTTGCTGAAACTATTATATACATGTATTATAGTTTGAACTAAATAGTAGTTATATGTAGCGACAGGGACCGGTATTGAGGGAATCATGTAAATAAACAGCTGATTTCGATTGTATTTATTAGCTTTAAGTCAATTCTAAATTAATTATGATTATGATTTGCAGAAGGGCCCAGGAACCTGATCCAGCAAACTAATAAAGGTCATTTTAGAGTGCAGTTTTAATTTTAATTTTAATAAAACATAAAAGTAGATTAGAATTATATTAATTTTCTTTCTAAGATAGGTGGGCTATTGTTGATTAGGTTAATTGTATGGTTAATTAATTTTTCAGATTATAATATAGTTACAGTATTAATCATTATTATAGAGATTAAAATTAATCCTGATTTTCAGAATTTAATTTTAAATTGGATCAACCCTACAGGATCAAAAAGTAGTGAATAAGTTGTAATTTAGAAAGTGTGTTGTTCTGTACTAACTATTCGATTATAATTCGATTATATAATTACTAACAATTTTTACTAAATATCGATCGCTGAGTGGCTGTAGCCACTCGTAGGTCGAGTCTCTCCCAACTAAGAATCCTATCTTAGCCTTAGGTTTTGTTACATGTATACGGGTGTACGGAATGGGACCCTGGAGTTTGGGAATCCTGCTATAATGATGGGCCGTACAACCTAATCCATCAATCATATCTAGTAACAGCGCCTTATAATTTTCAAAATCATAGAATTTAGTGGATAATCTTGCTGAAACTCCTTATATATTATAGCGTGAACTTAAGTATATTTATAAGTAGCGACAGGGACCAGTATGAAGGAAATCATGTGAATGATCAGTCGATTTCGATTATATTTATTAGTTTTAAGTCAATTTCAAATTAATTTATGAGTATTATATATTTATTAAGTATATATTTTTAATTACGATTAGAATTTCAGAAGGGCGCAGGAATCTGATTCAGTATACTAATAAATTTTATTTCAGAGTGCAGTTTTAAGTAGATTCGAAATGTGCTGTCATTGTGTTACTAACTATTGGCTATACTTAGGTGTCTGTAACCGGGTCAATTTCTATCTCACTAACTAAACCTATCCAAATCCTCTTTATGTTTTATGTAACAAGGTGTTCGGTGAGGCCCGGCCATTAATAACTCCGGGAGATCTTGCTTAAAGCTTGGTCGAACACTTCAATCAATCAATAAGTTTTTTAAATGAATTGTGCATTATTTTGTTACAAATTAATTTATTTGTATCCTCCATTTTGGCACTTGTCACACAAAACGTATTTTCTATCAACAACTTAAAAAAATTGATTGGCAAAAATAAAAAGTATACAAATTGTACTAGATTTGTTATCTTTTACGTAATATGGCCTACTGATTCGCAGCAAAATTAGAAATAGAGACATGAAGCAGAATTCTACATGCCAAGCAGAATACATGTATTTCAATTCATTTAAACTTGTGTATTCTAATTTTGCTGCTTACAGAATTCTGCTCATGTGTTTCCAGCATTACAGTTTTTTTCTGCTTATGATACCAGAACAGCTATCCATAAATTACGTTCTAGTGGTCTTAGGATTCATGGGTTCTTCTACACATAACAACATTAAAAGAAACAAACATTTCACTAAAAATGATTGCTTGGTTTCATTTAGAATTTTATAAAATATTTACCTTGGCCTATCAAATTGATTTTTTTGTTAATGCTACCGAAAATAATTCACTTATCTAATTTTTTTAGTTAATTTAATGTTGACACGAGCACTGTCACTTGTTAAACCACGAACGACACTGTAAATATTTTTATTTTTGATTCTCTAATCGAACCCATCAAGAACAATTTAAACAAAAGTAAAACTGAATTAATCGATTTTGGTCGGTAAACGATGTTTGATTTACATTTTTTTTCTCTTTTTATTGGATATAATTACACACATATTGACCAGCCTAAACACCGTTTCCGTAAAACAATAGGCATATGCAAACAAAATGCGCTGCGAATACAGTGCATAACCTAATAAGGGAACTCAATACTAATTACGCAATGCGGTGTGACGGAATGATCATCAGAATTTATCTTTTAATAATCCAATTGTTACAACTACGAACTACCCTCACGGAATTTGTTCTGATAATTTTTCTTAAGATAACTGTTGGCTAGGTCCACTAATTGAAAGGCTCCCCACATGAAACTTGTCCTGAAAAATTTTCTGGGAATAACTGTTGGCTATGCACACTAATTGAACCACTTTCCAGACATGACACTCTAAAGATTGAATTTATAAAATTTTTTACATTTTATATGTACCTTTCATTCAAACGAACTTTCCCGGGCTCCCCGCACGAAACTTGTCCTGATAATTTTTTCGAGGATAATTGTTGGTCATGCACACTAATTGAACCACTTTCCAGTCATGACACTTTAAAGGTTGAATTTATACAAATTTATAAATTTTATATGTCCCTTTCATTCAAACGAATTTTCCCGGGCTCCCCACATGAAACTCGTCGTGAAAATTTTTCTGGGATAACAGTTTGCTAGAGTCACTAATTGATATTCATTCCAGACATGACACTTTATAGGTTGAATTTATACTAATTTTTAAATTTTGAAAACAATTTTAAATAAGTTTTCTTGGTATATAGCCTATTAATTAAACAATTTTAGTTAATTTATGTTAACGTTTCGAATATCAATTATATTCATCATCAGAACATTCTAAAAAAAAAAAAAAAAATTGGAAAAGAAGGCTCGCAAGAATTAAAACAACATAACAACTTAAAAATGTGCTGAGTTGATTACTGCAAAGATGAACCGGTTTTCCAGACGTTCGAAAACCTTCCGATTGATGAAGAAAGAATTTTTTAGTCTTCTATTTTTAGGATAAATCTGCTCCTTCCGGCATCTTAACAAAAACAGCTTCTTATTCAATGCTTTTATTAGTTTATTGTTGATTTTGAACCAAAGATTGATAGACTTAACTTAGTCGTTTCCATATTTGGTTCTCATTTTCAAGAATAATAATTTCCCCGCCATAATTCGCGTCTGATCACGCGGTTGTTTTAACCCAAAATTTCAACCAGAAAAAGTAGTTTAGAATGATCGAAGGTTATTAGGCTTGTATTTATGTTGAAACCATTATTAAATAAGTTTTCTTGGTAATTTTTAAATTTTAAATGGGCCTTTCATCCGTTTGAAGGATTTTCCCGGGCTCCCCACATGAAACTTGTCCTGATAATTTTTCTGGGGTAACTGTTGGCACACTAATTGAACCACTTTCCAGATATGACACTTTAAAGGTTGAATTTATAAAAATGTTTACATTTTATATGGGCCTTTCGTTCAAACGGATTTTTCCGGGCTCCCCGCACGAAACTTGTCCTGTTAATTTTTACATATTTCGTTACCAAATAACACCATTAATAAAAGGAGAAAAACCCACTTTCCTTACCAAATAATACCACATAAAAGGAGATACTTGCAATTTGAGCAGCAGCGAATCAAATTTGGTGAGGTTAGTTAAAAGTAAATTTAAAAATTGTTTCAAGTCAAAAAAAAATCAAAGAATTATAGCTTAATTAAACTTACAAATACGGCTGAAATATACACAAATAGTTTAAGCTTTCATTTTCATTTTTCTATTTTATTTAATCATAAAATTATCTGTTTTTTTTTTTTTTTTTGGTAAACAAATACAGTATTAATCAGCCATAAACATAAAACAATTGCATTAAATACTAAATATGATTATTATGGGATAACATCATAATTTCAATATTATGCATAAATAATTAAATATTTTTTTAATACAATTTCGACATAAAATTTACAAAAAATTAATCAATATTATATAATTATATGTATATTATGTATATAATATGTACTAACTAATTTATGCGCTTAATTGAAATTTGATCTTTAGGCTTATATTAATTACATGGACATGATTTATAATTACGTTTTACCTGTGATAAGTAGATTTGAAAAATTAAAAGAATTGCATCAGTAAATAAATTTAAGCATTAAAGTAATACATTTAATTATTTAGTTTGAAGTTTTTCTATTTCTTTAAAACGCTGTATATGTACATACTCTCGTATTGTACAAATAATTTGTAATACAAAAAGTTTTCGAAATTATAAAAAAGTTTCTTGTATATATGAGTAAATTTTGTACATAACACAAACTAATATATGTACATATATGTAGTTTCTATAATTTTTACAGTGACAAATTAATTTATTTATTTTAAAATTAATGTTTTAGATTTTTGTTTATTTTTATTTTTTAAAGAAAGAATTAAAATCCTTAAACTTTAAATTAGATTCGTTTCTATTTCTAAAACGTTAGTTATAGTTTTATGTGTTTATTTCATTTCTTAAAATGTAAAAACCAAATAAAAAATTGTTGGAAATGTGATTCATTAGTAACTTGGTAATACGAGAATACACTTGCAATTAATTGAGAAAAGTTTTTGTCATTGCATTCGTTAATGTAAGGTGTTTACCCAATTATACGAGTACCTTATTTGTTGTAAAACATTAATTTTTTCTAGTGGAAATTCTGTACATTTAATTATAAAAAGTATGTAGCATTTGTTTTATTGGTTTTAAAGAAATAACATTATGAATTCACAATTCTTGCTAAAATGAAATTTGTCCTGCTGAGACCAGTGATTTTCCATGGTTGCTAATTCGAACGTTAAATCTTCTAGTTCGGTTAACCGAAAAAAATTAATTTTCATTATTTAAGCCAATTAAATTTTTTTTTAAATTTTTTAAATTGAAAATAATATTGTATGTACTACACATTCTGTCAAGAACCAGAAATTTTAACAAAAACAAAGAAATAATTTTGGAATTAGTATATCGAAAAAACTAAATCCGATTTTTCTTTTCGCTTTTCAATGGGTGCGCACAATTCTGAAAATCGACATCATCATTAATTCAAAAATTGATACGTCATTCATTCCCCCCCCCTTCCCTAACCCCTTCCTACCCCCTTTTCATTCTTATAAGCATTTTATCCAATTTTCTGATGACTTGTCATCAAAGACAAGAAAGTATTGCAAAAAAACTGTCGATCGTTAAGGATTAATTTGTATTTCAATTGTATGTACATCAATTACGCGAAATACTTAATTGAAGAACAGTTAAATTAAACAAGCTTAAAGACAACAAAATATTTCAAAATGAGTCGAAACTAGTACTCGGTTTACAACCGGCACCCCCTCAGTAAATGGCGAGTATACGAGAAAGAAGAGACGCAACAACTACCACAACAACGTTTCAGTTTTGTAAATATACATGTGCATGTACATGGCGGAAATCTTCTAAGACGGAAACTCAAGGAGCCGAATTAAATTCCTTAATTGTTCTGTTCGTGGTTTTCCTGTTAAAATTTAGGTGGAGATTGTAATGGGAGTTGTTGAGAATGAGGAGACAGCGAAGGGATGTAGGATACTTATCAGGTCTACTTGTAGTGAATCCGTTAAGTGCTGAGATGTGGAAAGTTGTTTTTGCCTTTTTCCGAATATTCCGAAAATTTAAATTAAAAGGTAGATTAATCGTTATCTCCACAACTCATCACGAATGTGTACACATCGCAATCATTTCACTTCACAAGTTATCCAGAACCACGTGCGATTTTTGATGCCACTCACTGCAAATGAACTGACATTCAGTTAAGACATTTAAATTGTTTGATTCTTTAAATATTTGTGCGAATAATTAATCGATTTTAATAATTCATTTAAATGTCTACTTTTATAAATTGTTTTTTTTTTATTTTATTGAAACAAAATAATAATAATATTAATTCTTTAACTAAATCTAAAATTCATAATAACCAACTTTACTTTGTAACAAAATATACATATTGTTGTGCAACCATCCAAATATATTTTATCAATACATGAATACACATAATCATCCCAACATATTTTACAAGATATTATCAATAATCATTTATTTTATAAGATATTCCAATAATATATTACCTATACATAAATTCATATAAATACTTTTATAAGACATTATCAATGCATAAAAACATATAAGACGATATCAGTACATAACTTTACATATTTTATAAGTCATTACCCATATGCATAAATATAAATGCGAGACAAATATAGGTCAATGTGATGAGTCCGCATTCCAACAGTATTCAATTACAAAAAAATATATAAAAACAAACAAAAGTGAAAAAAAATATATTCGTACAATAAAATAAAACTGTTGAAGTATATTTATGCATTTGGAGTAAATTCAGGCAAACAACAAAAATAAAAGCTCAACATGTTATTAACTAGCATAACTTGAGGCGTAAAGTAAACGCACACGTGCCATGCATAATGGAAATAAACCAGAGAACATTACCCCGAAATATAATAATGCGAATTAAGCTAAGTAATTAATTTATCGAAATTACAAAATCAAAAAAAAAGATTTATGAAAAAGAAAGAATTTGCAAATTTCACAAAATTAAAAAACAATAAATTGTTATTGGTGTAAAATATTAACAAAAATTTTGTATATAAACTCAGTTTTAAAGTTCATAAATTATTAGTCCACCGATCAATCAGTCCACCGATCAATCAGTCCATCGATCATTCTATCGATCGCCCAGTCGATCGGATATAGTAATTTTCTGAACTTCATCGAATATAATTCACGTAACATTTAAAACAATCAAAAATCTTAAAAATAAGTAATTGCTAGTATAGTAAAGTACAAATCAGTGTAACCTTTGCTGAGTTGAAACAATAAAAATATCAGTTATAAATCATCGAGTTATCATCTTTTAATCAAACAATTGGCACCTATTGAGAAGACATAATCATCCGAGCGTAGAACAAATTGGAGAAACAGAGCAAAACATAAGCAGAAAGAAAATCCCTTTACTGGAAAATAACACAAATTGGTAAGTATATTCATCGGAATCAGCATACTAACATCTAACAACAAAGGCTGCAAGACATTTGAGCACTAAGCCTTCGCACGGAAAAGCGAAGGGGGGATTCCAAAACGTGAGAAAATCATGCGTATGCCCCGTGACTCACTTGTCCGCTACAGTATCCTCACTCCATACTAAAACTGGTGCTATCAGCACCGTCTCACTGTAGGTGACCATAGGAATTGACTTTACAGAATCAGCCCCCACCAGCGGTAAGCTGATGACGACAATGACTCGACACTTCTTCAGCTCGAACGTAAATCAGTAACTACATAGAAACAACAACCAACAGTATAGCTCAATACGTCAAATTCATCGAGATAAATCAATTAGTCTATTCTATTTAACCCAACAATAATTTAGTAAATCCAATTCGGTTACATTAGAGATCAAATTAATAATTTCTTCGGTAGCGGCATATTAAGTTAGTCATTTAACTTAGATAAATGATCATGATACTTATCTGTTAGAAATCAATTAGCTTAGCCTAGGTACAATCAACCAATTCATATCGGTTAATAATAAGTCAGTCACAATCTCAATACTTCAAACATCCGAATATCAACATATAAAGCGAAGTACCACAACATTCAACGTTCAATCCCCACATTACAACATATAACATTAAATACAACCTAAATCCCAGAAACACACAACAATATGGACACGCTTTGGTTTGACTTGACTGTTCTGCCGTACGAATCAAAACATATATTCCCCAGGGCTTTATTATCGTGTCCATTGAACTGAAGTAGCAATAATAATAACCGAGATACACATACACGTATCCATCCTAAAGCCCAGATATAAACTTGTTTATAATACAATACAAACGAAAGTTATTTTGGTTTTCGCTGACTTGTGATCTCAATTAATAGTTGTATAGTACAGATTATAAAAATACTTTATTATGATCACAACATTTATTTACAAAAATTTTTAACAAATTTTTAAAAAACTAATTATAATTTCGCCATCTAAGATGGCATCCTCAGAGTTTTTATAATAAAAGTACTAAAATTCACGACATCGTTGTTTGTATTTATACTCCAAATTTTTTTGTATACTTGAATAAAATAGAGTGCATCGGTCCTTGTTCCGCATTCATTATTTCTCCTCCCAATTTGCTAATCTCCATACTCTCCAAAACATCTAAACGTCGTCGGTCATAGCATTCATGTACTAGTCTAATTGTTTGTGTGTTGAAAGAATGGTTGTTGTCTCGCATATGATCGGCGACCGCTGACTCTCCATTCTTCTATTTACCATTGCATTTTGGTGTTCTTTGCATCTCGTTCTTAATTTTCGCCTTGTCTGGCCTATATGTTTTTTATTACAATTTTCACAACTGATCTCATATAACCCTGATTTCTCCATTGCCTCAACTCTGTCTTTTAGCTTTGTGGTTAATGTATTTAACTTTTTAGAGCTTTTGTTTGCTATTTCAATATTGTGTTTTTAAAAAAATGTTCTTATTTGATTTGTAAGGGGGGAGTATTCGATCGATATAAATTGTTTATCTCTTTTTTCGGGCCGATGTGTTGTTTGGTAATCACGCTCGTTCATTGGAATATTGAGTAGTCTAAACACCATACTATTAAATGCTGCTCGTTTATACTGATGGGAATGATGTGAATTTACAGGAATATATCTTAGTGTAGTGCTTGGTTTTCTATATATGCTGAATGTTAAGTTATTGTGTTCGGTTCTTTGAATGGAGATATCTAGAAAAGGGATTTTGCCATTTTCATCTTCTTTCTCGTGTGTAAATTTTATCGTCGGGTGAAACGAATTTAACCATCGCAGGGTTTCTTGGAGCTTTCTTCTGTTGACAATGCAGATAATGTCATCAACATATCTAAACCACATTTTTGGGAATTTTTTGTCAGTCGATATCTCAGTTTCGAAGCGACACATGAACAGGTTAGCTATGAAACTAGAAATTGGGTTTCCCATGGCTATTCCATATTTTTGTTTGTAATATTTACCTCTAAATTGAACATATATTTGATTAATGCACAGCTTTGCTGCTTCTATATAGGCGTCGATTTGGTTTTTTGAAATGTTTTGTGCTAGTAACCAATCTTCCACATATTCTAAAGCAATTATATTCGGTATACTGGGATAGAGTGATGTTACATCGAAGGATACTAAAATTTCGTTCCGTGTTATTGTTTTGTGGTCAACTACAAACGAAAGTGCACAGGATCCCAGGAAATGCTAATTGCCTTTTTAATGGCATTGCCTTTTTTTTATTTTCTGTCGTACATCCAAATCAATTAATCTATGAATTAAAATAGATCTATAATTTTTGGCTGGGTTTCAGATATTTAATACAGATATGTATATGTTACCTTACATGAGTTTTATTTACAGTTAATATCTAATTACTGTTGTATGTTATATTATAATTAATTTATTGGTCTAGATTAAAGCTTGATAAGTAGTTTAAAGCGGGAGGCAGCATCGGTTACAGTTATATTAGTCATCAAAGTTTGATATTATTAAATCCAAATGTTGTAGAGATATTAATTTGAATTTGTTACAGCGATATACATTTAAATTTAAATGGTCTTTGAGTTTAGATTTATAAGGAGTATTTAGTAAAAGCTGACTATAAGCATTATTATTATTAAATACCTTTATATTTTATTAATTTGTTTAATTTATTATATTTTTTCCAACTTTCAAATATCAAATATTAAAAAGATAGCTAACAGTTATAAAATAAAAATATAATTCAACAAAATCTTAATTAGATACTAGTAATTTGTGATGCCTGAAGCAGCTAGAAAAAATTTAGAAACTGTCTAATGGCAATGACGCCAGAATCAGACAATTACTTCAGATTTTTAACTTATTTGAGAAATGATAAAGGGTGAAAGTATTAGTTGAATGATATTAACAAAACTAACAAACATCTTGAATTTCATTAAAAATTCCAATTTACCACGAAAGAAAACACAAAAACAAAAAAAAATTAAATTAAAAACATAATTAAAAAATTAAACAGCAACATCAAAAAGAAAATCAATTGTGCAATTTTCAAATAGCCATTCCTTTAACAGCGAAACAAATTTTCTTTTAGATTGAGTACTACGAAATTTTTCAGGTAACTTATTATAGATTGTGGGCGCTGTGACAAGAAAATAATTTAAAAAATGAGTTTTATAAAAAGATGAAATTACTTTTAGATGCTTGTACTTAATGCGTAATGTATAATTATGACAACCCAATTATGGTTACCATTCATATCATAATAAATCTTTAGCACTTTGAACACATAAAGGTGTTTTAATGGAAGAATGAAGCTTTTCACAACGGCCATGATTGGAAACACTTTGATTTGAAGAACATTGATCTAATTATATGTTTTTGTTATCTCAACAGGAAATGTCATAACGCAATTTTTATTCAATTAATGAATGATAGAATAATTTAAGAACCAACAGCGGACATTATGCTCAAAGGAGATACATTTTCCTAATCGAAGCATGCAGGGTTTTTTCTAAATCATCTATGTGGCATTTCCAGTTGAGGCGATAATCAACATTTAAACCCAAATATTTGATATTATTGTCCGATTCAATCAGTACTATGCACCCAGTAGTACAGGCGGATTTATTCTAGGACATTCAAAATCGTGAAATACTAATTCATTACGAACGAACGATTTTCGTTTAAATTAAAACATATAGTTTTAGTTTTTGGGCTAAATAATAATCTGTGAACTGCAAACCATTTACTTAACATTTCTAAATCATAAATGATACTAAATACTACCGAATAATAATTAGAACAGTTATAAGCAAATTCCATATCGTCTGCAAATGCTACAACCTTTCCCTTGAAATGCTGCTTAAATATTGAATTAATATAAATACATTAAAAATATTACTGGGCCCATCCCTGCATAACTCCGGCATCTAGGACAACAGAATTATTCAGACAATCATCAATGCGAACCTTTTGTGAACGACTGGTGATAAATGACCTAAACCAATTATACACTACCTCTGAAGCCAATATTGCATAATTTACGTAATAGAATTTGATATTCGACCATATCAAACGCTTTATTTATATCCACGAAAAGAACAGCCATCAATTTAATGTTATTCAATCCTTCATGAAGTGGATTCATCAATTCGATTAGCGCATATTCAGAACTAAGCCCAGTTCTAAACGCAAATTTAGAATCGCTAAAAAAATCATCCTTTTCAAAAATTGGACCAACCTAGATTTAACTGCTTTTTCAAAATTGTTTGATAAGATAAAAATAATTAAAAAAATTGACTCATCCTTTATACCTCCAATACATTTAGAAGAATTGTTCTTACTCAAAATTTCATCTACAAGAATCCATTCTTTCTTGTTGTTACCAGAAGCATCATGAAATTTTTTAGTATATGTAATACTAGTCTTAGCTTCCTTAATTAAATGTTTTATTTTAACGGAATAATTCCGATACTATTGTCTTTTTAATTTATAATTTGGAGTGTGATTTGTGTGCTTTTTCAATTTACCATGAAGAATTTTTTTTATTGATCTTACAAATCAAAAATTTATTAATCCACGGATTTAATTTCCGATACTTTTTATTAGGTTTAACTGGAAAAGTAGACTGAGAAATATAATCTGTTAACAACGAGGCAAAACCATCAAATACTCTAGATACATCTTCAATCGATAAGGCCGAATCGCAAGATTCAAATAGTAAAAATTTATTCAATAACTCAAAATCGTTATATGATTTACTATGCAATTTTTTCGGCATGACTGGCTTAACAATTATCACAAGATTAATAAATATACCAGAATGATCAGTTATTTGTGGATTATCAATTGTAGATGTAATATACATGATCAATATAGGTTGACGTATTACCAGCAAATCTTGTAGGCGCATTTACTTCAGAGAATAACCCATGGCTTGACATTAGAAATTTGTAATTATTGATTAAAATTGGTTTATCAAAAATATTAATATTTATATCACCCAAAAATAACACGTTCTTAGATTTAACATTATTCAAAAATGGGCTTAATTCGTTTAGAAATCGCATATATATGTATATGATTGCAGTCTATAAACACAAAAAAAAGAAAATTTCACTAAAAAGAAGGTCACTAAATTATAATCTGTGCAACAATACAAGCACAATAATTATTGTTACAACTAGCATGAAAGTTGAAACCTGGAATATTATAATTGTCAAGTTCCTTGTCACTAATCCATATTTCGGACTAACAAATTACCACGGGCAAAATTTTTAGAGAATCAATGGGCTAGATACTCGATACTCAGATAAGCAGTTATTTTTTGCGAATTTGCTAGAAATGTTATGCACGATAATTTAGCAATCCAATTTGTTTCTGAATTTCAGAAAATGGGCTACTTTAATGCACTTTGACGTTTGTGCTGAATACAAAAATATATTGTTTCTACGATAGTGCAGTAACCTATGCTTTCGATGATGATTTCTGAATTTAAATTATATAAGAAAAGGAGCCTTTGCGTCGTACACTAAAATCGTGTGGAAATATTCTCATTACACAACGATTTCTAAATATTGCTACACGATTTGTGAAAACCCAAATGTTTTAATGTTTTAATAAATTTTTGTTGATCCGTACAAGTTTGTAATTTTTTATGTTTCTACTTATTTATAAATGTTATAGGACTATTGTATCGTAGAAAAAATAGCGTGTATAACTCGTGTGAAAATGAGTCATTGCAATACTCAAGTGATTGCAGCCCTCGCTATCGCTCAGGCTGCAAATTTCACTTTCGTATTGCAATGACTCGTTTTCTTCACTACAATATACTATTACTTTGCTAAAATAATCGAGTAGTTTACGCACGCAAATTTTCGATTAGCAAACCCGCCATATTTGCAGAGTTGCGAATTGCTAGAGTATCGAGTATCTGGCCCAATATGTCATAAAAAATTATCAAAATTGTTACGCATACTACGGATATTTTGATGTAAAATTATAAACTTAGTATCGGATTAGTTGAATTAATCAGGAGAGCACAAATTACTGAACGAATCTAAACAATTGTTTGAATTAATCAATGTATATAAATAAAAAAATTATTAAAAATAAAACCAAATCCATGAAAAATTGATTACAAATTATTTAGATCTTCAAATGAACTAATAATTATTAAAGGCTGCTCCTTGTCCTTCCTCATATATATTGTAGAATACTTGAATTTAGCTTTCGCCTCTGTTGCAGCTTTGTATAGTTCTCTAGTACTAAATGTTACGCTATCATTATCATAAATAGGGGTAGCATCATTTAGTCCAGAGCCGAAAATACTAGTTGACAGCCTTATTTTGTTCACATATTTTATTTCCCATTATCAAATCTATTGTTTTGTTAGATAACAGCTTGACAAAAATAACATCCGCCGATTTATTCGCTGTTATAAAACATTGTACAATTTCATTTTCGCTAAATGTTGGAATACCGAATCCATTTTGTACAATATTGATAACAGGAACTCCAGTTATTTCGATACAGGTTTCTCTAGAATCTTTTTCAAGATTATTTATACGAATATTGTGATTACAAATTTCCGCCCTCAGCTTATCATTTTTTTTTATAGACACTCGATTTTTTTGAAACACCTTCTCGTAATCTTTTATCTTAACAAATATTTTGGAAAAATTATCTTCATTATCCTCCTCATACCAATAAGTTCATTGAATAATGTATTTAAGGTCACACCAGAATTTGTTTCCTTTACTATGCGTTTAGCACGATTATTTAAACCAGTTACATTTTGTGTTACAGCAAGCCCAAGATTTACGTTTAGCTGGACTATCCAACTCAGATGCATCCAAAACAGCATAATACGCGTGAAATAGTTTTTGAAAAATTACACAATTTATATTTTCAAGGTTATCACCGCCTCGAGTAACTTTTTGTAGACATTTATTGCACGACATAATAAATAACAGTATGACCACAAAATAAAATCAATTAAATTTACAGCTTAACTGAATCGTAGAAACTTTGGAGGTCGTTTCTGTAAAATTATGAAAATGTTACATATCACCTTCATCCACTCATGTCTTCAGTTATATTCAATTATAGTACTTTTATTAAGTTTAAATTAAGGTTAATTAAGCAGCTTATAGGAAGAGGCTACAGTAGTGATCAGTAATTGAATCAGTCGGGCAAGGAAGCATTTTATCGAATTTAGCCAATATAAAATCAAATATTGTCAAATTTTTTAACTGGATATGGTAGATGAAAACTTATTCTATATTTAATAAGAAAAACACATAGAACATTTTTGTTCGAGTTCTTGTGTTACCCAAGTTCTCTATAAACTGTACAATTGGAGAGATTATACAGAACAACTGCCTAAAGGCTTTGCCACAGCTATTTCTCGCGCGATGCGATTTGCGTCTAATTTCGCACTAGATGCCATACTTAACAGCGAAGCGATTTTTTGTAATAACTGTCATAGTCATTGTTGAAATTGAATATGCAATTTCGAAAAGGGCACATCTCGAAAATTTTGACAAAACCGTTTTTTCACGTTAATGTGATGGAAATATATCCCCGCACCTATTTTGTTTGAAATAGGCACTTCTCTTATATTAATACTGCTACCAGTGTTGATTTGTATGAGAATAATTTCGAAAAGGTCACAACTCTTGGAGATGTGCCCTTTTCGAATTTAATGCATTTTACTAATCGGCGAAGGCGATATATCTCCGTCTCTTGCTGACGTGATTTTGATACATAAAAGTTTCGTAAAGTTTATACAGCACACTAGGTATAATATTATTGCAAATTCTTAATTAACTAAAAAACTGCTTATATCAATTTTTAATTTTTTTTTACTTACAATTATATATAAAAATTCATATTTAATCACAGTTAATTTCAAAATTAATTTCTAGTCTTATTTGTATATGATTAAACCTAATATGCATTTTTATTGAATAGTATTGGTCGTGTGATCTTCTTTCCGAATCACTTCACCAGCTCCTGGCATTTGTGAACGGTGATTTATTCCAAATTCGACAAATTTAAATCAAAAATTTCTTTTTCTTTTTGTGTTTCTCATTGTTAATAGACTGTTACTCGATTCCAAAAATGTTCGATCAAATTCAGATCTGAGTGATCACGCCGTTATAATGTGCTTAATTAATTCTGTCGTTTGCTCTGATTGAGGTATGGTTGGTCGTTGTTTTGCTGAAAATACAAGCTTACTGGGGACTTTAATTATCCGAACTGCAATGAAACATTCTTCTATCACCTCTAACGAATGAAGATTTATAAATCTTAATTATTTAGAAGGCATCATTCACAAGCAGTTGCTCGAAATACTTTGAAAGATCCGAGCCATTCCTTGTTTATCCAAACATAGTTTTGATGCCGAAAACGAGGAAAAAATACTATGAATTGACAAAATAAAAGCTAATCTGTTTGGTTCTGCAATGTACGTGGTAGTGGTCTTTTTCTGGCATGGAACATGACAATTTATTTTCCGGAAAATGGAATGATTGCGGTTGTTTACATTCATATTATTAACTCATCTAATTCTTGGTTATACCGAAGAAGATAAACCACCACGCTTGTGTTTTCAGCAAGATAGCGACCTGAAGAATACCTCGAGGTAGCAAAATATTAGTTTAACGATTATGAAATGGGGGTCGCGCAATGGCCAAGTCAGTCACCTGATCTGAATCCGATCGAACATTTTTATAATCGAGTAAAAGTCTATTAACAATGAGAAACACAAAAATAAACAGAAATTTTGGAATTGAAATTTGTCGAATTTGGAATAAATGACCGTTCACAAATGCCAGGAGCACACGACCAATGTTATTCAATAAAAACGCATATTAGATCTAATCATGCACAAATAAGAGTAGAAATGAATTTTGAAATTAACTGTTGTATTATTTTGAAAATCACTGTACGTTTATGTTTCAGGAATTTCGAAAAGGGCACATCTCTTATGTATAAAATATATAAAAAAATATATAGAATAAAGATTAACATTAAATATTTATATAATTTTCGATTACTTTTTGACCCTACATGTACCCTTAAAATAAATTGTATAAATTTATTTACTACTTTAGAAAATAATTAGTTTTCTTCAATTCCTGAAAAATTTAATTTTTCAGACATGTGCCCTTTTCGAAATTGCATATTCAATTATTTTGTACAGTTTTTGAATACCTGCTCATTTATTTAATAATTGTGTATTGTACAGACATCAAAATATTTAATTATGCCAACATTTTATTTTTAGTTTTTGATAATTTTGTATGTACATATATGTAGTTGTAGGTTGTACAATTTCTTATCTTCACTTAAATGTCAAAAAAGTGAGGTTACACATGCTTCCAAAAAAAATCGTATGTATGTGGCAAGTTTCCAACCGCGAAAAAAGTTTTTTCTCCAATTGCGAAATTTCAAACTTCGTGCGATAAAATATAAAATGAATTATATTTCAAAAGATAAATGTATAGAATTTAAAGATTATAATGATATTTGATAGTTTTTCATACATTTAGTATCAAATCTATTCTAGTTGCAGTAGAATTAGAAAAGAAAAAAACAAATCGCATCGCACGAAAAATAGCTGTGGCAATGGCAAGGCCTTAACGTAAAATCTAACAAACATGTCGAGTGAATTTTTGTTGTTAAAAAAAGAAAACATTTAGATCTACCTTATCCAGTTAAAAAAACGGAAATATTTGTTATTAATTTGACTAAATTCGATAAATTGCTATCGCGAACTCGAACAGGCCTGAATAAAAAAACACACCTAATGATTAGTTATTCAATATTTAATTATTATATTCCTTTCATATTCTATTATGGAGTGATGGTTGACAGCCTCCTCGCGGCGCATCCTAGGCAATGTGCTGTAGATCGAACGGTTGTGGTATCCAATCCCTACGTAGTAGAGAAACAGTATAGCAGATAGTCAACAAAAAGATGAGATGTCGGGTGTAAACAATAACGTACTCCAGGTGGGTCAGAACTTAGCTTCTAAATCCCGCCCCGGTTTACCAGGCTGCTCCGCGGATTCTGGAGGGAACATGACATTCTGGCAACACGACATTGCAAAGGAAATTGTCGGTAGGCAACCTGGCTGACCCTTTTCCTAGTACTACCGGAAGCACGGAACAAGACATAAATGTATGGCCCTTTGGTGGAAGAAGTACGGCACTTCATAGAACACCACCGTCAACTCCACCGTCAGGGAGCACCACACTGTTCAGTGAACTTAACAATGAGAAGGAAAATTCCTCTCCTATGAAGCATTCATTAGTCAATCAAACTTCTGAAATCGTGCAAAGTGCACAACAGATACAATAAACAACGCGGATTTAATAAATAAAGTTGAGCAAATGGAGAAGTTAATCGCGCAGCTAAACAATGAAGTTGTCGTGCTAAAGAAAGAAAACATTATGCTAAAGGAAACAGTAAATAGAAATAACAACGCAGGAAACTCAGCATTAATGAACAACCAATTTCAAGTACTCAGAGAACAAGAAGAGTATCACACTGATGAAGATGAGCTTGAAAAAGTAACAAATTGGATACTACAGAGAGCCAGGAGAGCAAATAAGAAACCAAGAAAAGAAACCAACCCAATTAAGAGGAAAGCTGAATCATCACCAGAAGTTGAATCAATTTAAACTCACTCTAAAACTACCAATGCAATTACTGCATCAAAAGTGCATGAGCCAGAAAAGAAGAAACATGTTCCACCCCCAATCAATATTCTAGGAATATCAAATCACGGTAGTATTCAGAAATTGATGAAAGAAGTAGTACGAAATGATTACAAAGAAATATCGCTCAATAATAATATCTGGAAAATAAATACAACAGAGCCTGAAGACTATAAAGCTCTAGCTAACAAATTAAATGCTGGTGGTCTCCAGTGGTACACCTACGAGGATCAATTAAAGTAATGGCAAGAGGTCTACACCCAACTTCCTGAAAAGATGAAATCATTAAGGACCTGCAAAGCAAAGGCCTGAAAATAGTTGATGCAGTCAACATTATTAGAAAAGAGAGACGAGTTAACAGGGAGGGAAATGTTGAAATCAATAGAAGAGGTCTCCCACTTCGACAACCAAGAAAAAATAGATAGTATCTATAATATTAGGGCTATCCTTAACCTCAGAGTTAAAATAGAAACACCGAGAAAGGTCACTCGAGTCAATGCAAAAACTGTCAAGATTATAATCATACACAGAAGTACTGCCATCGAGAAGCAAGATGTGATAAATGTGCAGCAAAACACGCAGGAAATGATTGCATAGTTCCCCGAAATACAACACCGAAGTGTATCAACTGTAATGGCCAGCATCCGGCCAATTACAGAGGATGTGAAGTTGCAGTAGAACTACAAAAAATGAGAGATAAATCACGCAAACCAGTTACATCAAGAAATGTACAATCTATTATAAAAAACACGGAGCCAAAATGGTTGACTCCTAATCCTAACACACAAAGAGAGCGAGTAAATGAAAATGTTACTTATGCACAAGTAGTTCAGCAAACAGAGCAGAAGCAGCTCAAAGTGGATCTCGTTTTACAGGACATACTGAGAAATCTAGAGAACCTCAACAAAAGACTTTCTTCACAGGAAATGAGTCTGCAGAACGCGCTAGAAGAAATGAAATCACAAACTAGTTTCAATAAAAGAATAGAAGCAAATTTTGATCGAGTGTATCAGAATATAAATTATATAAAATCGAATTATAAAATAAAGAAATGAATAAAACATTACGAATTGTAACCTGGAATGCAAATGGGCTATTGCATCACATTCAAGAACTAGATATATTTTTAAATATGCATAATATAGATATATGTCTTATATCAGAAACCCATTTCACCATAACTTCATTCTGTAAAATAAAAGGATATAATTGCTACCATGCATTACATCCAGAGAACAAAGCTAGAGGTGGATACGCTATCCTGATAAAAGATCACATAAAGCATAACGAAGAACTTAAAGTTGAGAAGCTTTCCATGCAAGTCACAACAATCAAAATACAATTGAACAATAATAAAACTTGTTGTATCTCAGCAATCTATTGCCCCCCAAGATACAATCTCAAACAATGAGATTATACTAATCTTCTCAAAATATTAGGAAGTGTCTTTTTAATTGGAGGTGACTTTAATTCAAAAAATACCCATTGGGGATCACGGTTAACGACCCCTAAAGGAAAAAAAACTTTTCGCAGCAGGCAAACAACTAAAATATGAATTTCACTCAGGCGGTACACCAACCTATTGGCCCTCGGATATCAGTAAGACTCCAGATCTAATAGACTTCTTTATTACAAGAGGAATTTCAGATAATTATATCCATATAGAGAACAGTGAAAGTTTATCATCAGATCATTCACCAATTATTATGATACTTAGCTAAACAATTATTATGAAAGAGAGCAACCCGAAATTAACGAGCTTCAAAACCAATTGGGATCACTTTCAAACACGGTTAACAGAAAGAATTAATCAGCAGAACCCAATTCAGGGATCAGTCCAATTAGAAGAAGAACTAGATAATCTCATCTATAATATCCAAAGTGCTGCGTGGGAAAGCACTCCTAATAACAGTCAGGAAATGAAGCGCAATGCTAGCTATCCGGAGGAAGTGAGGGAACTACTTAAAATCAAAAGAAAATCACGGAAGAATTGGCAAAAACATCGAAACCCGGAAAATAAGAGGGTATTTAATCACTTGTGTAACAAATTAAAATATCGAATAAAAGACATTAAAAACAGTCAGTTAATAAATACCTCAGCACTCTAACTGGGCAAAAAGATACTGATTACTCATTATGGAAACAACTAAGAATCTTAAAAGATCCAAACTTCAGGTTCCTCCAATTAAAGATAAAGACAATTGGGCTCGAAATGCTAAACAAAATGCTGATTTGTTTGCAAATCATCTTGAAGAAACATTCCAACTTTACCCAAAACAAACGGAAGAGGAAAATATTACCCCGATAAATAAACAGGATGAAATAAAAATTACACATATAACATTGAAAGAACTAAAATGGGAAATCAAGAATAATCTGAATGCGTATAAGGCTCCAGGATATGATCTTATAACGGGTCAGATAATAAAAGTGTTACCGGAGAAAGCATTGAGGAAACTAATGCATATAATTAATGCAGCATTTCGACTAAGATATGTACCAAGACAATGGAAAGTTGCAGAAGTAATTATGATACTTAAGCCGAACAAACCTCCGAACGATAAAGCTTCATAGAGGCCGATTTCTCTGCTACCAACATTATCGAAACTATTTGAAAAGGTTCTTCTTAAAAGACTAAAACCAATTATCGAAGAAAGGAATCTTATCCCCTCACTTCAGTTTGGATTTAGGGAAAAACATTCTACTATAGAACAAGTACATCGAATTACTGGTGTAATCGAGAAATCACTAGAAAGCAAACAAATATGCTCAACTATATTCCTTGATGTAGCGCAAGCATTTGACAAAGTATGGTACCAGTGGTTAGAATTTAAAATTCATCGAGATCTTCCGGAGCAATTTTTTAAAATTCTAAAATCCTACTTATCAGAGAGGCATTTCCGAGTAAAGTATGAGAATGAATACTCCCAGCTAAAAAGAATAACAGCAGGAGTTCCACAAGGGAGTGTTCTTGGGCCGATCCTTTATCTCCTATATACTAGAGATATACCAATTACAGAAGCAACTATGACGACTTTTGCCGATGACACGGCAATACTTGCAACAGCAAAAAACATCAATGAATCCACTAGTAAATTACAGAATGCTACTAAAATGATATGTAAATGGACAAAGAAATGGCGTATTAAATTAAATGAATCAAAATCAGTCCAAGTGAACTTTACAAATCTAAAAGTTAATCATATACCAATAATGATAAACTCTATAGTAGTACCGCATGCGAACACTGCTAAGTATCTTGGCATGACTTTAGATGCTAAACTTAGATGGAAGGAACACATAAAAAAGAAGAGAGAAGAACTAAACATAAAATTTAGAAAGACGCATTGGCTCTTAGGGAGACAATCTGAACTAGCAATCCATAACAAACTGCTGTTATACAAACAAATTCTGAAACCTGTATGGACGTACGGTAGCCAACTCTGGGGTTGTGCCAAGAGGACAAATATTAAAATCATACAAACAGTTCAAAATAAAATCCTGCGCAACAAAATACCTACAATGTCTGTACCAGCATGAAAATTTGGACATACGCTGTATGCTGACTACCACACCAACAAGAAGACTGCAAAGAATAAAACCATTGGACTTAATTTTTTGCACTAAGGTGTTAATTGATAATGTGTTTCAGAATTCTTAATAAACGTTTGATAATTTTTTAGTTTGGTTTTAAATTAACAGTGATAAGTAACTTTGATTTGGACTTTCAGAAATACCGGAGAAACCGTTCTGAGCTTTCCAGAAACTTTAAGCATCCAGCGGATACTATTTTATTATACTTATTACTAAAAAAACATGGTCGATTGTTACATATGTATAATACATTTAAACAAATCTTTTCAAAACTTAATATAAAACTCGCACTACCAAACGTCGTTCATTGCTTGGCATTATGAATTTAAATTTTAAGTTTTGATATATTACATTTTATAAAATATATATTCCGCATACATCAAAATGCCTTTATTAATTCAATTCACAATTTTTTTTTTCTTGTGCAGAATACAAAGATAATCTGGGTGCCTTTTCAGTTCATTCTTTAAACTTCAATCTTGAGTACAATAAATTTTTTTTTTTTTATACTTTCGCGTTTTGTTTTGTTTCCTATTGTGTTTGATTGAATGTGATATAAAAATGAAAATTTATTATATTAAATTGAATAATGGTGTTTTATAATAACGTAATAATATTATTATTTTATTAAAAATTATTAAAAACCCATTTATTATATTTTCCAACTGAATGAAAATTGAAAATTTGTACAAAAAAAAAAAAACTTTATTGGAAAAATTAAATTATATTTTCTCATTTTATCGTCTTGGTTTTAAAGCTTTTTTTTTAGTTGTTTAGTTACGGTTTTATTTAGTAAAATATAATTTACGGTTTAATAATTTTTTAATCATATAAAATGCATTTTTTATTAAAACTATATATTTTATATTTATAAAGTCTTTAAAGATATTTTTTTAAAGAATCAAATGAAAAATCTCTCGTCTATATGTGTATTTATTTTATAAGTTATTAAAAACAAAATCTAACAACTTTGATATAAAGTAAAAAAATAATAAAAAGTACGTACTTAGTTTAATCTAATTTATATTATTATTTTTTTAGAACGAACAATTTTATCATAACATTTCGTGTATTTTTTTTTTTTTTGTGCTAAAGCTCCTTTAGTGAACGAGAACAAAAAAAGTATATAAAACGAAAGAAATTTAATTTAATTTAATAACATTAGCATATAAAACTGTAAAGCTGAAAATGTAAATTAAAATATCAATTAAAACTGAAAACAAAACAACGATGAAAGTAAATTTTTTCGTCATCATTATCTTAACCCACAACATAACCATTATTAGCTAGAATACTAATTTGCAATATTAAAAACAAAAAAAAAATCCTTGTATCCAGTTGGTAGTTTATTCTCGTTTCATGTTAACGTTTATTTTTATTATAATTTTGCTGTGTGCGATATTCCTCGGTTTAAGTCTTAATTAGGTCTATTTTCTACTTATATTCCAATTTTCGTTAATTTATATAGATGAAATTCGCAGGAACAAACAAAATTAAAAAATAAATTAAAATAAATGGCAACCAAAAGAATATAATATACTCGAGAAGAGGTTTGGTGTGTGCGGACTTGTGCGTTATTTTTTATTGTTTTTATTTATCCGGTCATTTAAAAGCCTTTTAAGGGCATTTACATTTTTGTTTTTCTGTATTTGCTGTTTGTTCTATATCATTATTTTGCTTTTGTTTTATTTTGTAAAGATCCGAAAATTATCTGATATACGAGAGTATGTACATATGAAAATGTTTTTTTTTTTGGTGCTTATGTATACACTGTTACAATGTAGTTTTATGTTGATTACATTTTCTTTTCCAGTTTTTTTGTACTACTTTAGAATAGACATTTGAAATTGTTAAGTTAATTTTTATTTTATCAATGAAAATTTTTTTTTTAATTTTTATTAGAACAAAGTTGACAATAAAATACCACGGATTAGCAATAGAGAGGAGCAAAGAAAAAACCAAATAAAATAATTGAATATTCTTTCTGTGTTAATTAAAAATATACTTTTACTTAGAAAAAAAAAAAATTAAATAATAATTGCTCTTGATAAAGATCCAGTCTCTTTCTTACGAAGCCATCGCCTAATTATGTATATTGTACATAATATTATTTAAAATTCAGAATTATATCACACTTAAATGTATTTATTTTCAGAAAATGTTAATTTTGCTAATCTTTTCGGCTTTTTTATGTTTGAGTGTGTATATACAATTTGAAATAAATAAGGTTTTATTTTCAATCTTAAGAGATAAAATAAAATAAACACAATTCATTTTAAACGGTTGGAAATTGATATTTTATTTGTTTAGTCAAGAAAATAAATAAGATAATTTTCAGTCTTTTGAAATGAGGGATGTTTAGTTTATGGTCAAAATGTAATTTTTATTTTTATTTTTTGGGATCTAATATTTAGATACTATTTATATTCATACTATATCCATAAATTTATGGTACAATGAAAATAAAAAACATCTGGAGATAAGTCTATATACTCATAGCATTTCGTTTCAAACTTTATGCTCGAAAGTTATAAAAGAATTTAACAAATCGAATATCGATTTTTTGAAACTGTCATCTTAAAACCTTACTCGAAAATTTAAATAACACCAAATTCTGGTACTTGCTTTGGAGTAATAAAATAAATTTGGTCTGCTTCCGTGCAATTTAAACAAATTTCTTAAAATACAGAAATGCCAATTCGTAACAATAATTATTATATTGACGATCGAAAAGCTGAAAATGCGTTATTTATCGCCCGTGAATAAATTCGTACCCGCATTTAAAAAACCTAGATAGCTTTGATATAGTAAATTTCATAATATTTGAGTGAACGATCAAAGCTTACTGTGTTTATTTTTTTAAATCTTTTTTAGAAATTACAATCATCGAAGTAAAGTTTGTCCAAACTTTCATCCCAGAAAAAACAAAACATGTTATCAGACGGCACTAATGTCATTTTCCACTTACACACTACTTTCTCTAAAGCTACTCCAATCCGCCATCTTGAAATCCCTCTAAACCGACGGAGTAGCAAACTACTCTATTTGTTTACATAAATATGTCAGAAATTCAAATAAAATTCGTTACATTCGAAATTTTATTTCAATAATTTTTTAAATTATGTACATATATTGAAATGGTAAAATTATAATTATTAATTAATAAATTAATTAAAAGTTTAATTTGTTGTGTGTTGTGGACTTGTGATATTACAGTTAATAAATATTTTGTTTAGTGTGTGTTGTTTATTGTTTATGTTTTGTTGAGAAAAAATGATTTTGGCATATTTTATAAAATTATTGGCGTCATCAGATACAATGTCGTCGAATAGTTGATCATCATCAGATAGTACATGATAGTACATGATTATCTGATTTAATTTCAGAAATTCGTGAACGGGATAATCCGACTTAAAGTTGCCCATGCGAAAAGACTGAGGATTGAAGGCTGATACTATTGTTTAATATTGTTATATTATTGTTAATTATGATAGTATATGCTGGGATTATAGGTAATTGTCGTCGGCGGAGAACAAAGGGAAGCGTGGTCTCAGTAGGAGCAAGGTCGATTCTCGGAATAAGCACTGTTGAGAAGCGGAAAGGTAAATAATTGATACGGTAATAATTGATGAAAATTATTTAGAATTTTAATAGAACAGAAAATCTGGATATCTGAATAAGCGCTATAGAACTGAAAAATAGCGATTAGATATCTGAATAAGCGCTATAGAACTGAAAAATAGCGATTAAAGTTGAATTCAGCGATTTGTTTTGATTGCATTTTTTTATTCTGGATCATGATTGCTATGATCATTTTTAATTTTACCGTTCTTTCAAATATTTTTTTTAATTTTTTTTTTTTAAATCATCAGAGTTAAGGTATAAACAGAACAAGAGCGTCGACGACAAGCGATGACGCCTGTCAAATTAAAATACACAGAAACTTACGATGCTAACAGAACCAATGTCGCTGGCGACGACGACAATATCGTCGAACTTTTTTTAGAATCTATTTCTAATTTTATCACAATGTTGCCAACTGTTTTCTATATATTTTTAAGTAGGCTTTACGATAGCTGTCGTAATATTAACCATTTTTTCAATCAATTTTTAGTCCTTTTATGTTTGTAAGTCGTTTGTTGTTATTTTTTAACGCTATGCGCTGACGCTCTTGTTATGTTAACTACAGCGATATCGCGGCGATACTTTTTTTTATTCGTCGACACTCGTCGCTGTCGCTCTTGTTCTGTTTATACCTTAAGTGAATTTTTAATTTTTTTATTTTTATTTTTAAATCGTAGTATGCATTGAGCGTTACGGAATCAGTAACCGGCTGACCTGGGATTTTATTATCATAGATATGCACATAAAAAGCAGCAATAAAAAATTAGATCAACCTACGTGAATCGCCAACACCCGCTGTCCATAACAGATTTACTGATGTATTCGTAGGGTCTCCCAGCAAGATCCATGATACCAAGGTATCTCAGCTGTCTTTTATTAAAGAAAATTTACGAAGTATTTGTGGAGAAATACACCATCTTGTTCTTCATTCATCTTATGACGCCATTTAAAGATTTTGGAAGGTTAACAGAGATGCAGAAATTATATAACAAGAAACACTACCAAACACGGATCAAAATAGAAAATGCTTTCGGTTTTTTAAAACAAAGATTTCTGCAATTGATCCGGTTGGATTTTTTTTACAGTAGAAAGGATGTGCATGCACGTGGCGGCATGGTGCGTTTTGCATAACTTCTGTATAAATAAAGAAGACCATCTGAACATAGATGAATGCATAGATGTGGAATCATTGGTTGACAACAAGAGAACCCCACCGACTGAAGTATAGCCTGAATAAAGGCGAGCGGGAGAAGAGAAACGAATAAGAATAGTAAATTCTTTTAGGACTATTGTATAATGGTGTTGAATTTTTTTTCTTGTGTTTGTTAATTGTTTTAATTGTTTTTTTTGATATTGTATATACTATTTATATAACGAAAAAAATATTTTCAATTAAATTACATTTAAAAATACCTTAGTTATTATTATAAAAAAATATGTAGGAGTTATTATCGTTAAAAAACGAAAATTAAATGGGCAAGAATACTATCCATTTGAGTTTCATTTTTTTGTAAAATGTCTCAACAGGCAAATGAACAATATATGAGCATTAATTTGGCGGAGTTCGAGGTAATGTTTAATCAAGACGGGAAAGCGATGTTGGATGGAGAATTTGTGATTATTGAGCGTATCATAAGTAAGTGTTTTCATTATTAATTTATTAATATTAAAATCTTTAATAATTTATAAATTATGGCAGCTGGACAACAATTATATGCAAAATTTGAACAAGTGGCAGATTTTTTTCTTTTGGCGAGAAATATAATTTTAGCTATTCCTGAAACGATAACATCAACTGAAGAGACCATAGTAGGTATTTAAATTACTTTTATAATATTTATTTTGATTTACATTTTTAATTAATGTTGTTAATATTATTGCTGCTGAAGAAATAAACTGTGATGTGCATGAAGAAATCTTACATGGTAATTTTTTATAAATTGGTCAAATGGAAAGCCACAATTACTAAATTTTTTTCTATCTATTTATTTTTAGGCGGCAATATTACATATAAGTGGTCCGACGACGAAAACAAATTATTACTACACCTATACCAAATGAATATGGACAACTGAGGGCCTTTGAAGTCATTTAAAATAAAACAAAATGTTATAGAAACATATCATTTAGGTCGAAAGCAGGTTTAAAACACAATATTACAAGTGGAAATCCTAGGAATGAGGCCGCATACGATAAAGAAATCTACAACTTAGTGAAAGACGACGATTTGTTAGTTCCAGGGATATGAGTGAGCGCTGGAAAACTTATAACGTAAGTTTGTGTAATAAACATATATTTGGTTTTCTAATTTATTTTTTTGATTTCAAACAGGGAACAGTCAATGCTCCCACCAGCAGTATGGCCATCAAATCAAACACCTTCTGAACCCGGGCCATGACAACCAGGACCTTCTCAACCCGGGCCATCTCAATCAGGACCTGGGTTCACATCAAGAAAGAATTTAGTCATTAAAACGCCCAGGGAATCAACAAATCAAAGGATGAGCATTAACACTTTACAAGAAAAACAGAAAAGGGAAAATCAGAGCAGAAATGATTTTGCAACGTATATGGCACAAACCAAAAACGCCACGAGGAAAGAATGGCGTTGTAGGAAAGAAAAGTTATGGCAAATAAACTACTGGCTTTATGAAATAAACTACTGGCTACAGGAATTATGTTTTTCTTTAATTTCTTGTTCACGGCTTCATTATTGTCCACTTTACAATTGTTGAACACAAATGGTATTTATGGTTTTACTATTTTAAAAAAACACCATTAAAATTAATTAACCAACAAAAAAATCCAACAGCCAGGCAAAGTTGACATTTTAATTGTCAAACTAGTAACTGGACAATTAATACGTATACTCACACATCCATACAAAAACCAAAGTCTTATAAAAATACTTTTTTGTATGTTCCACTTAAAATGTCAAAAATCTGTCTTTTAACAGCTCTTTTTAATTGGAATTTCATTTAAAATTACAATTTCTTCTGTAAATTTTAATAAAGATTGATTATTAAGGGTTTTGTATTATAATATAATAATATTACAAACTGATTGCGATTTGTTTTGGTTCAGTTGGAATTTACATTAAAAATAATGTAAATAATAATCATGTAATATTATTTTATACACCAAGGGTTTAGAGCCGAAGATTAAGTTTATAATCCGAGACGCGAAGACTATAGGATTTTATAAGACGCGAAGTTATATTAGTATAGAAGTTCTCAATCGTAGTTTATACGAGTAAATACTACTTTTTCCACTTCTAGCCCATTAAATACCAATTCTTACGGGGTTTTGTATTCATAACACAGCAAATTTGATAACGAAATTAATTATTCAATAATATTTACGAAAATCAATCACAATTTGAAATTAATAACTACATAATATGTACATGTTTTGCTATATTATGACTACGGTTTATGTTAAAGAGTATTATGTGTACCGAATGAAATTTGTGATTTGTACATGAAGAATTAAAACTAAACGGCAATATATAATCATTATTTTTCTGTACTTGTTCTATTGCACATATTGTACAGTTTTTAAATAATCGTATTTATTCAAACTTTTTGTTCATTTTACGGCGAGCATTCACCTTTTCATAATCCCATTTATTATGCATGGATGTGAACTTAAGCCGCATTGGCAAACTGCTTGCCAAACCATATGTTTTTTTGCCAAATTTTTCAACAGCTATGGTAGTAATTGCTCCGTCCAGTTCTTTACCTTTCTTTTTGATGTAATATTGGGGACCTGGAAGTGTCGAGAAATCCATTTTGACGTAGGTCTCGTCGTTTATTACGAAACAAGAATCTTTTCTTTCGTTCAACCATTTGTTGTGTTTCTTTGCTCGATCGATCCCTCTATTAAATAGTTCAACACTTCTTTTGGGGATTTTTGACTTCTTGTATGTCCGTAGATTATTTCTGGTTTTAGCTCGTTCCACAATCGATTTGGTTGTTTTGGTTTTTCTGGCCAAATCTCGCACAGACATCGAGGGATGTTTCGAAATGACTCTTACAATTTTCTGATCCAACATTTTATTTGGAGCACCTGATTTTTCTCCGGATCCGGGCTTGCGTGATACAGAAAGATTGATTTGACATTTTTTTTTTACATTTGTTACCGTATTATTGAAAACACCGGCCAATTTACCAATTTTTTTATTGGTATACTCGGGATGATCATTGCACAATCTAATTATTAAATCACATTTTTCTCCTTATGATGCGTCCATTTCGAAACAAATAAAACAAATGCCCAATTTGACGTTTATTCGTTTTTTTAAATTGTTTTTCTACAAAATAACGGTACCAGTTTTTTTCTTTTGCGTAGTAACCTATGAGATAATATAAATTTGGGAATCACAAATTTCATTCGGTACACATAATAAGTTAATATGAAACATTTACAATAAATTATTTTTTTAATTAAATTTAAATCTAATTTTTAATGGAGAAAATACCAAAAATTACAATCACATCATCATAGTAAATAGTAAGCGTACAAATTTGTTTTTTTAAATCTGTTGTTAATCTCAATCTCCTAATCCACACTGGGTCTCATTTGATACTGGTTTCTGGTATCAAAATACCAGTTGCATCGACACACAGTCTCAAACTCTCAAATGAATCCGGATTCTTCAATAAATATATATGTATGTGAATGTCGAAAAACAATGCCTACTAGATATATTCAAGACGGCATTGGTCAAAACACAATATGAAACAAAAAAATACAAGTCAAAATGTCCTTGAAAAATTTTTTTATTTCATTTTTGTTTGTGTGAGTGTGGTGAGACTGTAGAAACCAAAAAAATTTTGGTTGAAAAATGAATCCGCAACAAAACCGGTTTTATAGGTAAAGGGGAAAAAACGAGGAATGATACCGGACTCATGAGACCTAGTGTGGAGTAGCTGAATAACTTCAACTTGGTTCATTATTATATTGTTAAGTACAGTATTAACGGTTTAGTCCAAAACGTTATTTCAAAAACACATTTAATATGCCCGGGTTCGGCATTTAATATAATAAAACTGACAAAATTCACAAATTAAAGCGAGATAAAATACACCAGCGAATAAGAATATAATGAAGGATTTGCTTCTCATTACTGAAGTGCGTTTTATAAAAATCAGCCAAAAAAGTTTTTAAAAAAATTAACTATGTATAATTAAAAAATTGTTATTTAAATAAATTCTTGCATTCTTTATAATATAATAAGTGAAATGTAAGCAAAATACAGTTTAAAAGGTAAGCAAATTTATTATAATTAAGGTTAGGTTTTCCTCGTGTCTGTAAATTACACTACCCTGCAAATTATAACCCTGCTTTTATAAAAAAGTTAAAACTACATTGCTACATAACCTCAAACATGTCAAAAAACAGTGTTTTTTGCACTTTTAGGTTAGAATATCTCAAAAACCTGACGTGATAGAGCAATTCTGAGCCCGGATTCGGACCCAGCGTGAAAAATTACTTCGGAAACAACTATTCATTGTCCAGGGGCAAACTTTTGCAGGGTAGTGTTATTGTTACAATGCAAAATGGCAATAGCGTACGTATTTAAAACTAAATTATTTAATTAGGGTTTCTTTTTGGTGGATACTTCAGGACCGCGTAATCACATTAATCTCTTATTTTTTCCGTTTTTCAAAGTGTGCTGTTATTTTCGTTTGTGGCAATTGTAATAAAAATTGTGCGTATTTAATAAAATACAGTTCCCATATAAGAATTCATAAATTAGAATCAAGAGCGGTTTATAAGTGCCTGTTCAATAATTGTAAAAAAGCGTTTAGTAAGTATAATAATTATTTATCTCACTATAGAAATCCCCGAAAAAAAATTAAAAGTAACAACGCAAAGTGAAAGAAGCTTTTCTTATTCTAAATAAGGCTTCTTATTTAACCCGTAAAGTGCGTCGTGGAAAAAGTTGCATGACAGTTTCAGCGAAACGCAATTTTATATTCATTATTTTTTGTTCAATTAGAACGACACTAAAAATTTCGATTAGGAAGATACTAAAAATTTCAGAAAAAATTAAACGGAGTGGGGATAATTTTCGTTTTTTGAAAAGTAGAGCGGTCCCAGGGACCGCACAACGCTCTTTACGGGTTAAATCAAACATTTTAGAAAATATGCTGCGTCATGTTATGAAACATTTTCGAAATCAGTGTAGTTCAGAAATTAAATGTCCAATCGATGAATGTTGAAGAACCTTTACTCACGAAAAAACTTTTCGTAAAGTTAAAGTTTTTAAAAAATCACTCAGTCGCCTGAGTGTTGTTTTAATACCAGAAACATCAAAACATTCAACATTAGTGGGTTCAACAACTAGCTTAAACGCCGTTAAGAAAATCCTTAATAGAGATTCTGCGATAGATATTAAAAATTTAACCTCTGTCTGATTTATTTTTAAAATTGAAAAGGAGCATAATATCCCAGAACGTGTCATTTCTTTAATAGCTGAATGAATATCATGATACTCAGAATTATTAAGGATCCAAGTTGGGGAAATTATTGACCAGCATTTTGCTAAATTTAATAATGAAAATAGTTCGAAAAATAATCTTTTGGTTTCAATTTTCCCCAAATTAGATTTGGTGCTAAATAGTTCAATGTCAACTTATTAATAAAAATCAAGATGCGCTATCGCCTTCTATAGTTAAACCTCTTAAAATCAACTTGAGATTAAACAATTATCATAAACCCTGTTTTTATTATTACATTCCATTACTCGAAACGTTAAAATTTCTTTTGAAAGATGAACAGATTAAAATGCAGTTTACTTCAGATTAAGGATATTCCAAGCTTCAAGATTACAAAGACGGGTTATTTTATAAAAATAACGATTTCTTTTATAACAAAAAACGTATTTAGCTTTTGTTCTATATGTTGACTTGTTTGAAGTTTGCAACCCACTAGGCTCAGCCAAATCAAAACATAAGCTCTTAGGCGTTTATTTTGTACTTGGCAACTTACATGTTCACAACAGATCACAAATAAATAATATAATGTTATGTTTGTTATGTACTGAATCACACGTAACACCGTTTGAGTTTAATTCCATTTTAGAAAACGTTATATCTGATTTAAAAATACTAGAAGATGGAATAAATATTAATGGATTTACAAATTCGTTAAAAGGGTCGGTAGTAGGAATTTGTGGTGATACTAAGGTTTACATCAAATTGGGGGTTTCTTGGAAAATTTTAGTTCAGCCGAATATTTTTGTAGATATTGCTACGTACCTAACAAACATTAAGTGATTTTAAAAACAATTATACCGAACACACCGATTATTAAGAACCAAGTCTTCATATAAGGATAATATTTTAAATTTAAAATTTTTGGAGTTTAGTAAGGGAGTTAAAAACAATTCATGTTTTAATCAATTAGATTTTTTTCATGTAAGCCGTGGCCTTCCTCCTTGTGCCCTAGCTTATTAAATTATATGAAACATTAATTAAATTTTCAATACTTTGATTTGAAATCAAATATCAATATTTTAAACAAATCGCAGGAAAAAGTCAAAACTTCATTAATTTAACAAAATTAATAACACAAAGGCACTAAATTTTGCAATCAACTCTTTATGGCAAGAGATTTTCCATAAATGTTGTAGTCACAAAGTTATAAAAACCGAATGTGTATTAATTGTGAAACGTTACCCATATCAAGCCAACAAATTGACATTTAAAAATGTTGGTTATTTTTTTGGGACAGTCCCTAGCAATATCTAACAACGTTAATGGAACTGTTAAATGTTTAACAATCAAAAACATTTTAATTGAAGAATTTTCATTATCATCAAAATAGGATCATATAAAGTAAACAATATATCTGTGGCAATAAGACATAGTAGCTTACGTCGGACTTAAGATAAAATAAAATTTTCATTATTCAACATTTTCTATCTCTCCTGTAACTACACCAAATTTGACTTAAGTTATCTACATCCTTTGGTCACAAGGCTAGCGCACTTAAGTCAAATTTGGTGAAGTTACAGGAAAGATAGATATAAAATGGTGAATATTGATACCTCAATTTTTTTTTTAAGTTGACATAAGCTACTATGTCTTATTGGCACAAATATATTCAAATGACATAATAGTCGTTCCTTCTGATCTCTCCTCCCCTTTTCCTTTCATAATCTACACAATTGGACAAGACGAATATGCCACATTAACATGGGCAATTCCCCATTTTTGTTGAGGTAACAAAATGTCTATTTAAGGCGTACTAATTAATATATTTTATCCATTAGATCAAATTTAGATTATGTCATCCGTTCGATTAGTGGCCAAAATTTGGGATGCTACGCAAACAATACAAAAAGCTTCGTGATTACTGATGGTCATTTACCAAACATTATAGCAAAACGTAAAAAATACATAATTTGTTAAATTCTTCGAATTAGTTTTGTATTCTCTATATTTTTAGCAAACGCCAGAGGAATTAAAGGAACTGAGATAGACGATGCTGAAGTGTTCCAATATAAAAAAAGAAATTCTCCAATTATTGCCATTCACGTTAAATGGGCAACAACTTTTGAAAATGTAAACGAAACTAGCGTTGTAGAACAACATGATGTTGAAATATTGACTCCATTGACATTATCAACTCGGTCAACACTTCCACAAATATAAATAGTAGTCAACAGTTAGTTATGTAGAACTTCCAAATTCACCTTTAAGTACTACAGTTGCAATGTCCAGCGGGCGTATTTCTTCATTAAATTCAGAAAAATCACTCCATATTGGTATTAGAAATGCTCAAAAAATTATTCTCAGACTATCAAATACCATGAAATAATATGCCGGAAGAGTTAGTTGGTTTATTAAATGAACATAAACCTTTATGCCGATTTTATTCATATTTTATTCATATAATTGTCACAGATATGCGGACTACATCATTTTATATCCCGCAAAACATATTAGCCGCCCCACTTTTATTGTTATTTAGAGAGTTTGGCTGAAGGGGCATTTTAAAGTTGATATTACAAACGATGGACTAAGACAGGAAGTAATAACAGTATTTCAAAATACGTTTGCGGCGCAAAGAAAAATTTAAAATTTCTTCTATTGACGATGACATAAAAGTTCTGGAAATTCTAACGCAACATTTAAAGGAAAATTTGGAATTAATGATATGTCAATATCCTGTAATTATATACTGAATTAATTCAACTGTATGTAAATAATTTACAATATTTTTATTATGTATTTTCAGACAGGAACTGCACAAAATGAAATTGAGGCTATGGGCGCAACAACTTTTTAAATTCATGGATCCTACCCTTAACCAGCCGTGTTTTTCCTCACTCGCCGGGAATCGAACCCGGGACCTTCAGAGCTTAAACAAACAAGCATGCTAACCACTGTGCCACCGGGTTGCAAGACCTTGCTTCGCTATTATAAGTATGTCGGAATTTATTGACAAAAAAGTAAAATATCACTATTACATTATAGTCATGCCAAACTTTAACTTTGCAGCTTTGCTAGTTTATTTGTTAGCAAATAGCATCGTACCAGGAGAAAGGTTGACCCATTAGTTCTGGTCTCAAACAGAGAGCAAGTTGTTGTTTTTATTTTAATCATCGATCATAATCTGATGTTTAAAAGTTCCTTTTCGGTTTAACATCGATCATAATCAGTGGTTTTAAAGATCCCTTTATTTATGTTGAACCCAAAATTGGCAGCTTTATACTTTGTTCTATCTAGTCGGTTTTCTAGTATAACCAGGGCATAAAGTTACGATGTGTTGGCAGACTTTACAACAAAGAAAAACAGAGAGTTGTGTTTTAAGCAACCGATTATGATCGATGATGAAACTGAAAAGTAACTTGACTTAAGATTGACCTTAAATCTTAAAATTTCTATTACCGTCCTTTGTTTTCATTTTCTGTAAAGAAACCTATGAAATATTAAATTAAACCAACAATTCCAGCCCCAATATACCGAAGAATGGCTAAATGAAACCATTGAACAAAATCATAATGTCCCGGTGGTACATCAACCTAGTCCAACATTTTCTATTTATCTCAGCCCTAGCAACGTCCCTCATTATGATGTGCATAAAAAACACGAAAATGTGGCCCCCTCATTCAGCAACTGATGCCTAGACCAACGCAGCATCGTTTACGATGATCACGAAGCAATATCGTCGAACTTCTTGATTTTAGAATGAAAGAACCGAATATCGGAGCAAGGTAATATAAAGATTGGATGGAAAAGCTCGATAAACTAGCAGAATATTTTAAAAATATGGCCGGTGCCATAATAGAATTTTACCGAATCCGCGAAACTAATTTTGAATGTTTATAGTGTTTAAGTTTTTTATTAAAACAAAATTTATTAAATTGTTTTATTATATTTTTTATTGCATCCAACTCCGATAACAGTTGCTCATCTCCTAGCGGTCTAAGGAAAATCGTCTTGCATTGGGTTTGTGCGGTGTTGATCATCGCATCGCGATTAATAATAAATTATGCTGTCAGCAGGCACTCAATACATGTAAAATAATTAAACGTTTTTTAATATTTCCGAATTTTGGTATTCGTCGGAACCGGGTTTTTAGTAGACCAAACATTTGCTCTGCGACAATTCTAATTGAGTAATGCAGTTTATCAAAACTATATTTTGTCGACACTTAACCGTTCTTTTTTTTTGTAAGGGAGAACCATCCAAGCGTACGGGTTTGGATAAGCAAGGTCCCCAATTGAAAATGTCCTGGATAAGAAAAATTCTTCTTGTCTTTCATATGAATTTCGAAATAAATCAGAATGCCTAAAAATGCGTGAAACATGCAAGGAGCCAGGTTCTCCCACAAAACACTAATATTAAATATTTTTTTTATGTTGGTTCACTATTGCTTGCATCTGTGTACTGTGATATTTTTTTCTATTGTAAATATTCTTCCAGCGGGTTTATTCTGGCTATTCCCTGGGAATTGGGAATTGAACTATTTTGATAGTATTCTAGCAGTTGGGAATTATTTTTCCCAAAAGTGGATTCTGACGATTGGGAATTTTTCAATGCAGAGAAAAATATTTCCATTTTATGTAGTTTTGACGTTTATTTTTCCCTACATGTTTTTGGGGGAATTAGAAGAAACTTGTTGTTTTGTGTATTTTCATTATTTTATTTACAACGTACTATCGGTAAAGTTTTTATTTTATATGTATAAAATAAAATTTTTAAATAATGGCGGCTGCAAAATTTTAAATAGTTTTTTCCACATTGGAAATAATTTCCAATTAGGCCAGAATACACTTTTGGGATTGGAGAATAAAAAATGGGAATTATTGAAGTTTGGAAATATAGCAATATAAAGACGAATATAGCAAAAAAAAGACGCTACATATATAATTTAAGAATACTACAGGTTTATTGTGATTACATACATATGTTAAACCAAAATGATACCTATGCTAAAGTTTGCTAAATTAATTTAGTCAATTAGTTGATTAGCATCTTCTATTTATTCAAGGTAAACATATGTCTCACTTTTCTTTGCAATTTCATATTAATACGTTTTACTCATAGCGAAACAGACTACCAACAAAAGACCAATTGTATTGAATTGCAAAAGGTTGTAATTCCGTTGGACCCTATACACTTTCGCGGATAAAAAAAGTTATTGCTGGCTCTGCCTGGAAAAACGCTAATTTTTATTCATATACACTTCAAGAATTTGAAACACTATGAAACTGTCAATGAGTCAAAAATAAAATCATACGACGTTTTACTGAGACTGGGACGTAAATATAAAATTTCTGTTGCATTTCATTAAAAAATTGGACTGCAAATTAACTTTAAACAATACGTGTAGTAAAAAATATTCTAGAAAAGCATGATTTAATTTTAAATTTAGAAAATAATTTCCGGAAAATTAAAAATTTATTTTTTAAATATTCTTGAACACAGAGAATCAATTTTAAAATTAGAATTAAACTTCTGGAAAAGTAGGCTTAATTTTAATAAAAGAATGAAATTTCTGCAAATTTACGTTTAAAATAATGTGGAAATATGTTTAATTTTAAAGTAGATTACGTTTTGAAATTAGAATAATAGATTTAATTTAAATTGAAATAGAAGAGAGAGATTTATGTAGTTTTAAAATTTGACTAGAAAATTAACATTTAATTTTAAAATTAGGACAAAACAATTCAAATATAAAAATATTCTGAAAAAGGCAAGTTAATTTTAAAATTTGAATGAAATATTTTTAATTTTACAATCAAAATTAATTTTTTAATTAGAATGGAATTTCCGGAATCGGAAGAATAAATTTAAAAAAAAATCGAGAGCCTCATCCACACAAGCTCGCTCGGAAAGTGAAACTTCTTTAGTGGTAGATGTCAAATTTCAAATTTATAAAACAATTACCTGCCTACTTAACTAGTAATATATTTTTTCTCTAGAATAGAAAGGAAATAAAAAAGAAAAATCCAAATACCGATAATTGCCCATATTCTAAAACTTTATCTAAAAATCATTTTAGAACACTATTTCATCGCATAGTATAAGCTGAATTTCATCAAAATTGGATAAGAAATTACCAAGTTCCTTCCTAATTGGCCATATTATTATTTTTATTCTATCTAAAAACCATTTCAGAATCAAATTTGTATCGTATATTCTAAATTTAAACAAGAAATTTAAAGAAATGGGCAAGTTTGTTCCTAATTGGCCAAATTTCACAACTTTATCTGAAAACCATTTTAGAATCCCATTTCTACCGTGAATGCTGAATTTCATCAAAATCGGTTAAGATAATACAAATAAAGTTTTGATCGATATAGTTGCCCCTTCATTTCTCGCACTTTAGATTTGTCTCTTATTTCCCATTTCGTGTAACCGTTTCTCCTTAAGTGTAACCAAAAATTTCAAACAGCTACGTAGCTAAAATAGTTTCACTTCAAAAAGTAGGCGGATTACGATACAAATTCAAGACGCAGTGGGCGCTTTCAGAGCACCAAACAGTTGGCAGCATGTTAAGTAAAATCACGGCCAACGCTATGAAATTTAAGAACTTTATTAGTAATTCAAATCAAATTAGCAATGATTTCACTAAACATGATGCCAACAGTTTGCGGATCTGAAAGCGCCCAATGTGTGTGCATTTTATTTCACTTTGATTTGCGTTTCATCTTTCATTTCAAAATTTTCAAACAGCTACGTCGCTAAAGGAGTTTCACTTCAAAAATTCTACAAATCTCTTCTTTCAAAATTAGAATAAAATTTGTGGAAAAAGAAGATTTAATTTTAAAACATTTTGAAATAGGTAGATTTATCCTCAAAATTACAATGGTAACAATTTTAATTTTCAAATTTTCTAGAAAATGAAAATTTTGTAAAAAATTAGAATGAAATTTTGGAAAAACGAAAATTTAGTTCTTAAATTTTCTAGAAAATGGAGATTTATTTTTAAAACTAGAACCATATTTTTAATTGTTATGTATTTTGGAAAAGAGCGTCTTAATTTTAAATTGGAATACAATTTCTGTAAATTTAATTTTAAAATATTCTGAAAAATGGTAACTTTAATTTTAAAATGGACATATTGTTGCGAACGGGGCTTCTGAGTTCGTCTGAATTTTGCAAATAAAAACACTGTGTAAATTTATTTATTTCAGGTCATAATAAATAAAAATAAACATAATACCAATATTCAGCAGTAAATAATCATATAACATAATTTATATTGAGATTTCGGCCTTTAAAAAGTTAGAATTTATTTGGAAAAATTTATTATTTGAAAATTAAAGTAGATTCCTGATTAAATTTGCTATTTTATTCTGGTTTGAAAATACGGCATTCGAACAACAATTTCGAAAAAAGAGTGACTGCAACTAAAAGTCTATCGATTCGGGTCTTACTAATAAATTATTTCTATCTAAGCATCTCTAAAGGATAATTTTCTCAAATACGTCCGATAGAGAGTTTAGATAGTTAATAGTCTTGAAGTTTACAACAACTAAAAGTCGTATGTCGTGTCTTATAAGTTAGTCACTCTTCATCAAATGAAATATTTGTGCTAACTACTTAGAACAAACATTAGAAGTCGATTTATTTCTCTTGCTTATAAGAGACACAAATTGAAAACTGTGGTGTTTCCAAATTTATCCCGCTGCTAAATTGCGTTACTTCGGTTACGCATGTACCAATTAAATTTATTATTTTGAAATGTACAAATGGAAATAAAATTATGTATGTATATTAATTCATACATCCAATATATGTATGTAGAGTCGTGTGAAAGCATATATGTGAAAAATATGTTTACCGCAGGCGGTTTTTGCCCTTTGTTGTACCTACATCACAAAAATCGTTCTTACGGCACTAATTACATAACATGTTTTGCACAAGCATTTTATATTTGTACATGATATTGATTGAATATTATTTTAAATTATATAATATGATTCAGTCTACTATTTCATTGCAGCAGTCTTCATTACAACTGATGCAGTAAAAAATACGCATGTAGAACCTATACTATATAATACAAGCACATACTACTAAAATCAATGTGATTTATAATATTATTTCAATATTCAATCAATTTTCACGTTCTAATTGAATCATATTTCTAAAATTTATCATCAGTGAAAATACCACCACAATCAATTTTCCCTAGTCAAAAAATAAACAAAAAAAATCTTGGTATACACAATACTCTCTTTCCAGTAACTGATTATTTATCACTGATTATTTTCTACTGTCATAGCGTAAAAAGAAAAATTATTGAAAATATGTTAATGTTACAAAAAAAAAGAAAAGAAAAACGAACGTATTAGATTTTTATTACACGACATCTAATTTTTCAAAAATAACGAAAAATTCTTATTATTTGTGTAGGGGATGAAATCTGTCATTCAATAACGTTCCCTTTGATGAATTATAAAAAGAACAGAATAAGAATACAGAAATAAAATAAAAATATGTCAACATTAGAATTTTTACTTCTTTTTCTAATATATTTTTTATAAAATACCTATACTTCTTAAGTATAATGTATATAAATATTATTTTTAATATTGTGATATATTATTATTAAATGTTACATTGTCAATAAGAACAGATAATGCTAAATTATTATTATTGGTGATTCTTTGGAAATAAAATGAAAGATTGTTTTTTATTATTTTTCATCTACCTATGTATGTATTAATATTTGTCAAATAAAAAATTGGTTTCCATATGGGAATTCCCAATAATTTCGTTCGCCACATCTGCAAAAATAAATATTTTTCATATTTGAAATGTTTCATTTTTTCTCAAAAAAAAAAATATTTGTATAGGAGAGGCTGACATTTTTGGCCCGGAGGCTTTATTTTCAAATGTCTGTAAACTTTTCATAAATAAATATTTTTAAAATTATAAAAAATAATTTATATAAATATTTTGAATTTTATATTCTTTATCATATTAATTTTCATCATCAAAACACAAAAAAATAAATTGTAATAGTCTGTACATTTTAGAAGATATGTTTTGGGCCACAAGTAACAAAAGGATGCTGTAAAGCAAAAAAAATAATTTAGAGCATCACCCTTAATAAACTAATTTTGAATCTGAAGCTAGTCAATATTTTTATATAATTTTAGGAGGTAGCACGAGTTATTATCTGGTCATAAAAATATGTTTCCAATTTTAACTTTCACCAAAGATGTACAGAAGATGATTCGAGTTAAATAAATCAAATCCCATAATTAAATTTTTCATTTTAATTCAAAAAGTTAATGTTTACTAAATTTAACCAACAAATTATTGGTTACATTTTTTTTTCTTTATCTCCAATTTAGGATCATAGGGCGTCTACTAGGCTGGACCATCTCTGTTGGGGGCTACTGGTTTTATCTCTACCCATAATTTTCCGACTTGTTTCGCTTCAGCTAGTAGTGTTCTCTTCCATGTCATTGCTGGTCTTCCGACTTTTCTTTTTCCTTGCGGGTTATAGTCTAATGATATCTTCGTTACATCACTTGGTAATTTTCTCAGTGTGTGGCCAATCCATCTCCATTTTCGTGTCTTTATTTCGATTTCAATGGCTGACTGATTAGTTTTACTATGCAGTTCATTATGGTGTTAGGCCAGAATGATTTCAGTATTCGTCGAAGGCATTTGTTTACGAACACCTGTAACTTTATTTTCATTTATCCTGTTTGCTTCCATATCTTCATTAGCTAGGTCTGATAGCTGTTGTACTTTCTGCTACATGTCTGAATGTGTATGTGTGAGCCGGCATATATCATCTGCATAGTCCAGATTATTGAGTTTACCTGTTGTCTCCATTAGATGCCGTTAAGGCACGCGATATTTAGTTTTCGCATCACACCATCCAGCACGATCAGAAACATCATTGGTGAGAGTACGAATCCTTGCATTACTCCACGAGTGCTATAGTATATTCCACTTTGTTTGCCTGTATATTGAACTCGGTTTCCAGCATCCTGATACATTTTACATGAGTTCGATTAATTTTTTTGGGATGCTCATTTCATAAAGTGTCTGCCATATTGCGTTTCTATCTATCGTGTCAAATGCGCGTTCGAAATCGAAGAAGAGCAGGTACAGTGATGAATTCCATTCATTGGATTGCTCAGTGATGATATGGATTGTGTTGATGTGATCAGTGCAACTTCTTCCTGGTCTAAAGCCAGCTTGCTCGTTTCTTAATTTTGCATTGATCGTTGGTGAGATTCTATCAAGGATGATCATTGCGAGTATTTTTATTGTTGTATTGAGTAAGGAAATACCTCGCCAGTTCTTGCACCCTCTTAGATGTCACACGTCTTGGATTATTGGAGTTAATGCGTTTGCAGCTGTACATATTAGTACATATTAGTCTCCTTTGAATATTTTGGCGGTTATATTATATTTTCCAGCAGCCTTATTGTTTTTAGTTTCTCAATAACACTTTCAACTTCCCGTTTCGTTGGAATTTGGGAGTTGTTAGATTCGTTATTGTGGTCAATTGATAATGGGAGATTTCTGGTTCTAGTGTATTGGCGTCTTCTCCGAAATATTCTTTCCATCTCTTTAACTGTGCTTCGTCCGTTGTTAAGACTTGACCATTTGCATCCCTTATAGGTGGTATGTTTGTGTAGTGCTGTAGTGCTGGTGTAGTGCTCGCATATTTTGGGATGCGGCTGCCTCTACAGCAGTTTTGAGAATGCTCTCTCTATATTTTCTTCGATCATTCTTTGCTATCTTTTTTACTTCACGTGCTGTTTCTTCGTATCTATGTTTCACTTCTGCCGTATTTTGTTGGTGCATTTGTAACTTAAGTTGACGGCGTTCCTCAATTTTCTCCTCATCCCTTTAACAAGGGTTTTCTATTATATTCTAGGTAGCCGAGTACGTCCGTGGTAGGCTTGATATAGGCTTCTTCAGTTTGATTCCATTTTTGTCGTATACTGGTGGCTTCATTACTATTATTTAGATTGAGTTGGATCGTTTTATTGAAGATGTTTCTTGTTTCAGCATCTTTCAATCTGTTTGTGTTAAATTTCTTCCTATTGATTGTTGCATGTTTTTTACTGCGGCTTGGCTTCATTTGAATTACCCATCAACTAGTTGGTGGTGATCGCTGTGTATGTCTGCGCCCCTTATTGTTCTGACATCTTGTAGAAATGTGAGGAATTTCTTATTCACCATTACAATTCCGTATATGCCTTCTTAGTCACGTTTGAGGCCAAATTTCTCTCGCATGACTGTTCCCTCGAATATCATCGACCATCTTTCGTATTCATCAGTCAAGGTTCACAACCTCACAAAATTTAGACTTTAGCAGCTTAGAAGAATCTTTTAACTGTTTTAAAATTGGTGAAAGATTGTGGACACTTCAATATTTATTGGTCCTGAACCCTAACCCTCGTAACCGGAAATAATTGATTAGTAAGCCCTTGAGATTAGCTACATTTGCATTGTGGCATTGGCTGAGTACGGGTCGATTTTAATAATAAATAATAGTTATTTATTTATGAAAGTGTAAAAGTGTCTTGTCAAATGGGAACTTGGTTTCACTTCTTGTCCTAACTCTTCGAATAAAATAAAATCACTTTCAAGTTTATCGTGATTACAATCATTATCAAGTTTATCGTGTTCTAAAATTGTAGTTCAATAAAATCACTTTTAAAAAAATTTGAAATTTTGAGAATTTAGACATTTTAAAATTCAGAATTACAAATCTTTTAAAAATTTAAGAAAATTGGTATACGAATTTAATTGGGTGGTGAAAATATACATTTTTCATTAGTTGGAAACTATTTTGTACAAATATAGGTATGGTTTGGTTAGTGTCTGGTCGTTTCTGTTTTAAAGGTTCAAACACAATGGTGTCAATTCAGTTCCGCTCAATTTTTTCGTCGCCATTTACGTTATCATTTTGAATGAAAAGTATACGTTTTACTACCATGAATGGAAGAGAATAAAACTAACCAACATTAGACTTAAATTTAAAATTTATTAGTAAACGAAACGGATGAGGCGAAGCAAGAAAAAACGAACGGAACGGACACCATTAAGGATATTATATCTTTTACATCTTTCCAAGTTTAAAATTAGGGGTAATAAAATATGATAAAAGTAATTTTATTAGGCTCAAATGTTTGTTAGAAAAAGAAGAAAATTTTGTAATGGACAGACGAAATATTCATGTGGCGCCAAAATTATAATAAATTTTAATTTAAATTTCTCTATTTTTAATTATCGTTGTTAGGGCAAAGGCACAAGAACAGTTCCGTAAATACAGGACACATTTTTGAAAAAGAGATAATGTTCTTTATGTGCACTCGTACAAATACTCTATAAAATTATTTTTTTATTGTTAAACTAAACGGTCTTCAAAAACGAACTTTCGTTTTAGTTGACAATAAAATAGAATGTGTTATAGTGAATATCAATAATTTTGAATAATAATAAATTATTATTATTTTTTTTTGTGAAGATGACATTATGATTTAGAAAAGATTTTATGTAAATGCCATTTCATGTAAATGATGAAAATTTTTAAGAAGTTCAACAATTCTGACACACCAAATTTTGCCGCTTTTTCACATAAACCAACGCTACTTTCACCAATGAGACGGGTAATCTCGGTTTTCAGGATCATTTAGTGTTTTTGATTGTTTGAATAAGCTAATGATTTAACGTAATTCTAAAGGAAAAAGTTTGATGATGGAATGTCACAGGATCTTGGTGGCCATTTAACATCGCCGAAACGAGAATGCCACCAGACAAAAACATGCGCCATACAGTTAATTTTTGTGAGTAAGAAGATATTTCTAGTACGGGATGCGAATTTTCATCAATAATGCGACAATTTTGCTTATTTACGCAGACATTGTACCAAAAATGAAATGCGTCACTAAATGATTTTCACGATACGAATATTATCTTAGCACGTGATTAACACTTTCATTATTTTTATTTTTTTTTGTAATAAATTTTAACAATTTGTATTCGCTGTGCAACTGTTTATCTTGCCATGATGAAATTTGCAAAACTGAACCAAAATGTCATTATTGGTGGAAGTCAGAAAAAATCTGGTGGATATTCCCATTAAAGGGTAATTATTAGAAAACGAGCAAAGAATTTCACATACGTATGAGGCAAATCTATTAGCCTACGAAAGATTCAGATTTGAAATTTAAAATAGAGATTTAAAATAGTAAATATGCGACACATATTATATTGAATTTATTCTATCACATTAATCGATTTTGGATATAATCCATGTTTTAGTTTTTCTGAGAAACTCTCAGAACAAGTTGTTTGTGGTGTAATTTCTGGAAAAAGAAAATTTTAAATTTGAAGCTGCGAACAAAATTTTTCTGAATGTAAAGTGTTTGTGAAATATTACAATTTTCCATAGAATTGATCATATTTCAACTTCTGCGCCTTCTTACTTCGAGTTGATTTTCTTCACATGTACGCACCCCATGTCCCCATCACGTTTTAAGTGGCAATTTTTTTTTTTATAATTCTTTTACTGAAACTGGAGATGGGCCTCAACATTTAACAAAAGGGATTTTCATAAAAAAAAACGGATTATAAAGTGGATTTTATAAACATGGACATCGGGGGGTAAAATGTAATCCTGTTACATTTTACCATACACTAAAAATACTGGGACTACGTATAACAAAAAATGGCGCAAGGCAGGATACATTAAAACACTAACTATATGTGTAATAAATTACAGTGGAAACGGGATTAACTATTTATTCATGAGTAATTACCACAAAGATCATAAATTTCCAATAATAAAAAAAACGCTTACTCATTTTACGATAACCCACGGTATATGCATTCTTGTTGTTCTATACATAATCAATCTTAGCATAATTCTAGTCTGTGTTTATACTACGATAATTCCGGAAATTTTGTCAAATCCCTTCATCACGGCCTTTTTATGAATCCCGAAATCCCGGGATCCCATTGAAAACGTATTTTTATTAAATCCCGAGATCACGGTCTTTTTGGCAATCCCAAACTATACCAAACTAGTTTTAGAAGCGTTTTTTTTATTTTAACCTCTATCCGGCTGAAGAAAAACACAACATATATCGGCTGAATAGGTACAATTGTACCTTCATATAATTTATATGGGAAATGATAATAATTTGTATTTTGCATAAAATTGCATAAAATATAAAAATATGATATTTTATTATGTTTACATACAAATTTATTATATGAAAAGTAAATGCGCATATAAAATAACATAACGGTACTGCTGTAAACAGTGACAATGCAATTAGTTAATCCTGAATACTCTTAATGTTTTGATGGTTTCTGAGTGTATCAGATTTCTCACTCCGGCTTATAATTAAGTATAGAAAAAAATAAATTTTTGTTTATTGTAACGATTATTAGTAAAATAATATTACAACTAGGATATTCATCAGTAGTAAGCGCAATTTTGTTTTGGAAAGTCTAAAAGAAAAATATACAATATACATGGATTTTTATATTATCAATAGTGATGCTGATCAAATAGGAAATAGCGAGTCTTCGCGAAGAAGACGGAATCAAAGGTATAACAAATATTTTGTTTATAGTTTTGTAAAAAATTAAATAAAAATTATTGTTATTTGTATATTATGGGCTTACGTCTGCTGTACTGCGAAATTTATTAGAATAGTCTGATAGTTCTGAAGTTGGAGAAGAACCATACAATGCATCAGACGAAGATGAATATATTCCAGAACTCCAAACTGTAGACAACGAAGAATCGGATAATGAACAGGAATTTGTTATAGAAATAGCCGAATCATTTGACTCTGACGAAAGTCTCGAAATTGAACAATCATTTGTGGAAGAAAATGAAATTATTGTGACAAAGGATGGAACTACATGGCATACCGCTCCGTTACGCTGTGCTCAAACTCTGTCACGTAATATTCTACGACGAAAAGGTGGCCCTGCAAATTTCAGCAAATTATATACGGCGAAAGACACCCTGAAATCGATTTTGTCTTGCGAAATGTGTGACATTATTTTGCGAGAAACCAATAGGAAAGGAAAACGAGTGGTGAGGAATAGGGTAAAGTGGGGCAGATTCGCCACTTTTTAGTAAAATCTCGATAGAAAAATTATTATTGATATTTTTTTAAATCGGTAAACGGTAGAAAATACTTCCATATTTTCTTAACCAATTGTGAATGTAAGGATTTTTCCTTATTATTACAAAACATTTTTTTCTAATTTCTGCTTGAACTCCATAAAAAGAAGAAAGTGCCCCGGCCCGGGGTACTTTCGCCAAATGAAGAGGCACTTTCGTGAACGTAACTATTTTAGTAGAATCGTTAGTAATACACATTATAAATAAAATAATTCTTTATATAAATAAAAAAAAAACATATTTATTCAATAAAATATTAAATTTCAACTTAATCGTATAGGAGGATGCTCTGGTGTTGGCAGCTTCATATAAGCATAATTTCAATAAATTAATGAAATGTCTTTTTTGCTTGGTTCAACAAATAGTTGACTTCTAGCAAAAAGCTTTCGATGTAGGAGTTATTAGCTTCCACTTCGGTTATTTGACAAACGTTTATTTTATAAATGTGGCACGCTCAACAGTATTAAGGGCATTTGACAAAGACGAAACTGCCCCGTAACAACTTGGCGAATGTGCCCCAGGTAGCAAAAAAAATAATAAATAAAGAAATTTAATTAATTATTTTTTATTGATGAATTCACACACTAACACATATCAAATATTACCCAATACTGGGGGAAAACACGATTATACGTGTATTTTAGTTGCGTTTTCAATGATGACTGTCAAAGTACAGACAAACAGTTGAAATAATAATGGCATGATTCAGTAATTTTTTCAGATTTTTTAAACGCTGTGAAGGTAGCTAAACATTGCTTGACGAAAGTGCCCCGATGACGAAACTACCCCACTTTACCCTATAACAATCAATTTAAAAAAAAGTACCATGACGTTCCGAAGCGGCCAACAACCAAAGAATTTATACCATTTAACGATCAAGACACATACACATTTTGGGAATATTGATTGTCGCTGGTGTTCACAGAAACAATAAGGAGAATATTGACGAAATGTGGGCATTAAATGCTTTACCACTCAATAGAGCAGCTGTGCCTCGTGATAAATTTAAATTATTGCTTTGATTTATTAGATTCGACAATCAAAATACAAGAAGTGAACGTTTTAAAACTGATAAAGCTGCGTCAATTAGAAATATTTGGTCGATTATGAATAAAAACCTCGAAAAAGGTTACAGCCCATTCGAATCTATAACTGTGGATGAGCAGTTGTTCCCTTTCAGGAGACATATGAGATTTACGCAATACATTCCATCCAAATCGGCTAAGTATGGGATAAACATTTTCTGGGCTTGTGACTCAGCTAATGCTTACCCTCTGCAAGGGCAGCTCTATACTGGAAAGCTACCCGATTGTCCTCGTCAAACAAATGTTGGTGGGCGTACTGTTTTGGATTTGGTTGCATTATACAAAGGATCTGGAAGGAATATCACAACCGATAACTTTTTTATAAGTGTGCAGTTGGCTAAAACATTGAGCTCATGGAGTATCACATTAGTAGGAACGGTTCGACGAAACAAAACATTATACCTGCTAATATGCAGCGTGCAAAACAAAGAGTATGTGGTTCGACTAATTTTGCATTCAACAAAGATGCAACAGTGTGTTCATATGTTCCAAAGAAGAACAAATGAGTGATTCTTCTGTCATCGATGCATAGAACAAGTGAGATTCATGAGACCCACAATGGAAAACGGAAAATCATCAAATATTATAATAAAACTAAAGGCAAGGTTGACACGATGGACAAGATGCTGAGTGAATGCACCGTGAAACGGAAAACAAAACGATGGCCTTTAGCGTTTTTTTATAACATAGTCGATGTGGCTGCATTAGCAACATGCCTAATCCATCGAGAACATAGTCCAAGATTTCGAGCGAATGATCACCGACGAAAACTTTTAAAGGATCTAGCACATGAACTATGCTTGCCTGCAGTTGAATCGCGCAGCAAAAATCAACAAATGACGAAGAATCATTACGTAAAATTAGCGATTGAAATGGTTCTTCACCGTCGCCTAACAGTTATAGAAAATCCAACTAGCGGCCAAAAGCTTCATGGAAGCCGAGGATCCAGCCCTATTTGCGGTAGTTGCTATATCTGCCGAGAATTAAACCAAAAACAACGAAAAACGAGAAAAATATGCGTTTATTGTGCAAAACGCAAAACCCACATGTGATGAACACAGTATACCTAATAAGACTACATGTATTTACTGCAACCAAGCAGCCTAAAACTCACCTTCCACAGAACAATGAATTTTTCCTTATGAATAATAAATAAAAAATGAAATTATTATTGAAAAACACTTTTTATTTTATCTCTATTCGCAGTATTTTCATATAAATTACATAGAGGTACAATTGTACCTATCCAGCCGAAATATGTTGTAAAAACCACTTGAGCCATTTTCACTGGGAAAACGAGAATTTTTTTTTTTGAAAATTATGTTAAAATAATCTATTCCAAAAACGTAGAGATGTCACGGAGTTTTGACCCTCCGCGCTTCATAAAAAAAAAGTTGTCGCAAATTTAAAACGCAAAAGTTACAATTGTACCTATTCAGCCGTTTAAAGGTTAAAAAAATCTAATTTTTTACAAACAATTTTCAGTTCTTTGAACCATTATCTTTGAAGGCATTAATTACAACAGTAAAAAATCATAAATGTACTAATAAAATATTTACATTAGAATAGCTTCCCTTCACAACAAAAGTTTGAACGTTTTTTGACCTAGGACAAGGAAAAAAATTTATTTGAAAAGCGTGATTATGAACAGCTGATGATGTAAGTATATATTCCTTTTCAAGTCAAGTTAAACATTTTTCAAACCAAATTAACAAATTTTTAAACCAAATTAACAAATTTTCAAAACAAATTTAACTTTTTTCAAATAAATTTAACAACAATTTTAAAATCAAATTAAATTAATTTTATTTCGTCAAATGTATTTCATACAAGAAAATTCAACAAAATTAAAATTCTGATTCCATTATTTACATAACAAATTATTCTTATGCAACGCGCAACGCAAGTCACTGAATTTAAGGATAATTCTATTACTTCAACTAGTGTTCGGTGGTTGACTGGATCATCTAAGTATTGTCTAGCCAAAATGTTATCCTTCGACCATACATTTTCTATAGGTTCAACGTGAGTATCCCATGTAAAAGACCCTTAACTGCTTCTGTTTTACGTTATCTATTACCAACCAAGCATCGGTAATATTTCTAGAAGATTGCTGTTCCAATAATTGCGACATAAATTCACAAAATTGAAGGGAATTTACGGTCGTGTTGCTAAATATGTTGTGATGTACAGTACCTTGCCTGTTAATCGCACCAACTAAACTTACATTTCGGACTCTCACTGTTGGTATTCCTAAATTTGCGTGTATATTTGATCACAAATTGGAGCCTGATTCTTCTATATATATATGTATATAATTTTTTTTATTATATATATGTAGTTATAATAAAATAGAATATGTATTTTCCATAACCTCCCAAGGTTACCTGAAGCAATATACGTTGTGAGGAAAAAGCATGGAAACCCCTAGAAATCTTCCGGAGTTCGGTAAAAAAAAATTACCAGATTCGAGTACAAAAGTGCCAGAACAAAAGTGCCAAACTGAAAGTGCCAAAGACCACAAGTGCCAAAAGCCTTAAATGCCAAAATTATTAAATGCCAAAGTTATTAAATGCCAAATTATTTTTTGGCATCGAAATAAACATTTTGGGCGACAAAAATAATTAACTGGCAACAAATTTATAAATAAATAAATTAAAAATTAAAAAAATTAAATTAGTTTTAAAATATTATGGAAAATGGAGATCCCTAATTTAACTTAGGAGCCAGGATAAGCAAACTGCGTGCCGCACGTAGGAGCGGATTATATAGAATCTATTAATGACACTGCAATATTTTATATCGATCCCCCATCAAACATTGGCATTTAATAACTTTGGCATTTAATAACTTTGGCATTTAATAACTTTGGCATTTAATAATTTTGGCGTTTAGTAAATTTGGCATTTAATAATTCGGCCACTTTTATGATTGGCACTTTTGAATTGGCACTTTTGTCACCACACCAAATTACCAAGGTAAATGTTAATGGTAATTTTAAACAAGGAATTCAATGGTAATCTTGTATGTGACCTTGAACCTCATCATCAAGATTATTTTGAGGTCAAGGTCATTTTTTTAAATGGAAACTTCTATTTTTAACATCAGCTTCGAAAATAGTGAGAAATTTGACGTCCGAATATGAATTTTCCCTGGCCTCTGAAGGTCACCTGAATGCTAATATGCTAATTATAATGCTTATGATTTGCTAAGGAAATTAAGAAACACAATTTTAAATAACAAAACATGGTAGTAAAGCTTATGTTTTACTTCTTTTTTATATGTTTGACTAAAGCCGATCTAAACGTAGCATGTGTCATGTTCGCGTGTTTGTTGATGTCTTCAACCTCTTTTTTATTGTTTTACTGGTTTCACCAACCAGAATTTAGCAATAATTAAATTTTTTAAAATAAAAAAACGCTTTAAGATTCTAAAACTAGTTTGGTTTATAATTAGCCGTGTTTTATAAAAATATTAAAGAAAACCAATTTTGATCAATTAATTAGGTTAATTCTTTATTTTGCAAGATTAAATATAATTTACTTAAATATGCATATTTTAGTATGACTCGAAATAGTGTCAAGAAAAAAGTTTGATTCGCATGTTGGCAAAAAATTTAGTGAAGGTTCTACACATAATAATAGCTGTTACCATTTAATCCAGTTTACTCAATATAAGAAAATCATAAATAAGTATGTACCTATGTATTTCCATCATTGTGTGTTACGGTTATTTATTATAGTACGTTGATCAAATGGTAATTCAATCAAAATTTTATTAAAAACCAAAAATATAATAAATTTTTGAAATTAAAATATTTTGCAGATAAAATTTAATCAATCAAAATCATAGGCATACAGGAAAAATAATAATTTATTAGTTCCAAATGTAAATTCTTTTTATTGTTAAAAATATAAATTATTTAATATTTATTGGTTTTTGACCCACCACACGGCTACTGTAATACTCATAAAACTTTAATTATATAATTATTTTATTATTTGGTAATATTTTTTTGACTGTCTGTGATGATTGTTGTTTTATTGATTACTTATTAAACCTACATCATTATTTATTTTTATGTTTTTGTTTCGTCTACCCAATTATACGACTATACATAATAGTTTAACTAATTATTTTATATGGTTATATGTATAAAAAAAAAATTATAGACCATATTTTGATAAATTCATGTTTATTTTTATAGCTAAATATTTAATGGCGTTCAAACCCTAACTTTCAAACAACCTCATCGTTAAAAAAAACTCCCTTCGGAAATTTTACAAGATTTAAGTGCAAATTCATTATTTGTGGAAACAAATCGATTTTTTTTCCGCTGGCGCTACATCCCATAGAGGGATTTGGCCGCTTCATATTGAAGTTTCGTAATCATTTTTACAACGGATAATGAGTGATTAATTCATTGATCCTTACACATTAACCAGCCGTGATTTTTTCATCACCCGCCGGGAATCGAACCCGGGACCTCCGGGGCTTAAAGCAAGCATGCTAACAACTGTGCCACCGGGGCGGGAAACGATTGACAATCTTAAATTTAAAATTTGTTGGATGTAAATAAAGTGCGAATAATAAATAATCAGATGGTGGTTGGGCTGTTTACAGCTTTGCTGATGTCTCACAACAGGTTTTTCTCAATTAAGATTAATTTGATTGAATTAATAATGACAAACGATTTATAATTTTATTGATAACTATTACCAATAAAATGTGATACACGGTTATTCCAGCAATATAATTAAATTATGTATACATATTGTTTCTTATGTGGTTTTCCAGTTGTAACAAAAACAGATTCCGAGTCGAAAACGAACGAACAATGATAGTTTTTTGACATATAAGTTGGAACTTACAAAACTACCACTTTTTGCGGTTTCTTTTTGTTCCGAGATTGCAAAAAAAAAAAATATATATATGATTTAACCAGAGAGTGATTAACAATTGCAGCATTTGAGCCGCCCTAGCCGATAGCAGATCAAAATCATACTCTTTATTAATGCATTCTGAATAAAATAATTCTTACAACAATTATATTATTTCAGTTTTTTTATTATTAAATATTTATTTGAACTTTTAATGTAAACCAAATAACCAATTAAACAACAATTGTAGTTATTAATATCTCGATTAAAATATAGCATCGACCAAACAACGACATTACAAGTAGAAGAAATAAAATCGGGAATAAAATCGTTTTGAAGATTAAATTATTTACATAAGATCTAGCGTCGCGATACCCAGTGATGGTTCGAAAATGGTTGTAAATTTTATTAATTTTTTTTACTGAAACAACTGGCTAGAAATGGTATTAGCCCCCAAGTCAATGTAATTTCAAAAATATTTGATGGTAAAGCAAAAATCAAGTAGCCGTTTCTTATTTTGGGTTTTCTTTAAAAATTCAGTAAAGTGGTTTTCAACAAATTTTGAAAAATTTTCTTATTAGCCTTTAAAACGCCGCAAGAGACGCCACGATTTTTACGAGCCAAACAAATTGAAAAATATTCCCAATAGATCATGTTTTCCGAAAGAGGGCATTCCGCTAGTTGTCACTACACTAAAGTAGAACGAAAGTACTTCCCGTTTTCCAAAAGATGGCAGCACTAAACGACACCAGTGGGAAAATCTTCGCTCATTTATCACTAAGTATAATACCTTTCTTTTTCAAATTTTACTACGATTAACTATAATTTATTAAATCGTAAAAACACACACATAGTCTAAAAAGACACCTTTAGAAAATAATTTGGCGGCATTATTATAAGAAAAATTTTCAGTAGTAGTGACATCTAGCTTCAAGACTGTTTTATATTATATTAGTAGTAACAACTAGTGGCACCATCTGGAAGGTCATGTTATCTAACAGATTGCACCGTTCGCAAAAGTAGAATTTTCTTGACAGTTTGACATGATCTATTCAAATAACGAGACTAAATTATTACACGAAGATATACAAGAAGTAAGAACAAAATCCTACGTGTTTTTTTGAGAAAGTAGTTAACTGCAAAAAGTAAATCAGAAAAAGCATTTGAAATAAAAACTTGCAGTAGCTTTTAGTAGTAATTACTCATAGTTCTTAAAATTTTCCGGGGGGAAATGGAGGAAAATATTGGAAAACTGAAATTTATTTTTGGAGCTTTAGGGAATTGTCGAATTATTTTTATTCATAGCTCAAAATCGACAAAAATACAGTTAACTAGCTTCTCAAAAAAACCACAAAATTGTGTGATAGAAAGTAAGAATACGTAAGAAGATTTTTTTTTAAATTTATTTGAAGTTAATATTTCCGAAAGATTGTAAGATAACTTAATCCAGTTTCGAACTGATGAGCTTATGATTTTTGAAAAAATCAATCCTCTCATCAGGCCGCGGCGACTGGACCGTGGATTGATTTTTTCAAAAATCATAAGCTCATCAGTTCGAAACTGGATTAAGTTCTCTTACAATCTTTCGGAAATACTAACTTCAAATAAATTAAAAATTTATCAATATTAAAAGCCTGTCTATCAGTGTATGGGGTGATAAATAACTTGTTCGTAAACATTAAGTTATCTGTAGAAACACATTAAAATGATCTTGTGGATCGGTTGCATATTAGAAATTACACGAATTAATTAATTAATTAATTCAAAATTAGAGTAAAAAAAAAATTGTTAATTGATTTTTTTTTTAACTGTGAATAAAAATCTTGAAAATTTCAAGCAAAAGCATTTCCTTTTATTTTCTTTTACGTAATTAAAATAAAGTTAAGTAATCATTAAAATTTTGGACCTGCGGTTTTTGGGGATTTATCCATTTTGGGAATCCTCTAGTCCGAAAAATTGAGTTTTGAATTGGTACCGGTCGGTCTGTCTGCGTTCTCTACAGCCCAGGTGATTTACAACCAATCGAACTGACACTTAATATTTTGTCATAAATAGGGTTCAGTGGAGCAAACGTTTATTTTTCAAATATCTCAAAAATTAAAACCTTATAGAAAAACTAGTAAGCACCAAAATGTCAAATTACAAAAAAAAAATTAAGAATAAATTATAAGAAATTTGATTTATAAATTTCACAAAATTTTCCGTTCCTAAAAGAAAATCGTGTGTTGGCCACATTTGCATATTTTTAATTGTTAAATTAAAGCGGACTATATTACTTTGGCGTCTTTAAATTTGAACTTCTTACCCAAATTGATTTTAACTAGCTATTCCAACTAAAGCTGCCAACAAATATTTTAGTTCAGGTTCAAATTCAAGTAACAATAATTAAAATAAAACAAATTATTTATTTTCTTATTGCGTTAAAATTAATTTTGGGACAGAATAATTAGTTTTTGATCATTTTGATTCCTGTTTATTGATATTTTTGTGAAAAATTAATTTAGAACCCAAACCCAAATTTTGAGTTGGTTCAAGTTTTTAATGCAAACTAAAAAAATTTGAAAAAAATCCTGAACTGGAAGCGATGTCAGGTTCTGCATTAATTGGGTTCAAATTGTGTAGACACCTATGTTACGATTACCTATTTAAAACCACGCTAAAATAACCACGCAACCGACTATGCAACTGAATTTGGTGTTCAGTAGTAGATTCATGGTTTTATTTTTGATAAACTAATTGTTTTTGTTTTTAGTATGTACCATTTTATAATAATCGCTTTCCAATCGACCAACCGCGAGCTGGAAATTTTAATATTAACCCTTAAATGACACATGGGGTCCACTGGACCCCAGACATTTTTCAATCGTACATATTTAAATGTTTCCGCCGGAAATGCATTTCGTGTCCACCCCTTGCTATAGTTGAGACATTGTACTACCTGTTTGCGTACTCAGCGCAAGCCGGTTGACCGCTAGCAGCTGTGTAGAAAGGTCCAAAATCACGGTGGGGTCCAGTGGACCTCAGTGTGTCATATATGTATATTTGTGTGAAAAACGGAATAATTTTTAGGCATCTCAACTTGAGCAGACCTAAAGCGAGAGAGATGTATTATATCCCCGCTGCTGATATCTGTCCGTAAACAAAGTGATTCGAAAGGTACTTATCCGAATTTCAAGAAACAAAGACAGACTAATAGGTCTTGACCAGACAAGAAAAATATGATATGACTAAGATATCTAGGTGATCGGATTTGATAAAAATTGAACGAAAATATTTGTATTGTATATGAAATAATTTTTCCAAGTTGTTTTTGCCGTTTTTTGTGTTGTTTTATTGTTTTGGTCGTGAGTAAGACTGCGCTCATTGTTAAAATTTTTTTAGTTTATCATATTTCTTTTGATTTTGACATACAATAGTATGACTAATTAGATGGTGTATAATTTGCGGAGTCGAACCATTCGAGAAGTGCTAGAACCCATCGACGAAGCATCTTCAGGAGAAGAAGATAACGTGTTTGACGACAGTAAAGACAATGATTCAGACTTTTCGATGTGCAGTGCACCAGAGAGTGCCATGGAAGTAGACCAGAAAGATATGGGCGAGGGTACTTTGGGTCAACGGCTTTTGTATGTAGCAGAACGTCAAGCGGCCGGCTAGAGCCGTGGTCAGTCATCGTCGACGATAAGAAAAAATTGAACGTTCATATTGCAAAATAAATGCCTTTTTTTAAAGATTCAGTATCGAACTTATTGTTATCCTAAAAGATACTATCTCAGGAGTACACCGCTAAATTTTTAGCTAAAAATATTGAAAATTAAAAAAATACGGTTATTTTATGTAAAACAAGCCATTTTCTTATTTATTTCACAAACCTTTTTTTTTTTTTTGGTATGATTAAAATAAAATTTCATTAATGTAATAATTTGGTCTTCTTTAGTAAGCTTTAAGCTATATTGAAAAAAATTGTCAAAGCTAAATATCCAAAAATTCAAGAAATAATGAGCAATTTTTAAGCTGGGGTCTAAAAGACCCCAGTGTGGCATTTATGTGATTTTTCTTAAGTGTGTCATTTAAGGGTTAATTCACAATGGGATTCTCTAATAAAAACGGTAGTTTCATGAAAATAAGGCTTTAGAATCGCTTTTTGGTACCTAGATAAATCAATTTTAGTAAGAAGCCACAAAAAAATGTCATTTACCACTTTATCAGAATCTAGCAAAAATCAGCAAGTTCCGTCCTAATTGGCTTTATTCGAACGATATTTCCATCATATATAACGAGTTCATTTGCAGATGCCTGTGTATACATAGCTCTCTAGCCCTACCTTATTTTCGAAAATAAAATATCGCAACAAGAATATCGCAGTTAAAATGTAGCAGACAAAATAAACGCTTCATAGAAACCTCGAAAGCATTTTCTTCGAAGGAAAATTAAACCGCAAAGATTAATATAGAAAAAAAAAAAATGTTGCGTACATACATATCGCAAGCCAAAAATATTGCATATGTAAGATTTAAATTTTTTGATAATTTTTGACGTTAGGTTTGTGTATTAATTAATCGTCAACCTTGGAGACACAGATCAAAGAGTTTCTTTGCTCATATCGCTACTTCTGATAGTACCACAAATGGTAAGAAAAGCAACTTTTGTAAATATAACAATTTTTTTAATACAATTTTAATTCGCTGTATACCTTAGAAGATGAGGGCTACCGCCCCCAAACCCCCGTTAAATAAGTAACGCCTAAAACCACAGAATATAGTTATGTCAAATAATCTAGTTTGTGACTGAAATTCTCAAAAATCTCAAAGATTCTGGAGTAATCTGACAAATCTCTGGAGAAACCACTAAGTAACTGAAAGGTATTCTAATCACACCTCTATAATCTCAAATATCTAAAAGCATCGAATAATTTCAGAATTTAAAAAAAAATTCGAATTCCCTATAAATCTGTAAAATCAATCAAATCTATGTTGAGTGTTCCTACTGTTAAATTTTGAATAATTTCAAATAATCTTCAATAAACTCGAAAGTAATTGAGAAAGTATGAAATAAGTAATTCAATACCATGTAAATTCCCGAGACTACAAAATAGAGAAAAATTCCAAAAAAATTGGATTACTTTGAAATCGGGATCGGGATATTCTTTCTAACCGGGACGACCGGCGAGGCTAACTTGAATGTATTTCCATATCGTTTTATGAAAATTTTAACTTGTACAGTTTTAATGGCATAATAAGTAGAATCTACTTTGTAGTTCAAAGAAAGGAGTTTTAGTAAATTTAAAAAATGTTAACTTTCCGGATTTTTATATTTTTTATTATAAAGCAAAACCAACACAAATGTTTGCACAAACCGCAGTATAACTTAACAAGTTCGATACTCATCTATTTTTTTTGAGTTCAAAAAAAAACTCACGTGTTGAAATAAAATCCCACGAATATTGGCGACTACTGGGCTCCCACTTGACATAAGTATGTGTTAGATACACAGCCGCATCGCAAATAATCGTAACAAATATTACTACAAAATTATTCTTTTAGTGAAATTTTGCGTCACAAATGAGTGACAAGAGTTTTTTAAACTAACATGTCACATATATGTGACGTTGAATGGCGAACTTGTTAACTTTCATACGGCGATACCAATAAATAACATTATTGTTGCCCACGCCACTACTCGTATATGTTGGTGTTAGTGAAAAATTGAATACAAATCTGAAGTAAAATTCAATTTTTTTTCTTTCATTAACTTGGAACACAAAGTATAATAGTATTTGTAGATTTTGTTCATGCTTATAGAATTTCTATATGTATTAGTTTATTGTAAATACTAATTACTGAAAATTAAAATTAAATTATGAACTAAAATAAATTTTCGAACTTTCATTTTGAAAAATACATTAAAGTAGGCACTGATGAAGTAGTATACGTCAGCAAGGTATATAAAAACAGGTAATATATTGCGCATATATCAAAAAATTACATCAACATCAATGGCTGGCACGGGTGTTTTGTTTTCGATTATATAGTACAAGTGTTTGTTTATAAATAAAAATAGTTTTTATGAATTGTTTTTTGTAAATTAATTAATTAATTAAGAAATAGTTTTATTTAATTTTCCTTTTTTTTTTAAACAATCACCACTTCTTGCTGAATACTTTCTTTTTGGGGAATCTAAACAGAATATTTCACCCTATCCTTCGATGCATTGTTTGCATTACACCCAAACACTGCACATCGCATTTTAATTCAATTTTTATAATTTATTTTATGAAAAATATTATTTAATTAGTGTTTAATTAAAATGTTTTCTTTAGGAAACAAAGAAATACAAACTTTTTAGGTACGGAAAAGCGCCACCAATACAAAACAAATTAATTAATCACTTCTGAATTTTTTAATTAATCACTTCTGCTTTTTTTACAATTTTTAAACTTCAAATTTTTCCAGCCATTAATTGTAGGTTCAATATTATCAAACTTATGCTGCCATCTAAGTGATGTTTATTGACTCAGTGACCACATGATTTTTAAGCTTTTATTTCAATTTTGCCAAAATGCTATTGAGTTATGAAAATTTTATTAATTTTTAATTAAATCAAATATTGCAAGAAAATAAAACCATTTTCTTAAACGATGTTCATTTATGTTGAAATCTCATGGACAAAATTAAAAGTTTAAACCTTGTAACGTTACCGCTACAGAAATGATGAACATTCAGAGGCGTTCAGGCGGTCATCTTGGACGGCTAGAGCTCACGAGAATGGGTGTGGGGTTTCTGAAAGCTTGAATGATCCGTGCAAGACCGCTAAAGGACAGAAAAGGAAAATCGGAAAAAACAAATGAACATTGAACGACCATGACAACACAACATATCCCAATGACACGACGTACTCTAGCTTCATCCCACTATTGAACCTTGTCTATCTCATGACCGACATAAAAAAACGGAAATTAATTATGGGTTACAACTTTTTCCTATTAGCCTTTATTTATTTAAACTTGCAAAAAAAAACCGTAATAAAGGCAATCAAGAAACAATAAAAAAAATAAATCTGGTTTATAGAAAAAGAATTATAAACAGGTAGTTAAACTATACCCTACTACCTTAAACCTAGTTATCTAACTATAATGAAAAAAACGAATTATGTTCGAAAATGTTTGAAACTTAACTGAGAATAATTGAAATAATTAAAGGTTGAAATATAATTTTGGTATACAAAAAACTTAGCTTAAATTCAAATTGTTGTCCTCGCCTGATGTATCCAATAATCGCAATTATCGATGAAAATTTGTTGATGTCTTTCCTTTCATCATTAATTGTATTGATATATTAGCTTTAATAATTTTGGTGTTTAATGAATTATACTATTATGATATTTAAATATATTTGGTTTTGTATTATTGAATGAATTTGAATTGAATCATTCAATAGTTAACGTTTTTTATTATTGGGTTTTCGATTCAAATTTTTAACTGTTTTTTTTTATCACCACCCATATGAAGTTTCACAATCTATATTACTATTTCACTTATTATTTTGTTAAACGAAGATTATTATTTTAATTATTCGAGTGCAAGTATACTTTATGTTAAAATTACTCAATATGATTTAGGAGTAATTTAATTATTAAGAACTAGAACTTAATTGAATTAATTTGGTCGTATTTAAATAATTTCTACAAAATAACAACTTTTGTTTTGATTCACTAGCGCAAGCGTATTCACCGTTTATTTTTATAGTCGTTACACTAACTGTTCGAAAAAACGCTATTTGCTCACGCGTTTTTATGAATTAAAAATAATCACACCTTAATTAATTACACTTAAACTATTCACTTAATTTTAACTTAGAACTATAAGAAAGTGTTTACCAACTTTATTTTTTCTTACCGTCTTTAACTATTTATGTATATCACTACTTTTCGACCAAATCAATTATTGTTATATTTTGTTTTGTTTTTGTCCTAATTGGAACAATTTCAAAATAATTTTTCAGTTTTTTTTTATTTTTACTTTATTTGTTTTTGGTCCATACAATTATCTTTTAATTTTAATCGTTAGTTGTCCAGTTTATTTTCATGTATAATGTCCAAACCAAAACAAGAAAACATAAGTGTTCAGACACAACCAGGGGTGACACAACGAGATATACAAAAAATACAAAATCTAATTAACCCTAAGGTGGTCGTGTTATATTGTGACTTTCGGCACAACCTCTTAGTACGAATATGCCCGGAAATGAGCCGTTACCCACCCACTTAAATTGCGTTAAAACATTTTTAGCACGGTACAATACTTTGAATTACGTAAATGCCAAAAACCCTTCTAAAAATTAAGATAACTCAATTTTAAAGGCACAAAGATCTTCTTTCTTCTCTAGAAGTAAGCTAGTAATTTCTGTAAAGAAAACATTGGTGGAATTAAAAAGATGGGGCAATAAATAAAATAAAAATTTCATTAAAATTTGTTTATTTAAACCAAAATTTATAAAATTTTCATAATAACAACATCAAGCTTACTACAAATCGTGTGTTCACTAACAAGCGACGATGTACATCAGATATACGTAGGTATGTATATGTGCCACGCAATTGTTTTTTCTACGGAAAACGGAACAACACTCTCACTGGATGAATTGGATTTTTGAAAATTGAAAATTTTCCATTCCTAACCGTATAACTCGCTAACGGTAACAGATACAGATTGAAACAAAAAAATAACATCGAAACATCGTTTTCACTGAAAACTGATACAACTCTAGCATTTTTACAACCGCATAGATCACATTCCCTAGAATTTGTAGATGAGGTATGTATATGCGCCCACAAGGGAAAAAGCGGCAGAAGCAATAGAAGCTGAAAAAGTGGAGTATACACCAGAAGAAGGAGGGTATTGTAACTTTAGAATATAAAACCAACGCTGCTACGTACTGGAAAAGTGAGAAGAAAAGACGACTTGCGTTGAATACCTTCCAGCAAAAGTTTCGCAAAGTTTCATCTATGCAGCAATTGTACAGGTAAATTGTGAAATAATATTGTGACATATAGCAACGATTTGTTCCTAATAGAATTATTCGATTATTTTTATTTATTGGTGGGAAGAAGTACCTGTACGTGACAGGAAAGTTGCTAAAAATCTCTCAATTCGTATATAACGAATTTGTTAATAGGATTAATGGATTCAGGTGACATTATTCATGATTTAGACGTCCGGCGATGGGCATTACAAGCTAACACAGACATGGGTTTAGACAATTTTAAAGCATTACGAAATTGGGTTTGGAATTTTAAGACAGCTTACAAACTAGTTTCAAAAAAAATAAATACATTTATTACCCGACCATATGGTACGGACTTCGAGCAATTGAAGGAAATTGCCTTAACTTTCGTTAATAGTGCAAAAGATAATATAGGATAGGTCGGGATAGATAATATATTCAATGCAGATGAGAGTATGGTTTTAATCTTGAGCTACATTCCGGCTGCACTTTAGCTGTGCAGGGAACAAAAATTGTTACAGTCGTTGCGCAGTCTATATGCGCAACTATAGTTACACCATACTCCCAATAATATCAGCTTCTGGAAAACTGCTCTCGCTTTTATTCATTGTTCTCAAAGAGCAAAGTGGAAATTTTGGTCCACGCGTATCAGAGTCTTTGTTTCGACCTTGGAATGTTCATTTAACAGCATCCACATCTGAAAAATTAACAAACGAATTACTGCAGCAGTGGTTAACCGATGTTTATTTGCCAAATGTGTGAGCTCGCAGCATTTTGTTCTTGGACTCTGGGACCGGCTACTGTCCTGCTACATTATAAACCAGTATACCATCCAAAAATATGTGAATATATTAACGATCCCGAAGAAAACTACATCAATGATACAAGCGTGTACATCAAACACCCTGCGCCATTGAAATGTTCGGTTTCGATTGTTTACTATGTATTTCATGCTATTCTCTCATAGATTTTAACTCATTCACTATTTTTTTTTTACTTTTACTGCATATTTAACGTGTTACGACATATTTAAACCAAAATAAGAATGAGTTCTGTGCTCGAGAATTAAAAGGGCTTAAGTCGATTTATGTTATAAAAAAACTCTGCGCATTTTCTGTCCAAATTATAAAGTTATATAAAAGAGAGTAAGAATCTTACACTTTTTTTATATTACCTTAAAAATTGGAAAAATTAAAATACATATATTAGTAGAAAATTAAACAGATAATGCGCAAAAGTTGATTAGGGCATAAGTCGACTTAATCCCTTATAATTCTTGAGCACAGAATTATTAGTTTGGTTTGAATTAAGTAGTCAAAGGGTTAATTTTAAAATGGGTCACCCTAAATTAAATGCTGACGAAAAAGCCAAAATTTTGCAACTAAATGCAAAAAGGTACACACATTCACAAATTACAAGAGTATTTAATTATAGCAAAATAGCAATTTTTTGAGGCGCTATTCTGAAATTCAAACGGTTGAAAGAAAAGTCGGCACTGGTGAAAAGAGGAACACTTTGTTCTGTCCACACAGATCGAATGCTAAGACATATGGAACTTAAGCAGAAGTTTCCTACCAATTTAGAGCTGAGAAGGGAGTTTCTAACAGCAAAAACTCGACATTGTTTCAGTCCGTACTTTTTAATGAAGACTAAACGAACTTGGTCTCTATGGTCGTCGACTTGCGAAAAAAATTCACATTTCAACTACACTTACTCACACGAAAAAATGAATGCTACAAGAGTCAAATTCGCAAACGAACGAGAAAACTGGACACACAAGGACTGGCGTGGAGTCACATTCTCGGATGAATCCAAGTTCAATATCTTTGAACCCGATGGAAGGATTAATATTCGGCGACGAGAAGGAAAACGGTATTTATCAGAATGTAATGCTCCGACAGTAAAACATTCACCATATGTTATGGCCTGGGGGGTCATAACAGTCTTTGGAGTAAGATCACTATGCCTTTTGGATAGTTCAGTAAACGAAGAATAATATAAAAAAAATTATTGAAACCTGCGTCATGCCGACATCGGTATTCCACTCTTCCAGGATAATTCAGTTCCGAGCCACAGGGTACGCATTGTAAGTTAAAGACGTTATTTGTGAAGTAAGAATGCCTAATTTTCATGTATATTTTCTTTAGGTAGCCGAATTTAAAAATAGCTTGGAGATTTAGTCGTTATTCTAGCCAGGAAATAGTACTCCTGGTTGTTCCATATGTGGTAGCCATGCCATCATCCGATGTGCATTGTGTAACAAATTCTTGTGTTTTAAACATTTCTTTGAAGAGTTTCATCACCATGCAGAATAATCCATTGTATGTTCAATATAAAAAAGATCTACATATTGGTATATTGGTAGGTGTTTTAATGTGTAATAAAATTGACAGAATTATGCTGTTATATTATTACTAACTCTAACGCAAAATAATTTATAATGTAGTTATCAATAATTTTGTTAGTTTTTAAAATTAATTTCAACACTGCAACTACAAGTCTGTTACACAACCAAACAAACCGCGTTACATATTATTAATCCCAAACCATATATGCCAGTCTGCTTAATAAAACTCATTCAAATAAACACTTTATGTGTTTTTTCATTAACGAAGATAAAAAATTGAAATTTTTAAAACTTTATTTACTTCCATGTCTATTGCCTTGCTATCTTAAGTATGCAAAAACTTTCTCTCTACAACTTACCGTTGACGAGTTATGCGCGCAGAGGCAGAATGGAAAATTTGTAATTTTTAAAAACCATTTCACCCAGTCAGAGTGTTTTTCCGCAGAAAAAAAATTGCATAGTACACCTATATGTGATGTACATGTTCCCAAAGTTTCATAATTTTTTGAATTTCCGGGTTCGGGATCCTCCCTTGTAACCTGGAGAAATTTTAAGTTAAAAAATTGTTGAAAAAGAGCAAAACAAATTCAAAAAATATTAAGAAAGTTTGATAATTTTGTGATTAAATAATTTATTTTCGTATTTTTCTGTAAGCAACTTAAGGGGTAACCAGCGAATCAGTAAGAATCTTTACAGAATTTGACAAAAGTATTTCCTTACAGAATATTTGACATATCAGCCACCGAATCTGTAACAACCAATGTCATTTTCGATTCACCCCAAAAAAAGCAAAAAGAGTGATTTTCGTGCTGTCAAGTAATTCGATTCGTCAAGAAAAAGCAATCGGTCGAGCAACATTTTTGCTCGATTACAAATCTTGATTTTTTGGCAGATTTACCCCTCTTTTACTAATACCAACAACCAGTACTGTCATTTTGAGGCAAATTCCTTTTTCAAAAACGTCAACAATATTTTTTATATAGGTCAAACACACGCACATATATATGTAATAGCGGGCAACTCGATTGTATTGTTCGATTCGAACAGAAATATAGAGTGCTTTTTTAGAGAGGGGTAGAAGACGAATCGAAAACGACATAACAAATACAGTATTAAAATTTTAATGTGAATAGAAAAATTATTTTTTTAAGAAAAATGTGCCGTGCAAATTTTGATGTATTCTGACATTTCCTTCATTTTGCGCGATAATTTTCGCTCTGTTAAGTGACAGCTGAACTGAACGAAAAGTTCTAAAAGAATCGCTGGTCAGTAACATGCAATTTCTGTATATCGCATTCTTACTTAAAGTTGTTAGTGTTGTTACTGACTCGCCGGTTCACCCTAGACATCTGACGACCTGACGTACACTAGTAAAACTAAAGATAAATTTAGCAACAAGTACTAGTTTACTTCGTTAGAGCCAACTTTGATATATTTTCCAAAATAAAGGTTCAAAAAATATATTTTAGAAATAATTTAATTTTAATATTTCTGCAATTAATATTTATCTAATATCAATATAGCCTTCTTGTATATTGTTGTTAAAGACACGTAGAAAACAGTTATATAAACGTTTCATAATATTTTTCCTTTTCCGTGGAAAAACTGGAAACTAAAAAACAACATTTTTACTATGCTTTCTATGACGAACAACGGAAAAAGCTTCTAAAAAATTATGACATATTATTATAGCTTTAGAAGGATCCGATATTACTCATATGTTTACTAAAAAGCAACAACTTAAATTAGTAAATTAATTTTCACAAAACGGCGGAAATATCTTTTTCATTCCTAAACTTCCTCCCGCTAGAGTTGATATTTTGCTGATCCCACGAATATGTAATAATATTTTCACGGGTAACACCGGGTTTACCGGCTAGTATGAGTATAAAATAAAATTTATCAAAATAACAACTATATTTTGAAAAAGGATCATCAGAATCAAGTACTCTACTTCAAAATACTTATAGTTCGTTAGAAAATCTCTATACAGTTTCACTAAATATTTTTTAATGTTTATTTTATACGTATTTAACCATTTAAAACAAATATTTTTATTCTAACTTCTGTACAGCCGTAAAAGTATAAAAGTCTTGCCAGCCATATGTCTTGTTTTAAAATTTAGTTTTTGTTTTTTTTTGTGTTTATCGGATTAACGAATTAAAATATTCACAGGCTTTTTTAAATCACACAATACGAGAACCAACAAAATAATTTTATTTTAAATTGTATATTTTGGAAATATTTGAATGAAAATAATTTCATTTATTTTAAATAATTTTTCTATTGAATCAAAAATATTTTGAATACAAATAAATTCATTGAACATTTTTTTAGCTTAGTCCTTAAGCCACGTTGTTTTACATTAAAGGACTCAATGAAAAATCTGTTCTATTAATCAATTCGAATTAAATAAACTAGTAAAACACAACCATTGAGTCAAATCAAAGCAATAATTTGAAAAGGATTTAATTAATTAACCCTAATATGAAAAACAAACATAATGGTTTCTATTATATTAATACAAATTAATTGCTGCATATTCATCATACAAATATAGGTATGCATGTAAATAAAACTCAAAATAAATAGCATTTGTATGGTGGCGGTTATTGAAACTCACGTACATTATTATTCATAGGAAATTAAAGCAATTTCTGTTAAATCTAAAAAGCATCAAAACATAAAATTAATTACATTTTAACCTCAATCAACTCAAAAATACAAAAAATATATAAAATTGTTAGTAAATTGTTAATAACAAAAAAATATATCGAAATATGATTGACATTATAAAGGGACTGGCGTAGAAAAATGACATATTTTTTTATGTTGGTTTTGTTTGGTGTATTGCTATATTATTAGTATACAAGGGGTACATGTACATTACAGAATATTATAAATATAAATAAAAAAGGTTTTGTTTTACACAGAAAAAAAAATTAATATTAATAGGCTTTTTAAATTAAATATTGTGGTTTCGAAGTATCCGACAGATTGAAAATAAAAACGGATTAATTAATCTTAACTGACGAAAATTATGATCTTGAGAGGAATATTAAACTCAAATTTGTTTATTAAATGGGGACAAAATGTATTTCGTTTTACAAAAAAAAAAGGATAATTATGTATCTATCCAAATTTATACATCTAATGAATGGAATTGAGGCTATTTTATGCGATTAAAATGAAATATGAATATTTATAAAAAAAACGTCCAATTTTAAAAAAATATAACACAAATTAAATGTTAATTAATTTTAACGTTTTGTTGGGAACGTACATATTTACAATTATGGATCCGTAACCTTGGAATATGAACATCGGCAGTAGAATTTTAGCTAGACTCCTTTAAAATATAATTTTTATCAGATATTTATTGTAATGATTTCCACCTAATCGTCACTAAGGCAACTTAGAACTACAATTTCGCGCAAAGTACAATTATAAATGTAGAATTTCCACAAAGTTTGATCTGCGATGAACGTGAACGATGTCCTACGATGGATTATAATTAGTGTTACCAGTAAACAAAATTTAAACGATAAGATGCTAACTAGTTTTTAAAATATTAAGTCGAAGCTGAAGCGCTTGTAAATTAAGTAGACAAAATAGTGATGATAAAATAATTGCTAAATTACATATCTGTTGGAAATTTAAAATTTCTGGAAGCTGAATCAAATTTTTATTAAGTCAAAATTAGCGCATTATGCTACAAACTTAATTAACAACTTTTCTAAGTCACTACAACCGATTACAACTTAATATTTTAGTAAATCTTTTTAGTTAGAATTATGTATAAGATAAAATAGTTAGCACAAGTCCGAGTTAGGTTTCTCGGAAATTTATAAACTAAAAACGAATTAATCAATTATTTTATTACAAAATACTCTATATTAATAACCAACTGGTTCGTTTCCTGCACAATGAAATCTAATTCTTAATTTTATATTATTATTATTATTGAAATTGGTTGGAAGGCAAGACGCATAGCCTCAATAACACTATGAGTCAGAGCAATTAATTCTGTCTGAAAGACAGTGCAGCGCGAACCCAGACTACCAAACGATCTGAAATCATTCAGAGAGCAGTAAGTTTCAAATCCAGCGCCAAGTTCAGAGCAAGAGACATCAGAAAAGAAGGCCAGAGACTCCGATAAAGTTTTAAGAAATTGATCCTTTTAAACTATTCTGGATTTTAAAATTTTTGGATTTTTTTTTTTTAGCAAATGTAGTGATCCCATACCAATAAATTAAGTGAACGAAAATTTCATGAAAATTCGGTCTTTCGAAATTCGGCCTTTCGACACATTTGGTCATTCGAAATTCGGCCTTTCGATATTCGGCCTTTTAATCCATTCGGCATTTCGGCGTTCGGCCTTTCGACATTCGGCCTTTCAACGTCGAACGGTACGGGGACCAATAATTTCTCGATGGATAAACCACCAAGAATAAATTTTCGAAGTTGAACTCAGGCAGTACCCTATCATTAACCATATCAATTTCCGGTATTAAAAAGGTATTTTTCATGAATAGTCTATGCCCCACCATTGCACCTAATACACTCCATGCACCAATACATCTCAAGCGATATACTACAGAGCAAGCAGTGCCTAGAATGAACATGTTCTACTGGGACAAACACAAAATAGATTCCATAGCCGGAAGTGGGGTAGAAGCCATAATGGCTCTACAATCAGTAGATTGCAATCCATTAAGTTTAATTAAAGAAGCCTTTAATTCAACCACTGACCATAGTTACCAAACAATGGAAGCGTATGAGAGGATTGGTAAAATCAACGATTTGTAAACAAATAATAACATTTTGGAGGGCAGTCCACATGATTTCCCAAAAGCTCTTCTACACTGCCAAAAAATGGCAGTAGCTTTCTTAATTTTGTAATCAAGGTGGTAATTCCACGAGTCAGATCAAGTAATCGCTCTTTCATAAATAGAAAGAACAGAGAAGACGCCTAGTAAAGGCAATTAAATCAGTCTTAGATGAATTAACGCGTAACCATGCCTCCACTATAAGTAGGGCCTGTTGCATTAAATCGGCCAATACATTTAGATATTTGCCAGAAACTGTAACAACAATATCATCAGCATAACTTTGAACAATGAAGCCAGAACACTGTAGTTTAACTAGTAGCTCGTCAATGACCAAAAGCCACAGCCGAGAAGAGAGCACTCTACTCTGTAGACAGCCTTTAGGAACCTTGGCAGAAATGTACAAGCCATCCAACTCAGCCTCAACAACGCGACACTTAAGCATAGATTAGACTCATAAAACAATAGGGCAATCAACACCAAAATTGCTACATGCTTTAGTAATCGTAGCAAACGAATTACTATCAAAAGCTCCCGCAATATCCAGAAAAGCACCCATAAGAAACATTTTATTATTGTGGGACCTTTCAACCTTAGTGGCAAGTTCGTGTAGAGCAGTTTCACAGGACTTACCAACTCTATAAGCATGTTGCATGTTACTGAGCGGAAATAGCTATAAGTAATGATCTCTAATAAATCTGTAGACGATCCTTTCTAAAGTTTTAAGAAAAGTTGAACACAGACTAATAGGCAGGAATGACTTAGGGTCAGAATAATCAGAATTGCCAGCCTTCGGGCTAAAAAGAACTTTAGTCTTGATCCAACATTGTGGAACAATGCTAAACACAATGCACGCTTGGAATAGATGAAGTAGATGCCCCAGAATGTAGGGAAAGCCATACTGTAATTCTAAAGGGAACATTTCATCAGGATCCCTAGCTTTGTACGAAGCAAATGAGAACACACTCCAATGCAGAACATCGTGAATGATCAGCTTGTGAGCTAAACTCCAATTAGGGGTTTCAACGTACAAGCTAGCAGGCATGAAAATAACAGAATCAGAACTGAAGTCACAACCGGCGAAATGAACAGAAAGAAGCAACTCAGCAACATCCCTATTGAAACAGGTCAGCTGACAAAGCTCATATTTTAAGTCTAGTTCCAGCCGACAGGCTGTTAATTTCCTCACAGAAGTTAATCCACGATGATCTGTGAGCTTGCCTTAAACTTCTTTTATAATCCTTTTAAGCCACTAAGAAGTTACCCTACTCAGCTCGAAGTTTAGATTTTTTGCCTTTATTTTTTAATTTTCTAACGATTTTTCTTAACCTTTTAAGTTCAGAACTCCAAAAAGATTTGTTCCGAGACTTCTGGTTAGTGATAAGAGGACAAGATTTTTCAAAGGCAGTCGAAATTACCTTTGTAAGCAAAGATGCTTGTAATTCAATGTCCTTAGCAGACCGAGATGTGCTTGGTGAAACTAGTAGAGGAACGAGCTCGACGGAGAAAAAATCCCAATCGATTAATTTCCTGTTATGTTATGGTTTAAACGGTGGTCTTTTACGTTTAATAGAAAAAGATATACACATGTGATCAGAAATAAGAATATCGTTCGCCACTTTCCAGTTAAAAATTAAATCAACAATTGACATAGAGCGCAAATTGATGTTAATCACTTTCTGCCGAACAGAATTAACAAAAGTTGGCTTACAGCCTTCATTGAGAATTTCAAGCCCAGAAGAGCTTAAAAAATTTAATAGAGAAATCGTTCGATGTTTAATGTTTGCGCTACCCCACATTGAGTGGTGCGCATTGGCATCACAATTCACAACCAAGCACCAGAGGGATATGTTTCTGATTATACCACAATAACAAGTTAATAAACTCAACCGAAGGAGGAGGTAAAGGCGAGTCATAGGGAAGATAAACTGATGTAAGGGCCAATTTAGTACTAGAACTGCAAGAATCAAGAGTAATTATCTCAGCTGTCAGATCGACCACACTGCACTCCTCAATAACCGAAGCATTAATATTGTTACCAACAAAAATGCACGTTCGACTCATACCATTAGTTGAATTCAAACCAGAGACAGTACCATGAAGAAGGTACGGTTCCTGAATTAGACAAACATCTGTGTGCGGTACAGCAAGCAACTCACTTAATTCAAATAATGCCGACTTACAGTGGTGCAAGTTGATCTGTTTTATTGCAAACGTGGAATACTTCCATCCTTTTATCAAAATATCTGGATTCATCAGTCCAATATTGGTGATTACTACACGAGGCTCCTCTAGTGGACCAGAGACCCAAGTCTGTATAAGAATGGGTTTAGGAGGGACCCCAACAACTAGCTGGAAACCACTCGAAATGTCTGTAATTTTGGAGACTTCTTTGCAAAGCCACTTATAAGTTTCATTGTTATTGCACTTGTAGATGAAGGATCTATCTAAACGGTAGCATCCAAGCATTTGCGGTACAAATCCCAACGTTTCAGCCGACTCAATAAATCGCTTACTCAATACCATCCTCCATCCTCCTACCCATCAGCTTCTCCTCATCCTAGGTGTTTACTGGGTTGAGGTTTTGAACGCAGAATTTTTTAACACAGCCAGCGACGGTTTCAGCGTAGGTACGCGCTTTCTGGGGCTCTAGCTCAGGAGTAGTGTCAGTTATTATTCTGGTTCGCTTAGGAGTATTTGTGGAACCAGAAGCAGGCTCTTCTGGGATTGAGACCAGCTAAAGCTCCGGAAGCTTTCTTGGGAGACGCTGGAGATTACGCTTGCCGTCTAGATCTGGAATGAAAGCTCGGTTTCGATATGGAACCGTCATCAATCGTATTCAACAGAGCATTTTATGTTCCCGACGATACATCAGAGTTGCAACCAACGACAATATCAAACGAACAAAATCAATGTCGGAACTCTGAGAAAGCTCCATAAGCTTGAAAATTCTGTAACACATTGAAGACACAACAAAAGAAAAGGTATAGTTAAATACAACAGTTAGAAACGGGAAAAAAGAAAAATAACTGCGTAACAGTGTGAGGGGATGGAACATCAATGACAAAAAAAAAGAAAAGAATTTAAAGCAATAAAAAACTAACAAAAACAAAAAATAAATAAAAATCATATATGGCGAAATACTATATACACCCCCGTTCAAAAGTTTAAGACCACTGCAAAAATATGCCGTTCAATGACTATTCAACAATCTTGTTTCAACAAAATTGGGTTTTATATTGTTGACAAAAACATGCATTTTTAATTTATCAAGCTATTACAAAAAATAGTATTGATTTTACATTTGTTGTCAGCAAATGCAATGTGAATTGTGCAATGTGGTCTTAAACTTTTGAACGGGGGTCTATATACAAAATCATAAACTATTAAAAATGTTAAACAAATACTAAAAAATTGTCCACTTAACTTTCGTGTTACGGTAAATCCTAAACGCACAAGGAACCATGATCTATGCGTTGTAAACCTTTATTAAAAACATAAAATGCAATAAACCGTTAACAAAAAAAACGATCGCGTTCAAAGTGTGAACCATACACTCAAAGACAACAAGAAAAAAAAACTACCGCTAATCAATTACAACAATTGAATTATTTACTGAGCGCACAATAAATTAAATACCGTAAAAACACTTAAATTTTAATTAGAATTTATGCACGTTTTAATAAAAATCACTGAAACTAACTAATGAACTGAATAAAACTTAACAAAAATCACTAATAATAATTTGTAATCGCACAATTACATAGATAAATAATTAAATTATAAATTACATATAAGGCACTGTAAATTAGTAAACAATGTTTACACAACCGAGGTTGAAGAACGAATCGATTAAAATAAACCGACCCTGATACTATAAAAATAAATTAAATTAGCATCAAAATTGCAAGGACAATCAAATCAGGTTTTTGTAGAAACAGCTGGCATTCTAAATTAACCACTAAATTTAACAAGCTTTAAAATAATAAATCTGCACGGATTATAAAATTTTATCATAATGTAGCACAACAATAAAAATAAAGCAGCTTCAAAAGCAAAAGTAAATTACATTCCGTGACCAATCGGTCTGAAATTTTGCATTTACATGCAATATACATCAAGTGACAGAATTTTTCTAGCAAAACACGCGAATTAAATCAACAGTTAAATAATAACAGCGGTACGGTTATTATTTAAATTCGCATATTATTTATTACCTTTGACACACACAACCAATTACTTTTCTTAAAAACAATTTAATTATATGATACAAAAAAAACACAAAATTAATGTATATTTCTGTTTACTTTGTGAACACCTCTTAAATTTAGTACGTTGTCAAAATCAAATAACATCAAGTTTCTCCTAACGAATTTATTTATAATGTTTTTATTAAAAACATACCCAGCGGACAAAAATCACGACCTCCAACTGTACAGGGTGCACCAGTTATAATTTGGCTTCTAAAGAGATAAACAAATTATGTGTTGACGTTCAAATCCTTTCTCTGTCTTATTTCAACCACCCCCCGCCATAAATGGTCAAATAAAGTCGACTAAATTTTGTTATGGGAATTCGGATTAGAAACGGGAATTCGGATTATTATCTTAAACCATCCAAAGTTTAAGAATAAGACTGTAAATTGTAAATATCAGAAATAAAAATATTCAAAGTTTTCAAATTTCGATTTGTAATCTCAAATTTTGTATTTAAAAAATAAAGGAAAGAGTTTTCAAATGAATATAAAACACTTACCATACATACAACTGATTTTATTAAGTTTTTCTGGTTAAACCGTTGTTTCTTTTTGTTGGCAGAGTTCACTCTACCCTCCGTTTAACTAGTACACGACCTCCTCCGTTCTTCTCGATTTATTAATTTAATGGGGCCCAGTGTAAGATCACCTTAGCAAGATCGAAAATAATCAAAAATTACGTTTTGGGAATTGTCTCACTTCAATCAGCAAGCGTCTTATTTTATCTTAGACTCAATGCTCAAAAGCCCTGTAAGTGAGGTGGTTGCCTTCTTATTTTGCACAGCACAGGAGCAAAAAAGGAAAACACGGCCTCGGTAAAGAACTCATTAAACCACTGTTCTACGGTCGGTGCTTCATCGCAAAATACTCGTTTTAATTTTTTTGCGAGCATTATTATTATTGTCGAACCAAATCGCAAAAATCATAACGTTTTAAATTAAAATGCTCCAAGAATTCACAAAAAAAAAAGCTGACAGTGACATCTGTTCAAAAATAAACAGAATAAAAATGAAAAATTATTTAAGCTCAAACGATTTTTTAGTAAATGGGATGAATCAGCGACTCGGCTCAAAATGAGTAAAAATTAAAATTTAAAAAAAAATTACAAGGTGAAAAAGCGTGTTTGTAATCTAATCAAAGCTAGCTGTTAAATCGTGGCAAATGTTTATGTCAAGATTTAATTTTCGAAATCAAAGGGTATTGAACAGTGAACAAATTTAAAATTTATAATTTCGATTTTTTGTTTATTTTTCGCTTCTCTTCTTTGTTTAGTTGTTTAAAAATAAATTTTTGTTTCCTCTCTTTAGAAAGGAAACAAATCGATCGCAATTTCATTCCCTTCCCTTTGTTTTTTATATGAGGAGAGATATTTTATTTTTTTGAATTTCGTTCCCGAGGAAATAAATAAAAAAAAAAATTTTTTTGTTTCCTTTCACAGAGAGAGGTTAAAGAAGGGAACGAAAAATGAATTTAAACACTGGTATTGAAGGGTTGAAAAAACGGAGAGGGTCCAAGTCATGATACAATAATATTACAAGGTATGCTTGACAGCTAAGAGCACGTGGAGCGTGACGTCACTCAGCGAGTCAATTTGGATATTTTTTTGCGAATTGGTTTAGGTTTATAAAAATATTTTTAGGTTTTGGAAATGGAAATAAATAAGTTTCAACGATTGTACACGATAGAAAAAATACAAATCTCAACCAAACGGAGTCAACGTTACGAAATATATTACTGAAAGTGACGTCACTAAGATGAAATATGGCGATATTTCGATTAGTTGGAACATACCTTGTATATTCATTATACCATGGGTCCAAGTTATGAATGAGCCGCAAAATTTAAATAAACAGTCACCCTACAAAGTAAGCTGGCGATCTGTTTTTGTGTGTTAAAATGTTTTAGCGGCTTGAGTGAAAGGAGGAGAAATAAAAAAAGAAAAAAAAATTTGACTCAAACTAAAGATTAGAAGATAATTTATTTTAAATTAAAATATGTAATTAATTTTCACCTAAATTTTAATTAAATTACAAACTACAAAATAACGATTTATAATAATTGAGATAACTGTAGCAAGAGTGCGCCTCATCTAATTGGCAATTCTGGTGTCAATTTATGCGGAGAGGAACTGTTGCAGATAATTTGTTCTAAATTAAAATAATTAATCTCCATAAAAATGTTGATTAACCCTAATCAGCATGGGTCGAGTATCGCAGACTCATTTTAATTTTATTAACTAAAAATTAGCCGAAAAATAATTGTTTATGAAAATTGAGCTTTATGTATTCTAATAATTATTATTTAAGATCTAGAATCACCCTAGTAACAATTTTTTACTTCTACCAATTATAGACCTAGCTTGCCTATTTTCAAAAAACAAACATAAAAGCATGCGATTTAGGCTCAATAGGTGATGAAGTAAATTAACTTGCTATAAGAAAAGTTCAGCATTTTAGTCTTTTTACAAATTACTGGTAGAACAAAAATTCAATGCCAAGTTGTACCTATCATTTTATGCATTCTGATTTTATACTCCAATCAGAAGCGGGTGGTCCATGAATGCAACGCATTCAATGCATGCATAAAGAACTCCAAATTTTACAATATAAAATAAACGCGCAAAGCAAAAATATTTGTTCAATTTCATCATCAACTTTTTGTGCGAACCATAACTCTTCTTTTTATCTTTTTCCTTACGTGCTCTAACACAACTACCAATTTATAGACAACTTAAGTTTTCGTTTTATTTTCATTCAGCAACTAACTACTCTGTCACAAGCAAACGTGGTATGTATAGTCGCTGTTTAAATGTGGAAAAAGGGATTTTAATTCAGAATGCGCAAGCGAAAATATAATAAAAGGAAATGACGTTGTTTGGGTCACTTCGACCAAAACATTGTAGTAGCAACGAATAGGGCACAGTCATAAAAAAATTATAAGTCTTTTTTTTGAGTCTATTGATTTAAACGACCTCAAATGGTCAACAACTATTTGTTCCAATAGCAACTTTGCTTTTCTAATTTGAAAAATGTTCTGTAAAAATAAAATCTCTCGAATAATTTGGAAAATCTGCAATAATTTCGAAAAAAGGTCTAATCTCAAAATCTCACAAAATTTCAAAAATAATCTCGATAACAAGCAACCCTGGAAAATTTGAAATATTTCCCCAAAAATGTCATCTATGTAACTCAACATCCTCCAAGTTAATCAGTCTATAGCACTATGCTATGAACATTTCGGAAAAAATCACTAATCCTGTAAAATGGCGCAGTGCAAACCTTTGTAAATTTCGAGGAATATTGAGAAACCCGAAAAATTTCGAAATAATCGAATAATCTCGAAATGGTTGAACCGTCTTTCATTTCTAGAAAACTCTAGCTTAGATATTCACAAAAAATTTCCAATATGGTTATAATTTTGCTGTCAAACGCCATTCAACGCTATTCAACACTAACAATTTTGAAATCTAGTTAAATCCAAAAATCTGACTGTAGAATCTCATCTCTGTAAGATCACACACTGAATCGAACTCTAACCATAACTAGAGAAAATTTCGCTTAATATCTCATATATTGTACTATACATAAATATATAATACCCAAGCAAATCTCGAATAAGGTTATAAACCTCGATGAATCACATAAAATATCGAAAATATCGATGCACCTGTAAGTCAGCAACTTTTCGAATAATCCCTATTAAGGCAATAACAATGTAAGGTAAATTAAACTTTATTAAAAAAAATGTTAATCCGAAGATTGGACGTCTGATGGTGTATTTATTATTATGTACATTTTGCGACTAAACGTGATTAATGCAACATATTTCCAACTCTCGTAACCCGTACATACATAATTGTGTTTCCCTAAATTTCCGTCTTTATAAATTGAGTTCTCGAAACTCGTCGCTATGTAAAAACGAGAGATAATCGGCATAATCGGCACTCAGAAGTTACCCGAGAAGGTAAAATTGAAATTTGAATAAATTTCAATAACTGACAATTTGCTATTGATTCTAATTATTTTAAAAAATTATTTTTTTTACAAAATTTAATAAATAATTCAAAATACATTATATTCTCGGTAAAGATCGGTTATTATCGGATCGATTAATGAAAAGTTTAGATTAAACCTTAACCGTTTGTGAGTTCACTATCTGTGGTTCGAATTCTTTCGAATTAGATGCCAAATAAAAAATCAAATTTACAGAAATGTTTTCAGCCATTAGAAAATAAAATCAAAAGATGCCAATATTTGAGTAACAATTTCGAGAAAGACTTCTTTCCAGCACTACTTGACCAATATGAAATGAAAATTTGGAAGATTTGCGAAAGTTCAACAACAAATCCATTGAATTTCCGAGAAATTGCAATGAGCATTTTCAAAAAATGGGGAAGAATAGCTGTATACTGCAATAGTCATTGCAACGTCATTTCGAATTTGTACAGAGAGTGTTGAGTATGGGACTTCACATATTTTAGTAGATTTTGACTAATCGAAAAGTCTTTAGGATTTACTTCTGAAGCGTGGAAGCCTAATGAATGAAATGTTTAAGGTTTTTCAAAAATTTAGGCCTGCTCAAGAACAAAATCGAGCCAACATTTTATTTCATCGGTTTTTTTCGAGACACATATTTTCTTCAAAAACCAAAACGTAATCAATAACCCCTGGCCTTACTTTATAAAATATAGATGAGAGTATAGCTCGTTGTAATTGTAATGATACAGCAAGCCAATTAGCAAACGATAAATAACGATTACCAAAATGTTTCTTGTAAATTTAGAACACAAATTCGTTGAACCTAATACAAATAAACGCAGGTCTCTCAGTTCTTCAAGTTTACTTCACTAACAAGGTGTTAATGCCACATCTTACAGAAGGCGATACTGGGTCTTAGTATAATTCTACCAACCAATCCCCATACTAAATTTTGTGGAAATGTTACGCGACGATTATTTAGCCTTTATAGTAAAGTATCATATAACACGCTTAAGTGGCACATTTTTCCTCCAGCACTTAAGGCGGTTCGCCAGCTATAAGTAACTGTCAAGTAAATGTTTTCAGTTTTCTTTAAAATTACATATGAGTCCGAAAGGTTCATCTTATGCGTTTACGTAAGTAAAATGACCTATGCTGAATAGAGTTAAAATGAAAATCTACAATATGTCCAATTTTGAGAGCACTATAAAGGAGAATGCCTCATTTGTTTGAAGACATTCTAGTGACAAATTGTGCGAAAATAACCTGTTACAGATAATTTATTTTAAATTAAAATAATTAATCTTTACATACAACGTTATCTGTAACGATTTGCCATGTTTTATGGTATGAAAAGTTGGTCCATAGTTTACGCTCTTAAGCTGGGGGAAAAGCCCGGTGAAATGTAATAAATAAAATGAAGTGAATTCTATATCGATTTAATCTTTCATTAATCAAATCGGTATTCTTAACTGGCCTTTCAGTTATCTAGGTTGAAGTTGCCGGTGAGTAGGATGGGCATTTCGTGTAATTTTCGTTCTTTTGTGATTTTGAATGCGTTAGCTGAATGTGAGGAAAATAGCGATTTCTGCGCAAATTGCCATAAATCATACACGTAACCAAACTCATAGTGAATGAAATTTTTGCTCGAATTCGATAGTCGCCTATTAGTACATTTTATTTCTTTATAGTTGTTCTGGTGTCAATTGCTGGTTTATACCATAGCTAAATTAGCAGTGCTACAAATGTCAGTTTCGTAGCAATGATATTTGGTAAAGCTTTTTTAACTGGCTGAGGTTTGTTTATGTCGCGATTATACCGTTGCTACTGTTTCTGCATTTCGCTTTAGCATTGCTAATTTAGCTGCCGTATAAACGCGATATAATAGTTTTGTTTGTAATACGTCTGACGCAAAGAACCCTTCTCGGTCTTCTTCTTCCATTTTAAACAGTCTTTGTTTTTGTGCAACAGTAAGTTTCGATTTGTAAACTTCTAATATAAAATATAATATTCGATGAAATATTTGTTCATGAAACGTTTTTTATTTTTAATCTAATTAGATTTTTGGTTTCAAACAAATTTTATTTTTGCATGTGCTAGGCATCATTAGCGCTTTCTAAAGAATCTTTGATCTTGATATTTAATGATTTAGATTTTTTATTTTCAAATTTTTATTTGTGAAATATTATTTGAAAATAAAAATTTTGATCATTTGACAAATTAAATTGTTGTGTATTGTTATACATCATTAGAGCTTCCTAAAATTATTTGATTGTTAGCGTATGTTTAACGATGTTTACAATATTCTACATTTAAAGATTTTTCAGAAGAAGACTTATTTATAAATGTACCCATAATCCTTACCTTTCAAATGATATATCGTTCATTGCTCTACGTAAGGTAGGCGCGGAGCACAATAAACAAAAGTAAATGACGCGAAAATCTGACATCGCCATTTCGGAGGTATAACGAAATTTTTACATTTCGATTTAACGTCAGAAAGCCTAATGAAATTAAGATAATACAAAGTCTACTGCGATTACATGGTACTAAGGTGATCAATTAAATAAAATAGACTTACGTTGTGTGCTCCGGGTCTATGTTTTTGGCTAAATTTTCGACTTTTCATTTAAAAACTACATTACGCTATTCACCACTATGCTGGTAACGAAAAGCTTCCTTGCTAGGTTACTTTTCAATTTATGTCGTTTTCGATTCACTAAAAAATCAATCTGTGACGCAATCGATTGGTTTTTCTGCTGTCAAGTTGTTCGGCTAGAAATCTCGACCTTTTGAAAGTGTTACCCAGATATAATCTTTAATGAACAAATATGCATAACTCAGAACAAAACAAATGCCTTTCCAATTTTTTTTTTTTTTAGAATATTCACCTAATTCGTAACAGAATAAACGAGCGCATCTTCTAAGTTGAGGAGCCACCCAAATCAACTGTGACTTCTACGTATCCACTGTGCTTTAATTTTAAGAAATTATTGTCGTGTTTATGGCCAAATATCACACATATGTATGGCTGGTCCGAATCACCCATAAGGACCCACCTGTCACACTAAAATATGAACACTACTCTAGGAGAAAATGTGTTTTCTGCCCAATATCTCCTAAAATGTGACATTTAGAGATTTTTTGTTCAGACAAAAGATGAAGATCATTTCATTCTCTACAAAAATGATCCTTATCATTTTTTCGAAAAATTGACCGTTTCCGAGATAAATGGGCCCAAGCGTACCAAGAATTTTGAGCTCCTGCGCTGCATATCGGAAGAGCACGCTCCGTGCATTTACGCATATTTTCTCATGATTCAAAGTTCATGTGAAAGGGGAAATCTGCCGGTATCATCCCCTGTAACTTGAGTCACGTTTTGACTCTTTGGCCATAATGGAAAAACGGGTCAAACTTTATGCTGCGGGCGGAATTTTGACCTCGCCAGGAATTTGCTCGTACTTTTTGTGTAGTACACTTATTTACTCCGAATTTTCCTGAATATGAATCCTCGAAAGGTCCATAGTCATCCTAGAAAATTGGAGAAACTGGTTTTCTTGCGTTTCAATAAAAAGTTTGGTTGTTAATTTCCAATTTTTTACCGTTTTTGGAGTCTTGGAAAATTTTGCCTACAATGAGTCATTACTAATTTATACTTTAATAAAATGGCCCTTCAAGGCATGTCATTTGAAAGGTGAGAATGTCTAGTTTCCGGCTGTGCTATTATTTTTTTTTCACAAAATCGTCGATTTTTCAATAAAATTAGAAAACGCGTGCTCAAAGAAAAAACGCACTTTTTCTTTTGGTAGCTTTTCTCCCTTCCCTTTATTTCTGACATTTTAACTTTATTTTTAGTCAATTATAGAAAAAAAGAGTGATAAAAGTCAAGAATATTGAACAAATATTGAGGTTTTTCGTTTAAATTAACTTGCATTACCAACCTAAAACATAGAAATGGTGAGCATTTGTTTATGTTGTTTTTATTCAAGAAAATTTGTTTCAAATAACAATTCTGACTCAAATCTTGGTCTACTTTTCTTGTTATAGAAAAATGGAGGCTAACTCCGCTACACCGGTGTGTTTCCTTTGTAAGGAAGAGGTTTCTGGCGATGATGGGGTCCATGTAATTCGTGGCTTGGAAACCCTGATTACTGTTAGCAAGGAGAGGAAGGATAATCACCATAAATTTCTGGAAAAACAGTCGTCTGTGCATATGCACAAAATGTGCAGGAAACGCTACACTCTTAAACGCAATGACAGTTTTCCATACAATGATTTTATCCCCGACGAGACGAAAAGATTTGACCATTTGAACAGCCCTAAGAGAAAAAAGGCTCGCCAGAGTTCCTTTGATTTCATGGCCAATTGTGTTTTTTGTGCTTTGCCAGCTTCCGTAGAACACATCAGGAAAATTAAGTTACGCGGGGACACCTTTGTAGTCATTAGAAAACCGGAGATGCGAGTTACGGAAAAAATCAAAGCTGCAATCCATGATGAAAGCTGCAAAACTTTATTGGATCGGATTTCAACAATTAATCTTGTCTCCGCCGAATCAAGATATCACAAAAAGTGTTAACTGAAGTTTTTTTGCACCTCCAGCCGTCCATTCAGGACCTGGGCGTCCCAAGGATGAACATATTCTGGTCCAAATGGAGAGAGTTATATATTATATTAAAGAAACCCACGAAGTGCTGTACAGTTTAGCACATTTAATGAAGATTGCAGGTGAGGGTTTGAAAAAATGAAACATAAAAAACCGGCCCTTTTCAGGGCCACAGAAACTTCAAACAGTGAAACAACATTCAGATTTCTCAGAATATACGGTTCCTATCTGGAACATATTGCCGGATTGTTGTGTGTTCTAAGTTATCTCAGTTGTCAGTCCCAACTGTTTGTGTATATTGTGCTGTGATCAGCTTGGAGCTGCTGATCAGGAGTATTTTATCTAATAGCCACAATTATTTTCTTCCCAGGTGATCCTACTATTCATCCTTCAACCCTGGTTAAACGCTTGGAAGAAGAATTTGAGAACCAGATAGGTTTTTGTTCTGAGCCAGGCAGTGGGTCAATCATTTACTTCAAGGATAAAGAATATGAAGTTATGAGACAAGAATGGCAGAGAGGTGGAATGAATAACGATGATTGAGAGACGAGAATTCTCAACCAAGCGGCAGCAATTATTCGGCGACACATGCTGTAATAGGGCCGTGTATCCTCCAAGTGACTGCCTCCTGGCCGAAGTGGATGATATTATCCCAGATAAGTTACAATATTTGATTAATAAGATTGTTTTGACAGATAAAAACAATGATATCGCTTCCACAAAACGAAAATGCACGACGATCAGCCATGCAATATCGGTGACAGATCGACCCCGGTTTTTTTTGTCGCATTTGCAGCTTGGATTGGGTGTAATGCTTTTCCGAAAATCTGGTTCCCGAAACCTTATCGATATACTTTTCCAATTGGGGATTTGCGCGTCGTATTCGGAGGTGATGAAGTATCAAACTAGTATAATGTACACTCCGGAGCCGAAAATCAAGAAAGGTTCCTTTGCTCAATTCATTTTTGGCAATTGCGACTTTAACACAAATACGATTGACGGGAAAAATACTTTTCACGGAATGGGAGAAATTCTAGCTGTAACGCCCGTAGATTGTTACGAGGCCAAGCAGCCCATATTACGTGAGATTGGGAACCTCAGTAAGACAGCCATTGACGATCACAAAAATAAGCATGAGAACTTATGGTCCTGCCAATGAGAGTGGGTATACAAATATAATTGCCGCAGCCCTTGATATCCCGGATTTTAGTATTGCCAATATCGATAATGCGGATTTTTTATGGTTGTACGGTAGAGCTAACGTCTGGAAGACTCCAGGGTGGAACGGGCTCATGGGAAAACTCACACAAAATATGCAGTATGAACGAAGTAAAGTTATATGCTTGCCGTTTGTTGACAACGAGCCAAGTCAAGACGACACAATTTTCACCGCCCTGACATATGCAGCAGAAAGATCCAAAGAGTTGGGTCTTCATACCTGCTTCGTGACGTTCGACCAGCCCCTCTACCAGAAAGCAACTCAAATTGTTAAATGCTCGGCTGATGGTGATCCCATTTCCAAGATTATTACCAGACTCGGTGGATTTCATCTGCTTGCTCCTCTCGTATCTCGGCAGCATTGGGTTCATTATGGCCGGCAGTGGGTTAGAAGAAATGATGAGTATTTGTTATGCAGCCGGAACGTCCAAGAAAATGCTATACGGACATGCGTATCACCGTGCGATGCGAGCTCATTCACTTGTCTTTGCTGCTTTATTCGAACGGATATTTGATGAAATAACATTTTCCCCTACTGAGAGGATAGGCATGAAAGATTTCCTTACAAATATTGATACTATCGATTACAACGATGTCAAAGACTCTGCGTTCATTACAACCGCGAATGAAAAATTTATCAATAAAATGAATGAAATTGAGGGCCGAGGCAAAACAGCCAAGTTGTGGATACAATATATGCGCATGTTTCAAATAGCAAAATGTTTTCTTAAATCCGAAAAAATGGACGACTTGGTTTCTCAGTTGAAATATATCGAGCAAATGCTCCCTTATTTCCATGCTACGGGTCATTTCAACTACGCCCGGTCGGCGCATTTGTATGTACAGGATATGGGAAATTACCTTGGAAACATGGAGAAACAAAAAATCTCTAAATGTCATATTTTAGGAGATATTGGCGGAAAACACATTTTCCCGGTCTTGGGGGGCCATTTTCAGGCCCGCCCGGGAAATGTTTTCCTGTAGAATTTGGCTTATTTTAAATGATGTGTAATTATCTCTTATTACTGGCCGTATGAAAGTCGTAGGGTGTTATTGACAGGTTGGCCTCTTTTTCACCATTCATTTATTGGACTATTATGTAAATTAAATATGTTATAGACTAGAATTGGAAAACCAAAGCACTTTTTTGGTATCCCACTCCTATCGAGATTTATACGCGCAACCTGCTAAATTTAAAAATCAGGATAACGAAAGCATACTTTGCTCAATGAACAATGAGACTAGGTACCTTTTAATTTAACATTATTTAGTTAAACTCAGGAAGAGCACATATTTGACATTTTCTGAAGTCAACGGCGCCACAATTTCAACTCGTCGAAAAATAAACCGATTTAGTTCTAATTCTTCTTCTTTAATGCTTTGTTATTTTATTCAAATAGCATTGACGATCGAAAAGTTGCACTTTAGAAAAATTAATCCATCTATGACCGCCTGTTGAGAGTGTGGAATCCATGGGCCGACCCACCTTTCATGTCACTACTATAGGCTGGCATGAAGCAATGCAATGTGCAGGTAGTTTAAACGAAAGCGGGTCTATAGCCGTACGTCCTCGAGTTGGCTGGCAACGGCGTAAGGTAGGACGTTAAAAGGGAACTGTTAAAGAGTTGGGAGTGGCTTGAGCCCCAGAAAAGATTGCAGAGATAGAGACAAAAAAAAAAGAAATTGAAGAGCTTCAAACAGATGATAATTACAGTGTCTTGAGCCCCAGAAAAGATTACAAAAATTAAAAGTTAGGCATTACTTACTGAAGCTATAGCCATCAGTAAGTCACTGCTATGAACCAATCAACCATTTATTAAAATCGAAAATTTAGCCAAAAATATCGGCCAGATAAATGCAGACAGCATTAATCATGCAAATTGGGAAAATGCACATGTTGCATGAAGGATCTTTTCGAGTAGTGTGGAATTGTCTCTGTGATATGGTTAATAGAGATGCCGGTTCAATTAATTTAGAGTACAACAAGTCTAACCGGTTTAATAGGTGAAATATAAATGGGAATTATTTGTGCATTTAATATTGAAGATTCTACGTAATAAGGTATCGGAAAAATGAAGTCTTTGAAGTTAAGAAAGGTTGCGGTTTTATAGTGGGAAATGCATGGCCGTCTAGAAACTGTCATTGTAACGAAATCGAGAGAATTTTGCAAACCAAATATAATTTACCTTATGAATTATGCAAAACAAAAATTTAACTTCGAGATGCTGTTATATATTTTAATTCAGAAACGGATTTGTTGCTAATGGAAATTCCGAAGAATATTTACTTTCATTCGTTTTCCCGAGTCGATTATCTCAAAAATTATAGTGTTTAGAGGGTGACACAAGGTGGTGGCTTTAGATTTAACCGATGTTGTTGACAAGACCAATTTTTAAACTAAAATAGGGGTCATGTAATACATCAAATGAAAGGTGTTTTTTTATAAAAACAATGAACAATAATCATCTTTTGATAATTTAGGTCTTACAAAACAGATTTTACCTCATTGTCTTACATTAATCTGTGTAATTCACATATTTTTATGTCTGGTTATAAATGCCCCCAACACAGTAGACGAATAAATATACATTGATATATAGTGACGGGGTAAAACATCGCTGCTTTCCTCACATATTCCATTTTTTAGAAGAATTTTTTTTTTTTTTTTTGTTATCAGTGTAAAGACATGACTTATCTTTTCTTATAATAAAGCGAATAAAAAAAAAAATTGAAACCAAACCAAAAAACAAAAAAATATTGTAATAATTCGAAGGAGAGAAGTATAAATTTTTATTTTTTAGTAAATTACAAAAATAATTTATCATTTTTATGTTAGTTCGAGCAAAAATGTAATAATATAATATATAAAGGCGGAAGATTGCTCAATTTTTGGATTTTTTTCGTTTACTTTCGATGTAACATTTTCATTTTTTATCGTAAAAATATACCAAACAACAAAAAAATTTTTTTTTTTTTTTCGTAGAGCTGTTGCGGAAAGCCAAGTTCTATTTATTTTGAACTTTAAAATATGGGAATACATTTTTTTAAATAATGTAATATTAAATGGCAAAATCTTAAAATATGGTGTGTGGGAATTGGGTTTGATTAATTTACTGTGCCGGCATAGTTTGGAAGTGAATTAAATTAAAATTATAAATGGAACGAGATTTGTCATTTTTTTGAATCAGATAATTTCACTATGGATATATCTTATAGAGATTGGTGACCAACTATGTACATACAGGGTTTATTATTACCCAGAAAAATATATTCGATAACAACAATTTTCTTAATGAACTTAAATATTGAGAAAACCATTCGTTGAGAAACGCTGAAGGTTATTTTCTTTATGACATAATTTATTTTTATACCTTGAGTGATAGTGGTGGCGAAATGAGAAGTTTTCTAGTTTAGTTTATGAAATCAAATTCAGCCATAAAATAGTGGAACTATTTTTTTGTTGGTTTGTTAGTAATGCAAAACATATACAAGTATAAAACTGATCTTAAACTTTGCCAATCAACACAATATCCATAAATTACCATGAGGAGTTAGAAATCGTAAATTTATTTTTATTTCATTATGACTGTGTGTAAGATTATGTGGTCATATCGGTATATGTATACATATGTACCTGAGAAATACATAAATAAAAATAAAACATAAAATTATCTATTTCCAGAATGATGTGCCAGCAATCCAGCATGATTTGATAAAGATTTTATGTATATTTTACGGCTGCAATCAAAATTTATACGTTATATAATACATAAGGATAATCTAGATGCTTGTGTACGTATTTGATTCGAGGAGTGCTTCAGAAAAACAAAATTTTATATTGTTATATTACATAAGGTGAGTTAAACAAATGTTAAAAATTTCTGTAATAAAAAACTGATTTAATACACGTTGTCAGCTTTCATGTTAACACCCTTCTGACATGCACCATAAAATGTTTGTTAAAATTAATTTATTTTTTTTACTGCCAAATAAATTTAAAAATTGATAGAAATTTCAATCGTGCTGAGAAATTTAATAATTCATCGATTAATGAAACCAAAATTATAAAAATACTTATAACAATTTAGAATCCATTACTAACGAATTCAGTAAATTTTACTGTTCATTTCAATCAAATACAAATCCTACACGTGTGTCTATTGTACATTTTTCCGGTTTTCTTTAGCCAAACAAATACCGGAAACCTTTTTTTTATTATCCCATACACCATATTGATTGACCGTTATTGCTTGAATAGGTACATAAATCGTGAATTAGAAGAAATTCAACGAAATTTGTGTTGGGATCGAGCGAAACTATGCGGCGATTGAAAACTGTATATAAGTATGTAAATCTGGCGGGCACAGTTCACTAATATTAAAAATAAAAAGTACTATCGGGAATTCTTGACGGATTTACAATGCGCCCTTCTTCCAAATCGCAAAACACCTATTTTCATACAAGCAACAAATGTTTATATCAGTTGGGGGCGAGTAGGAGAGTCAACAGAGACGCAACAACTTCAACAATAACGTAATAACGTCAAGCAATACTAGCTACAGTTAGTACAAATTTGGGTGACCGAGTGTGAAACATGATGATGTAACGAAATCTCGCCTCCTCACAGCCGCCGATGACAAATTAGGGGAAACAAAACAAATTCCTTACAGCTTTTCAGGTCAATCTATAGAGGTGGTTAGTTTAAAGAATAAAACAACCTAAAAATTTGAAAATCCAAAGTCAGGCTAAAAAGAAAAATTTCATTCAATTCTAACCAAAAATATACGTAATATTTTCAGAGAGTGGCCAAAAGTGGTGCTGGTCAAAATATAGAGGGGGGTTACTTTTGGAAGTTTTAGAGTATTTCTCTTTTCCGTTCACCATGATATGACACCTAATAAACGGATTACGGAACAATAAATACTCGTTCCCGAAAATTATCTGATACATTTACACATTTAATTTAATTCGTCTCTAAAATACACCTGTCAAGTATGTGTTGTGTTGTTTCTTAGTTTATAAACTGAAAAAAGGTATTTAGTCATAATAACAATACAACGACAAAGAAAAGAGTCCGACAAAGAAACAAATTCAGAAAACATTTAATTTTGTTAGTTTATTAGCTGAAAAATAATTATGAAAAACCGTATCTGTTTTATAAATTCTACAAACTCAAATTTACTTGTTTTATAAATAAATTTTTTTCGAAAAATCCTATAAACTTTAAAAATTTTCTAAATGCAATACTTTCTATAAATTTTATAAGTTCTATAAATCATATGCATACAATTTTAAAATTCAGTAAGTTCTTTACATTCTGTAAATTTCATAAATTCTTCAATTCTAATAAATTCTGTAAATTCTATAAATTTTATATATTCTTTAAATGTTATATGATTCAGGTCTTTCAGTTTTATAAATTCTACAAACTCAAATTTGACTTATTTACATTCTACATGTTTCTAAAAAAAATTTTATTTTGTACATATTTTATAAATTTAATAAATTCTTTGAATTCTATAAATTCAGTAAATTCTGTAAATCCTATAAATTCTATGAATCCTATAAGGTTTAAATTCCAATAAGTTTCTCAAATTCTATAAACTCTATAAATCCTATAAATTCTGTAAATTAGATAAATCCAATAAATTCTATAAATTTTATGAGTTTTAACAGGTGTCTATACTCGATACATTTTTAAATTTTATGAATTTTATAAATTCTATAAAATCTACAAATTCTATAAAATTTATAAATTATATAAATTTTATCAATAATATAAATTATTATAATTGTTTCAAGTGTGTCTGTTTTATAAATTCTAACTCGAATTTTATTTGTTTCATAAATACAAAAATTTTGAAAAATCCTGTAAACTTTAGCAATTCCGTAAATTCAATAATTTCGTTAAAAATTTATAAGTACTACAAAAAGTTGTTAAAACTCTACAATATTTTTCTTTGTTATAAATTCTGTAAACTCGTATAATTATATAAAATTTTACAAATTCTCTAAATTTTACAAAGTTTATAAATGTTATAAATTCTAATATATATATTTTTATAACCTTTTTATGAATTTGATAAATAAATTCAAAGAATCCTATAAATTCTATAAACTTCACAAATATTATAAATTTTATATATTCAATTTGTTCTAGGAATTGTTTCAAGTTTGTCAGTTCTAAAAATTGTATACACTCAAATTTTACTTATTCTAAAAATTCCATAATTTTTATAAATCCTATAAATTTAATAAATTCAAAAATTCCAATAAATCCAATAAACTTTAATAATTTTATTAATTCAATAATTTCTATAAATTTAAGGAATCAGTAAGTTCTTTACATTCAATAAATCTCATAAATTCTTAAATTCATATAAATTCTGTAAATTCGATAAATTCTATAAATTTTAAAAGTCTAATAAATTTTATAAATTTGAAGTCTGTACAATAAATATTATAAATTCTAATTTGTTTTAAAATCTATTAATTTTATAAATTCTTTAAGTGTTATAGATTCTGTGGGTTCTATAAATTATTCAAGTCTGTCAGTTCTATAAATTCAAAAAATTTTAATGTTTCTAAAAATTTTTTAATTTTTGTAAATTTTATAAATGCAATAATTTCTGTAAATCCTATAAATTATATGAATTCTATAAAGCCTAAAAATTCAGTGAGTTACGTTAGATTAGTTAGAGTGGCACAGAATTTATTCCCTTCATCCGTACTGGAACCATTTATCTCGTAGTTTAAGCGCTGCGATAGGACTCTCCAGACTAACTAACGATACTAAATCACAGTTACAATTAAATGCTTGCTTAAACATTTATTTTTCTACTCATTCCTTATAAAATAAATGTGAAAAGAAAAATCGGAAACATTTTTAAATATAGATTTGAACTGCGAGTTAGTACCGTTTTTACAATTGGCAATGATTGAAATCAAGTGTTTCCTGTTTTTCTGGTTTTTCTCATTAAACCTGGCGCATCGAAGCTTCTGTCATTTAGGCTAGAATTTTTATGGCGAATTTCCCGCTGCTAAATACGCTCTTTTAGCCTCGAAGGGTACTACCATGGTCCCAAAATTAAAGTCATTTTCGAAACGCAAAAACGTGATTATACACTTGAAACAATTAATAGAACACAAATAATCTACAAAATTTATAGAATTTATATTATTGATAAAATTTATAAAATTAAAATTTAAAGAGCTTATAGACATATTAAAACGTTTGAAGAGGGCGAAGAATTTATAGGATTTATAGAATTTGAGAAACTTGTTGGATTTTTAGACTTTATAAAATTTACTGAGTTTATTGATATAAATTCCCGGGGCATGCTGCAGCTATCGGGGGGGTCACAGGTGGTGGATAGTGAACGGCCTATCGATAGATAGGTTAGCGGTGAATTAAATAAGCCGCCCCCAACCGCAGCCCTGCTGGGAGGAGAGTCTCAGGAAACTGGGGAGTGGTTAACCTCAGTTTAATAAATTCTGAGTGCCTATGATACCCGGTATGGAATGGCGAACTGATGGCGCCATAAAACCATCAACTAATAACCACAGGCAAACTGAGCGTCACATTTCCGGGGTCTCCAGGTAGTGAGTGAGGGGCCCCTTTAAACGGGTTACCCCCTTGAATGGAATGGGTCCTATTGGTTTGGGATATCCATATGGATGGGTGAATGGTTGAGTGAAAGGGGTGCTGGTATGTGATGCTTGGTGAGCCAATGGGCTGGATTAAGGTGTTATGCGACCCGTGCTGATGGTCAGCTAGGCTGGGGGCCCATTTAACAAAGCCCAGTCGTTAACGGAGCCCTCTGGATACCTGGCTACCTCCAGTTGTATTTAGCCTTACCTGCGTATACGGATCTCTGCACAGGTGGACCAGTATTTCTCCGACACTCGTGGGAATACTATGAATGATTTGAAAAATAAAAATAAGGGAGCCGGTACCCTTGAAAAACCGGAAACAATGAAGGAAGAAGGTGGCTCTTTCCTTAAAGGTGGAGCTACCTCATCAGTGGCAGGGGTAAGTAGCACCATGGCACCAAAGCCAGGAGTCAGCGATACCAATGCCAGGCAAGAGAGCGGGGGATCGGGAAGGATCCCTCCTGCAAAGCAACGATACAGGGAGAAACGGTCGGCGCATAAAATTCTGGATAAACTGGCTGCAACCCCTGAGAGGCAGCTTACAGTAGAACAAAAGCAATCTGTGGCTTGGGCGAGGGAGATTGTCGTGCCTAAAAGGCAGAGGTCCCAGGATGAGCTCGAAGTGGGCGACAGCAAACGAGCCAAGACCGTCACTGGAGCGATATCGGGAGATCCAAAGGAAAAACCGAAATTGTTCAGTGAAATAGTAAAGGAGAACGTACTGGTGCTAGCGGTAATTGACAGAAGTCAAGAAGATGGGAGCATCACGGCAGGAAAGTGGAGGGAAGTGTATAATGCACTAAACTCCATTTTCATCAAGGTCCTGAGAGAAAATCCAGGACCCCCTCCGTTCTGTAGAGATGCGGGATGGCGTCAAGGGCGCGTAAAGTTAACTGCGTGCTCGGATCAAAGATCGGTGGATCTTTATAAAAAGGCAATATCCGAAGTAGGTGAGGTATGGGAAGGCGCGAGGCTTGAGGTAGTTCGAAAGGAAGAAATTCCGAGTAGACCAAGGGCCCGCGTCTGGTTACCAACCAAACCAGAAAAGCCAGAAGAGATCCTTGAAATTATTCAGGCAAGTAATCCGAATCTTCCAACGAAAGATTGGAAGATTGTCAAACAGGAGGAGGCTAAAGGGGGCTTCAGAATGGCAATCATGCTGCTCAATAAGGAGTCCCTTACTCCCCTGGCAGAGACAAAGGGGGTGATCAGCTACGGTTTCGGGTCGATCACTCTCAAGGTTTTTAAGAGGGATGAGGTAGGCATGCGCTCGGAGGACGGGCTGGAGGTGGACGTCGGACGGACCCAGCGGCAGACGGTCGAGCAAGCGCATGGGGTTGTAACAGACGATGACGTGGAGCTGCTATTGGAGAGAGGCGGCCTTCTCTCGCTTGGATCCGATGGGGACACCCTGTCGGAATCTGAACGAAGAGAGGCTGGGGATTCTCACTGCAGCGAAGCATTAATTATGGGGGGCGACACGGCGGATACTAGCGGCCCCCCGGAGGAAGGTAGCATTAGCCTGAAACAGGGAATGCATGAAGAAGTGAGTGAGATAATGCATGATGATTAATATTGTGCAGATTAATCTTCACCATACGAAGGCTGCTTCGGCGGCTCTCGTTCTCAGACTGACTAGATCAGGAGAGGAGCTAGCGTTAATCCAGGAACCTTGGATTAACAAAAACAGGATCTGTGGTCTTAAGGTGAAAGGGTATACAACTTTGTACTCGAGTAACTCTGAGAAGATAAGATCTTGCATTTTAGTGAAAAATACTTTAAAAATTTTTCTACTTTCTCAATACAGTAGTGGTGACGTTACTGCGATCAGTATGGAGGTTGGCAGAGACAAGTTTTGGCTGGTCTCTGCTTATATGGATCGGGAGAAGGAGATCCCGCCGGATAACCTGGGGACCTGATCCGAGAAGCAAGGAGAAATAGGATTGGTGTGATACTCGGATGTGATGCAAACGCGCATCACACAATTTGGGGGAGCACTGATATTAATGAGAAGGGTGAGTTATTTTTTGATTACTTATTAAATACTAACCTTTCAGTCTGCAATGTTGGGCAGGAACCGACATTTATCGTTAGTAATCGGCAGGAGGTTCTAGATGTGACCCTCGCCTCGGATACTATTTTTCAGTTGATTAGGGGATGGAGAGTGGCGAAGGAGCACTCATTCTCTGATCATCAATATATAACTTATAACCTTAACATACACCCGGGTACCCAGAAGCCGTTCAGGAATCCTAGAAGGACAAACTGGGAGAAATATGGGGAGGTGTTCGAGGAACTATTGCCGGAGGTCCCCGGACTTCCGGAGACAGTGGAAGAATTGAATTGCATTGTGGATGTTGTCACAAAAGCATGCAATCTTTCCTTTAATGTTTCTTGCCCCTTGATAAAGCCAAGGGGCAGGCAAAAACCGACATGGTGGTCCATGGAGTTGGAGACCTTTCAGAAGGCGTGTAGGACAGCCTTTAATAAGGCAAAGAACACGAGGTATGTACGGGACTGGGACTCCTATAAGGAGGACCTAAGAAAGTACAAAAAAGAATTGAGGAAGGCACAGAGGGGATCTTGGAGACTCTTCTGTGGTAGAATGGAAGAAGTCTCTGAGACTTCCCGCCTTAGGAAGATTCTATCTACTAACCCAACTAGTCCTAGTTACTTAATTAGACCAGACGGGTCATGGACAGCTTCAAGTGCGGAATCGTTGGAGCTTCTCATCGATACCCACTTTCCGGGAAGCTTTGATGACTCGATGGAGCCTGGAGCTCATCGAGGAACACCTCCAATAGTTATGGAGGGTATATTGGATAGAGAGCGGATCAGGTGGGCGCTGCAGGGTTTTAAGCCTTATAAGTCGGCGGGCCCGGATCGGATTATACCAGCAGAGATTCAAAAGAACTCGGCAGCCATCATACCCTGGCTAGAGGTATAGTCTTTATCCCGAAATCGGGAAAGAGCTCACATGCTCTTCCAAAGGACTTGAGGCCTATAACTCTATCATCCTTTCTACTGAAAACCCTGGAAAGGTTGATAGATGTGTTTATTCGATCAAGAATTGAACCCAGGAAATGGGCAATATCGCAGCATGCGTACTGTAAGGGAAAGTCGGTGGACACAGCTCTGCACGATCTAGTACGCACAATTGAGAAATCAATTTACTTGCAAGAGTTTTGCATGGTAGCATTTCTCGATATTGAGGGTGCTTTTAATAATGTAAAAACGGAGGCGATCATGGAAGGATTGTCTTTTTTGAAGGTGGACTGCTCTATAAGTAGGTTAATAAATCAGATGCTGGTAAGCAGGACTATTACCTCGGAGCTGGGAGAGTCCAAGATTAGAAGACGGGTGGTTAGAGGAACTCCACAAGGAGGTGTAATGTCCCCCATTCTCTGGAGTGCAGTGATTAATGGATTGCTGCTGGAACTAGAGAGAGAGGGGATAGGGGTTGTAGCATATGCTGATGATGTAGCGATAGCTGTCTCAGGCAAATATCTAGATACGATTAGGGATGTTATGCAGAATGCACTCCTGATTGTTACGAAATGGGCCAGCAAGTGTGGATTGGAGATTAACCCGTCCAAAACAGAGCTGGTACTATTTACTAGGAAATATAAAATTCCGGTGGTTAGCCCTCCTATCATAAACGGCAGCGGACTAGTTTTTGCTGACCGAGCGAGATTTCTGGGCATAATCTTTGATAGTAAGCTCTGCTGGAAGCCTAACACTTTGGAAAGAGTGAATAAGGCTATTGTAGCCTTATACTCGTGTAGGAACGCTATAGGTAAGAGATGGGGCTTGAAACCGGAGCTGGTATACTGGCTCTATACCGCCGTGGTAAGACCTGTGCTAATGTACGGGGTGGGCGTTTGGTGGCCAGCTCTAGATAAGGTAACATATAGAGGTATGATGGAGAAGGTGCAAAGAACGGCCTGTATGCTTATAAGCGGGGGGCTTAGGACAACACCAACACGCGCTTTAGAGGTTATGTTCCACCTTATTCCAATCGACCTTTATGGTAAACAGATGGCAGCCAACGTGGCTACGAGACTCTTGGCTGTCTCTCAGTGGAAGTGTCTTCAGGTGGGACACTCGACGATAGGTAGATTCGCTGGCGAAGAACTGGCGAATCTGGATTATATCACACCAACGTTGTGCTTCGATAAGGGTTTCCGTACCATCTTTCCCTCAAGGGAATCCTGGAGAAACGGATCAATCTTGGAAAACGAGGCAGTGCAATTTTTCACGGACGGCTCGAGGCTAGACGATCAGGTAGGAGCCGGAGTCTTCTGTGATAAACTTAATGTTAATATTTCTGTTCGTCTCCCTGACTACTGCAGCGTGTACCAGGCTGAAGTGGTGGCGATCGGGCAAGTCATGACATGGTTGAAGCATAATGTGGTATCCGGGAGGGATATCGCAATTTATGTGGACAGTCAGGCAGCGATCAAGTCACTTGGGGCAGTTTGTCTGAAGTCGCGGGTGGCGCTGGATTGCCGATCATCTCTTAACGAGATGAGCGAGTATTTCAGCATCCAGATAATCTGGGTCCCGGGTCACTCGGACGTCACGGGGAACTGCAGGGCGGACGAACTAGCTAGGTACGGTACGACTCTCCAGATGCAGCCGGAAATGGTAGGTCTGGGGAGGCCTATGGCAGTGCTAAAATGGGCGCTCAGTAAAAAGGCAATCGCCTTGACAAATGAGAGGTGGATCAACACTCTCACGTGCAGGGTAGCAAAGCAAGTTTGGCCAAAACTGGACTTGCGGCGCTCCAAGGTACTAATATCCCTGGGAAGACAAGAAATAGGATTGGTCGTAGGGATAATGACAGGTCACTGCCTTTTTGGGGAGCATGCGAGAAGGCTGGGGATACAGACGAATGACTTTTGTAGAAGTTGCATGGACGAAGAGGAGGAGGAGACTTTGGAACACTTCCTATGCTCATGTCCGGCGCTATCATACAGAAGGCATAAGTATTTGGGTGTGTACGGTATGGACAGCCTTTCGGAACTCGCGGACTGTGGAGTGCGAGATTTATTACGCTATATAAATAGCTCTGGTTGGTTTCAACGGGAGTAATGGGGAGATGGGATCCTGTGGTATCACAACGGGCCATTGCTGGCCTAAGTGTGCGATAGCAGCCACTTCAACCTAACCTAACCTAACCTATTGATATAAATTTTTGCGTTTAAAAAATTTAAAATTTTCAGAATTTACATACATTGTTACTATAAATTCTGATTATATATAAACTTATAATAACGTACTTTAATTCTCAAAATTGTGTATATCCTAGTCGTAACTGCGATTTAGTATCGTTCGTATATATTATCAATGATTATAAAAACTTCTAATATTTCAAACGAAATAAAAGAAAATTGTTGTTTTTTTTTGTAAAATTTTGATTTTTAATTTTGTTTTTGATATATTATTTAAATAAAATAAATTCCGGAATTCCGGAATCGAGAACATTTGAATTCGAAAATTCCGGAATTACTTTTTGGCCAAAAATTGGATGCCCTAGTAACAATACATTTCGAATAGTAAACAGTTATAAGAATTGTATTCTGATTCAAACCAAGGTTAAATGACTGCTCAAATTGCCCTTCATTATTGATTTATATAGACTGGTGGTATTATAATTAAGCCACAATGCGAAAAAGAAACCACAATTAAACAACCGCAACGTAGCCAAAAAAATTGCTTTCGCTAAAGAGAATTTAGCAAAACCTAGAGCATTTTGGGATTTAATAATTTGGAGCGGTGGGGGTTCAAAAATGAACGAATTAACAAAAATAAAAATTATTCAAGATCATCTAGATGGGTTTTATTAAGAATCGAGTTAAAATCGTTTTTTCCTTCTGCTATAAAATTTCCAAAATGTCGCTTGTGCTGTTCGATCAAAGTGTCGTCGAATATTCCATACTATTCAAAAAAATACTGTAGCAATATGCTCCAATGGTTGTATAGAGATCTCAACAAGTTGAGGTATGAACAGTTTGATAAGTAAGTACCATGGTAAAGGATCAACTGTCAACTTGGTACCTACCGAAATATCGAAATAAGATTTTCAACACATTTTGGAAGTGGTGGTTATCTGCCTAAATGTTAGAAATCCTCATTTAAATTATCTGGGTAAGAAAGTTGAAATAGATCTTTAACTGTTAAGTAAAGACCTATTTCCATTTTATTTGCTATTCCAAAACTATTTGAATCGTATACGTCGAACTACGTAAAATTATTATTACTCAATAGCTCGGATTTTTCCCTGGGAAATCTGCTGCAGCTAATCTCGTAGAATTTGTTTCATTTGTAATAAATTCCATTAAAGACGATAAACAAGTAGACGTAGTGTTTACTGATTTCACGAAAGCGTTTGATAGAATCTCGCACGAGATTGTCTTATCTAAACTGCAAGAAGTTGGTATTCATTCTATTCTAATTGATGTAATTGAGTTCAATTGGTAAAATTAGGCAAATGCGTTTCTCTATCACATAATGTTACATTTACATCCCGTCTCAAGGTCTCAACATTATTTTTAAAGTTTAAAGATATAAGTAAATGAAATCTCAATGTTTACTATATACTGACGACATCAAATTTTTTTATTTCTGTGGAATGTAAATATGATTGTCTTCAGTATTCATATTCAATGAGGATCATGAAAAATAAAAATTTTCTAGCTATAGCGGCTAAATTGATAATTATCCCTGATCACCTCTTATACTAGCAAATGCTATAGCCTGAAGAGATGATTGAGGATACATTTTTTATAATCCTCGTCATCAAATCGAAACTCAAGTTGAAAACTCACAATAATTTCATCTCCTTTGCAAAACTAATTATCTGGCTCTATAATCCGGAATATTCGAACATTTTATTTATGTTTGGGGCGATTTTGAATTAATTTATAGTATAGGTACGTTTATTAAATTTAACTAGGTAATTTTGTTAAGTTTGGTTTAATTTGTGATACCTCCTACGAAAACGAATTAAACTAAAAATTAAAAAAAAAATTATAATTATATTAAACTTGCTAAATTCGTGCCCCAAATATGTCAAACAACGGTTCATTTACTTTTCCGATATTCAAAATTGGTTAGATATTTTTTCTTTCAACTGAGCATTGAATATCGCAAACTTAAAAATATGCTTGATATGAAAATAAAGGAATTTTGACTTTGGAAAATTAGGTTTTATTGTTTCCTACCAAACCCCCAAATTTCTAAATTTTTTAAATATTTAATTTCCTTTCCCATCTAACTCGTTTAATTAGAATATTTCTCAGTTCTTAACATTTTTTAATTTCATTATTCCTGAATATGCCCACACCTTTGCTTTAAATTTTAAAATTTCTAACATAAATAAAACCGTTTGAAATCTACTGTAATTTTCCTATTTCAATAATTCTTCATTTATATGAAGATGATAGGTGCAAGATATATTCCAATTATTTTTAGCATTATTGAAATATTTGTGTCCTGAAAAATGCCGTATTTTGAGCGAGCAGAATTAAATTCAGCGTTCATTGAAGGCATCAAGTCTGGTAATGCCAATTGAAAAAAATTGGAAATTTCGAAGAAACATGAGATCGTTTTCATTAAGTTCAGCTATGCCTGAATACAGCTAAATTAAAGCAAACCTAATTGAAAAGTCAAAATTAAACATAGAAAATAATATAAATCTCGAAAGACAAGATACAAGCAATTTTTATAAGACAAAATAAAATAATTGAAATTCAATTTTTATCTTTAAAATTCATTGTCTTGACTAATCAGGGGTGACACGTTGTACCATCACTTTCGATTCATTTTCGATATTATTTTGTCTCTTCTAACAAGAACAAAATTGTACTGTATTTCCTTTTTTCATTACGATTTTTCTAATGCGTTCTCAGCCTATTGTATACTTCCTCTTTTCGATAAAATATCACAAACAAACATTTATGTGATAAAGAGGGATGAATGAAAGTAAAAATAGAATGTTGTTTTATTCGAGCAAATCGAAAGTGATGGTACAACATGTTACAATTCGAAGCATGTCCCCCAGTTTTTATCAAGTTGTTACAATTTTTTTTTTTTTTTTTGGTTTGTTGCTTCTTGATTGCTGAAAATATTGGACTTCGCAGAGAGACTTACTTTTATATTTTAATAGTCTCATAAAGTTCATTTGACGAATATGGATATTGGTCTGAAAATTTAATACAATTATCTAAGTAAGCATACATTTTTTAGTACAGACTTAGTAAATTGCCTAAATTCCAATGCTGAATTCAACATATTCATGAAAAATCGCATGAAATATCGACATAATGGACGAATTGAGAGAGAAGATAAGGTATAATTCACGAGACGAAAGGATTTTCCCGGGCTCCCCAGATGAAACTTGCTCTGATAATTTTTCTAGAGAGCACCCTTGGCTAGACACTTTTATTGAACCACTCTTCAGACATAACACTTAAAGGGTTGAATCTATACAAATTTTTAAATTTTATATTATGCTAATTATGTAATTATCATCGCAAACAGTCACAACCAAATGAGCATGTACCCAGCCATAAATTCACTATATGGAAATTCCAGTTTATAGGTTGTTTTGTCAATGTTTTATTTTATATGAAATATGTTTCGACTGACATATGTCGGCTGGAAACTTTCGGCTGAGATACCCAAGACAATATCTGCATTATCAAATAACTATCTGACTATGATACGGACCGGAAGAACCTAATATTTCACATACAGAAATATCAAAAAAACAGTGAAAGCTCAAACCAAAAATATCTACTCAAATAGAATAAACCGTAACAGTTATTATCTACACAACGTTCCGGTCACATATAAAGATATGCAATTTCACGTATTTTTCTCCATAGTGAAAAATTTGTCAAATCAAATTGGTTTTGAAGTCATAGTGTGTCAAATATTTAAAAATTCAATGGACTTGGTATTGTATTTATTGCTATAGAAATAAAACTAATTATTCGAAAATTATAAGATTGGGCTCATTTTAAAGATAAATGAATAAGGATTATAAAATAATTATAAAAATGGTACCATCTTTCATTTGCTATTTTTCAAAATGGCCGCCGAAACAGTTTTTTTCAATTTTCTCAATAACTTATTTTTTTTTTTATTTTTTTATTTTTTTTAATGAATTTGACAATTCATATTTTACAACATATTAAAAAATTGGAACACCGTTATTTTTTGTTTTCGTGTAAAATACGTTTAAATATAATAAATTTGTAGATTGTCATACTAAAATGTATTTTGCAAGAATACAAAAAATAACGGTGTTCCAATTTTTTAATATGTTGTAAAATATGAATTATCAAATTCATTAAAAAAAAATAAAAAAAAAAAAAAAATAGGTTTTTGAGAAAATTGAAAAAGAACATTTTGGCGGGAAATTTAAAACAGAAAAAATTAAACAACATACTATTTTTATATTTTTTTATTAATCACTATTAACTTACCTTTCAAATGAGCTCAAAATCATTATTATCGGATAATTAGTTTTCTTTTTATTGCCATAAATTCAACATCATGAATATCATTTTTCTCAAAATTTGACACCCTGTATCTTTAACAACAACAACAACAAAAAAAAAAAAACCATTTTAAAATTTTTTTTTTAACCAAGGCTACACATTCAAAACATAAAAATCATAAAACTCAAATATGACTTACAAAAATTTGTGATTTCACGTATTTTTCACCATGTACATAGTTGAATTATTTGCGTTGACTTTAATGATTGAAATGTACATTTTTAGAGGTTTTTGTTTCATTTTGGGAGGGTTAATTATCCCCCTCCCCCCCCCCCACCCCTTATATCCGCGCCTGATTAATGGTAATGAAATACTCATTATTTTCGTTTGATAAATCAACAAAATAAAGCGGGCTAGAATCTACCAAGAAATATTATCTAAAGTAGAACTACTTTCCCCCTCCTCTGTTTATTTTCACATTTCTGCTTGTGTTTTTTAATTTTGATTTAGTGAATATAATTCACTAAGTCAATACACTCTGGTTTTAAACTTAATGATTTAAGCGAGAGTTGGATTTTTGTAGTTCGGTCGTAATCGTAACTACCTGAGGAGTAGACCCTACTTTTCAGTACGAAACCGAATTACTAACACAAGAATTTCAAAGAGGTTTCTCATTTTTGAGAGTCAATACATTGGTATGACTCTGGGATAAAGAAAGCAGGAGGAGGAATAATGTTTCTACTTTTCTAGTACATAAATTATGTGTGATTGACTGTTCGATTTTGCTGATTTACCAAATCGAAAATAATAAGGATGTCATTACATTCGGTTTTATTATGGTATTGTGTTCCTCTATAGCGTAAACTTTGCAGCTAACCATACTCAAACATCTTCAATAATATTTAGGTCGGGCGATTTTGTCAGCGAGTTCAAAATTTTAATCCAGAAATTGTGTCAATTTGTGATTCCAACAACTGCTTGTAATTTGCGGCATCCTGTTTCGCAGTTAGTGTCAAGAAATTTGAGCCAGCATAATAGGAATATGCTTCCCATACCATAACCAAACCAATTCTGTTATCATCTCGTCTCAGACATTTCGGTTCCTTTCTCAAATCATGAAAATAATACGAGCCTTCGGTGCTGTCCATACAAAATCGCTTTTCATCCATAAAGATGATATTCCTCCAATTGATATTTGCATTCAAATGGTATCTTGCAAACTCCAATCGTGCTGTTTGATGACGTTGTCTAGGTAAGATTTTTCTTTAAACGAATTGACCGTCACCGAGTTGTTGGCGAGTTGGTCATCGCCGAGTTGACCGTCACCGAGTTGACCGTCACCGAGTTGACTGTTGCCGAGTTGTTATCGCCGAGTTGGTCGTTGCCGAGATTACCATCGCCGAGTTGACCGTCGCTGAGTTGACCGTCACCGCGTTGACCATCGCCGAGTTGGTTTAGCCAAGTTACCGTGTTCGATCAACTTAAAATCGGTATCTACCTTCACACTTAAATCATCAGCTATGTACACAGCAACGCCACCAGACCGATAATAGTTGTTACAATTAGCAAAAATGTATAACCAGGAATTGCAAAACCTTGAATTTCGTATAGATTGATTTTTATTTTAATGAGCCAATATATTTATCAATTAAACAATTTTTTATTTGGTTTAGGGCTCTTTTTTATTTCTTTAAACTAATTAAAGCTTTAGCTTTCGAACCCTCTTCGGATTCATTTTCAAAAGCGTAATGAAAAATATAACAAAAAATTCTTTCTTTTATACATAAATCAAAAAATAAAAAATAAAGCAATCACAAATTTTTATTAAAACCGACTTTTCATGGAAACGCACCGCTATGTAATTTTCGAAGAAAAAAAAAAAAAAAACTTTGCTAAGGCGCTTTCATGTAAAAAAGGTTGTACATTTGAATAAAAATAAAATTGCAAGAGGCAAAAAACAATTTAGATGAACAAATCATATGAGTTGCCAATATAAGCATAATCTTCAACGACATTGATTGAATTTGTACTTGATTTAATTTGTAACATTTCCAAAATCGATCTTTTTCTAAAATTTTTTTGTTTCTCGAGAATTTTTATGTTATCTAAAGTGATTTGATGGTTCGTATTTTTCAAATGTCGCGTAAGTGCACTAATGCTTAAATTTTGATCTTTATTTATGTCACTTTTGTGTTGGTAAAATCTTTTCTCTAGAAACTGTTTCGTCTGTCCTGTGTAGGTAGCGTTGCAACTACATTGTACCTGATAAACAACGTTTGATTGCTTCTTTAAAGGAGTGTTATCTTTAATTTTAGAAAACAAGTTGTTGTTTAAGCTTGTGGCTGCACATCCTATAATTTTAAAGTTATAATTTTTGAAAAGATTTTTGATTTTTTCGTAAAGATTTTTAACGTAGGGAATGGCCAAATAATTAATGGGTTCATTTATTGATCGAGAAATAAAATTTGTATGGACATTTTTTTGTTTCCAAATTATGTGGTTTACCAATTTTTCCGGATACTGATTGCGAAATAATGTATCTTTTAGAATTTTTAGATTTTTATTGTAAAATTTAGTATCGGAAAGTTTCAGAATTTTTTGGGTCAGAATTTTAATGGTGTTAATTTTATAATTGTATGGAAGCCAAGAATGAAAATTTAAATATCTGCCAGACCAAGTATTTTTATGGTACCAATCACACGAAATTTTGCCATTTGGTTCATGGATCAGCAGAATGTCCAAAAATGAAATTTTGTTATCTACTTCTTTTTCTAAGGTAAATTTTATTCTGTCGTTTTTCGAATTAAATTTTTCCAAAAATGAATCAATTTTATTTATTGGTATTGCCGTAATTAAATTGATACTTTCCGATACTAAATTTTACAATAAAAATCTAAAAATTCTAAAAGATACATTATTTCGCAATCAGTATCCGGAAAAATTGGTAAACCACATAATTTGGAAACAAAAAAATGTCCATACAAATTTTATTTCTCGATCAATAAATGAACCCATTAATTATTTGGCCATTCCCTACGTTAAAAATCTTTACGAAAAAATCAAAAATCTTTTCAAAAATTATAACTTTAAAATTATAGGATGTGCAGCCACAAGCTTAAACAACAACTTGTTTTCTAAAATTAAAGATAACACTCCTTTAAAGAAGCAATCAAACGTTGTTTATCAGGTACAATGTAGTGCAACGCTACCTACACAGGACAGACGAAACAGTTTCTAGAGAAAAGATTTTACCAACACAAAAGTGACATAAATAAAGATCAAAATTTAAGCATTAGTGCACTTACGCGACATTTGAAAAATACGAACCATCAAATCACTTTAGATAACATAAAAATTCTCGAGAAACAAAAAAATTTTAGAAAAAGATCGATTTTGGAAATGTTACAAATTAAATCAAGTACAAATTCAATCAATGTCGTTGAAGATTATGCTTATATTGGCAACTCATATGATTTGTTCATCTAAATTGTTTTTTGCCTCTTGCAATTTTATTTTTATTCAAATGTACAACCTTTTTTACATGAAAGCGCCTTAGCAAAGTTTTTTTTTTTCTTCGAAAATTACATAGCGGTGCGTTTCCATGAAAAGTCGGTTTTAATAAAAATTTGTGATTGCTTTATTTTTTATTTTTGATTTATGAATAAAAGAAAGAATTTTTTGTTATATTTTTCATTACGCTTTTGAAAATGAATCCGAAGAGGGTTCGAAAGCTAAAGCTTTAATTAGTTTAAGAAATAAAAAAGAGCCCTAAACCAAATAAAAAATTGTTTACTTGAATTTCGTGTTCATTAGTATGTGACTGAAGATGGTAAATCAACAAATCATAGTTTTGACGCAGACTACGTATAATTTGGTGAAGGGGAAATCAATTATTTTTGGTGGATAGGTTAGATACAGAGGTGGAGGAATGTAAACTACTACTAGGACCTAAATTTGACTTATTTAAAAATGAAAAAAAAATATTTACAATAATTACAATTTTGATAGGTCCTCCAAAGAATTAACAAGTTGAATTCGCTGCCCATTCTTCTTCCTAATAAAAATGTTAGAATACCTCATCCAAAGATATTTGTGATTACGCTCGAATTTGGTTGTATGTGAGGCTGCCAATTACATAACATGGACTAGCAGCATTAGAACTTGCACCAAAAATACTAGGACCCCCGGTTTTAATATAATAATTGTAGCCGTATAAAATGCCAGCCGACATAAACATCTGAAAACGAGCCAGACTGGAAACAAACACAATATCTGTACAAAACACTACTTAAACACGATTCGCGAAGAATATAACGTTGTGCTTACCGTTGCTTCTATCACTCCCAGTTTAAATTGCCTGTGTCAATCATAGAAACCTCAACGTCCTCTATGCGAATGACATCTATTGACGCAGAATTAATTAGAAAGGCAAAATTAATTCTATGGGATGAAGCTACAATGGCACCTGGTGTTGTTATGGATGCTCTCGATAAGCTTTGTAAAGAAATAATGAAAAACCAGAAACCATTTGGCGGTAAAACAAGGCTACTTGGTGGAAATTTTAGGCAAACTTTACCTGTAGTTGTACATGGTAGTGAGCCTTATTGAAGCTAGCTTAAAATTTCATGGTCGTTGGGACAAGTTTAATGTTATTCGGTTCCAGAATAACGTACGTTCAGTGGACCCACAATACAGCAATTGGTTACTTAAATTAGGCGAAGAAACTTTAACCAACAATCATGGTCTTACCGACGACTTAATTGAAATTCCGAGCAATCTCATTTACAAAGGCTCTATAATAACCGAAATTTATGGTGAAACGCTGTCGCCAGGGGCCCTATTATGAAACCGATGCGAAGCGGATCGCATTTCGCATTTTTTGCGATTCAACAAATGCGATCGGCTTCGTCAGTTGAATTATGAAATTACATTATCGCATATCGCATTTCCCTTATTGGGAAATTTCCATCTGTCAAATTGTTAAAATATAATTTGCTGTTTGTTTTTGTTTTTTGTCAATAAAAATTATGTGTGAGTAAGAAACGCTGTGATTTATTAAAAAAAAAATTATATAATGGGTTCTGTGGCGTTTCTGTGGCTCCACTAGTACCTCAAATTGATTGTTATTTGTTGTGCTTCCCCTAAATTGATATTATAAATTATATACATATGTATATAATTATTAATTATATTGTGAATAGATACAAAATAATAAATATTTTAATTTATTTGTAAAATTATTGGTATATATGTAGATATTTATAATAAAAATATTAAACTATCGTGTTTACTTACATTTTAACGTAAGCGTAAATTAAATTTTTTACTTGTAAATGCGATATTCGACTGCTATTGAGCATTCGCATTTGTCACTTGTATTTTCGCAAAAATCCGCCTTTTTATTTTATAATATGGCGTATCGTTCGACTTAGATCGGATTAAAAGCGAAAAGGGTGTTTCATAATACCAAAATGCGATATCGCATGGAAATGCGAAATCGCATTTATTTCATAATAGGGCCCCAGTTGATGTCGAAACATGAAGATACTCAGAACTACCTGATAGAATTCTTAAATGATTTAATGCCATCATAGATGCAGCTTCATAAATTGAAATTAATTGTTGGAAGTATTATAATTCTATTAAGAAATCTTAATATAAAGCGTGGTCTTTGTAATGGAACTAGAAACTAGAATAATTGTTCGACAGCTGAAATCCAATCTGATAATTGCCGATGTTCTAACGGGAAGTGCAGAAAAGGAAACTGTATTCATTCCCAGAAATGACCTAGCCTAGAAATGTCATGTTGCAATATCATTATGTTCTTTTTCTGTTATTGTTTACGCCCGTATTATGAGCTTTTTCTCCTAGTATTGCCTATAAAAACCCGAAACATTTTTTCATGTTAATCAGACAAATTTTTAACTTCGTAATTATTCGTGTTGGCATTATACACACCCTCACAATTACAAATGAGATTTCTGCTTGGGTTTTTGAATTTGATTTAGTGAATATAATTCGCTAAGTCAATACACTCTGGTTTTATACTTAATGAATTAAGCGAGAGTTGTATTTTTGTAGTTACCTGAGGAGTAGACCTTACTTTTCAGTACGAAACCAAATTACCAACACAAGAATCTCAAAGAGGTTTCTCATTTTTGAGAGTCGATACATTGGTATGATTCTATGGGGTAAAGAAAGGATGGTAGGTATATTATGCGTGATTGACAGCTTTATTTTGCTGATTTACCAAATCGAAAATAATGAGTATGTCATTACAATTAATATATTTATATATGTATATGTATATTAGGCCGTATTCTGGGATTTACAATTTTATGTTACGTTATGTTATTTTTATTTTTTCAATATAAATTCAAATAGGAAGCGGGGAAATAAAATAATATAACATAGATTTTAAGTTGGCAGAATACGGGGCATTGTCTATATGCAAACACTAATTTACTTTCTAAATTTTTTCCCTTAACATACGGGAAACTTTTTATATTATTTTATTAACGGAGATCGATGCACAATATTCTCCTCTTTCGTTTAATATGAAAAACACAAATTGGAAAAAATTAACTAACGAATTCTGCATTTTTGCCAAAGATATAATATACGTGCACATTTTCTCGGATTTCTATTCTTTTGGAACAAAACAAAATGATTGAATGTGATTTCATTATTAGGAAATGTTTATCGTTCTACGCAGTTAGTTCTAAATTCTAAAATATTTTCCAAACCAGGTAAATGTATCGTGTTCCATCTAAATAATAATAAATAGTTAAAGTCGAGTAAATTTGTATTGCATCGAACAAAAAACTATAAAATTAAAAATGAGTAATCAGATAATATAATGTAATCTAAAGATTCAGGAGAGCCAAAGTTACAACAACTTGTAGTCACATAAATTATGATTAAAAATCAGAACCATTAAATTAGATTTTCCGTCTGTTGTTTCCATTTTTCCACTTACATAATGTTTTCGGTGTATTTCAGCCATTATTCTCATTTTTTTTTTGCTAGATAAAAAGTGCACTATTTTAATGGTTCTTGGTTGTTGTTGTTGTACCCAAGGCAAGGATGATAAAACATTCTTATGATTGATGCAATTTATGGTATTTTTTTTTTTTTTTTGTTAACAAAGTTTCCAGCTACATATTTATATTATAGGAAACAAGGTTGTCTTATGTAGTCGTACCTACTTCAGAACACATTTTGTTACAATATTTAAAAGTAGCATTGACAATTATTTGCTGAAAACGTTTCGAACTGAGCATAAGCAATTCAACAACAAACTATTTATTGTAATTGGGTTAAACATATTTTTGATTGATGTGTTGATTTATATTACACCAACAAAGTTGTTTATTAAATCGCGCACATTATGTATAAATATTATGTTATGTAATTAAAAAAATAAAATGTATCACTTACATTTAATTCGTAAATTAACTGGAACACTTTGGATTTCCCCTCGGTCATTAGCTGCCGCACACGCATATTGGCCGGAATGAATCCTTTGTACCCGTTGTAGCACTAATGATCGTGTTGATATGATTACACCCCACGAAACATTTTGTGTCACTGGAACACCCTAAAATTAAAGAGAGAAGAACGAACAAAAAAGGAATAAATGATGGATGATAAAGTTTTCTTTTTTATTTTTTTGATATTTAAACTTTTTTTTTTTTTGGTTGGTGTTATGGGATGATTGATTAATTTTTTTTTTTTTTTTGGTATACGAGAGCATGATACAAAGAATTAATAAGGTATGCTCAATAGATGTAATTTCGTCATCCGGTGACAGAAATTTGTTTTTTAGTTTTTATTTTTTGAACAAATTTCTCTATTTTGTTTTGTTTTTTAGCACGTCATTCGATGCTGCACCACGATACTACCGAATGACGTGCTAAAAACAAAATAAAATAGAGAAATAACAAAAACTAAAAAACAAATTTTTGTCACCGGATGACATAATTACATCTATTGATCATACCTATTAATTCTTTGTATCATGATACGAGAGTATGCTTGATTTTTTTCTTCTTCCTCGTCGTCTAATATATTATATGACTTTGTGGTAATATTATTTGTTATGTTTTATTATATTTATATGTAACATCTAAATTATATTAAGAAATCAATTTAGATGTTATGACATTTTTTGCGGGTAGGTACATACATACGAACATACATAAATAATAAAATGCGAACGGGGAGGGATACAAAAAATCATTGCTGCTTATAGAAATTATTGATTTTATCGCGAATAATGCTCGAAAAAGAAGGAAACATATTTTTAAAGATTAAACAAATAAATTAATATGCTTAGCAAGAAATTAACTGTTTAGCATAAAATGTTTGTTGCGACGATGAAATATTATGATGACGGGGAAGATAAGAGAGTTTGATAGATTGTTGGTTTGCGGTGTTTTCTCGACTTTGTATTTAGATTTTGATGTGGAACTAATGAGCCAACATAAAATGACAGATCTTACTGCTGATATTTCAGTAACCCATGGAAAATAATTGTCGAATTTCGTAATATTGCATTATTATTTTTGCTTTAGAAGTCCTTTTGGTGAGTACGCTGTAAAATGTACGCAGAAGCACATAATCATCTAAAAAATGAAGATAATTGATTTAACAATATATTGTATAATTTTCAATTTTTAAAACAACTGCTTGGCGTATGTAGTATAGCTGCTGCCTACAATCTTGGATGTTTCAAGTTCGACCTTCATTAATGATGATTGAATGTATTTTTAGAATTTCGCAAAAGACATTTGTTTTTAAACTTATGAATAAGTTAAGATCAATATTTTTCAACACAAACTACATATTTTTATTTACTCGTAAATCGTAGTGTTATATTGTTTTTATCATAGAGAATAATTTTTGAGAAGTGTCTCTAGATTAAAAATAGTTTCTTGTTTTTAATATTTAATCGGCTGGCAATAAACCGGCACAAAAAAAATTAATATTTGAGATACAGAAAATTAATAAAACGGTACAAATTAATGAGCAACAAACATACATTTCTTGGCATCATAAAATTAATTTTTTAGATCATATAATAATTTGGCAACATTTATTATCTTGTGGCATTATTGGAAGGGAACACAAAAAATTATTTTTGGGCATCGAAATAAATATTTTGAGCGACACAAATAATAAACTGGGAACAAATTTATAAATAAATAAATTAAAAATCAAAAAGTTGAAATTAGTTTTAAAATATTCTGGAAAATGGAGATTTATTTTTATAATTGCTTCGTCAACCTAGCAGACACATATCAAATATTAAATAATTTGTATCGATTTTTTATTATAATTTTTTCTGTCCCAAAATATTATATTTATTGCCAATTTATTAATTTTGATGCCAATGTTTGTCGCCACAGTATTTAACGATGTCCTTCAAAAATATTTGTTTGTATTCTCATATGTTGTTGTCGCCAAAATTGTGTTCTTGTATGCCCGTTTAGATTGTCCAATTTTAATCATTTGTATCTTTCGATTGATATCGCGATACATTAATTTGTTTGGTGGGTCGTTGGGACATAATTCAGTTTTTTAGTAATTCAGTTTCCCCCTCTATAGTTGGAAACACATAGTTTGATGTTTATTTGCTTTACATTCTAACCGCAATTATGCTGGATAGCCGGCCAGCGCGCTGATTAAGAAACAAATAAAGAACGGCTATAAAGATTTAACGACAAGCAGATGAACCAGAAACGCGAGATGCCCCTCGCCCCCCCCCCATCCTTCACAAAACGTTGAATTGAAGTTTGATTTTAATAAAGCTCGATTCGCCAAACAAAGGAGTTTTTGATTCTGTTCTAAACTTCTCACAACATGTTAAATACACCAACACACTCACATACACAACCCGTGATTATTTTTAAGTGATGCAAGTACATACAATTATTTGATTTCAGAACACAATCGCAAAGTAAGTAATTTTAGGTTCAAGTGTTTCAAAATCTGAATGCTATAGCAAGAGAAACCACTCTAAGCAAGCCCTGTATATCATTCAATATTTTTTCTACAAACACTGTTTAAAGCCAAATTAATGGTGCAAAAAGGTAATAAAACTGCGAAATTAGTAGAAATTAACACAAAGTTTGCACTTTGTTTATGAATTGGTTTCTACAGCAAGCATTGCTTAGTTGTTGTTGGTTATACAAAACGAGAAAACCGCCACGATGACACCCATCATCCACTGAGTCGGTGCCAGTGATTCGTCCTTTATAACTATACGACATCACCCTTTTTCATGTTCGGCGAACTCTCATTCAACCGATAGCGCTGTTGTAAAGTATGTAAATACTCCACTGAATAACGTTTCCAGAATTGTTGCGTCAACTGACTCACCTTCTGCCAACTCAACAACTTAGCCACAGGATAGCCCTCATAAGAAGGCGATGCAGGGAAAACAATAGGCCGACCAATGAGAAAGTGACCAGGAGTCAATGGAAATTGATCATTTAGATCATTGGAGACTGCTGTGATTGGGCGAGAATTCAAGATACCTTCGATCTCAGTAATCAGATTAATGAATTCCTCGAAATACAAGTTTGTAGTGGGAGCAGATATAACCTTTTGTAAATGTGCTTTAAATGACTTAATCGATGCCTCCCACAACCCTCCAAAATTTGGCGCTCTTGGAGGAATAAATTTCCAGCGAATTTCCTCTAGTGTGCAAAATTCAGTGATTCCTCTCATTATTAAATTGCTCGTATGCCTTTTTTAACTCATTATTCGCATCGACGAAGTTAGTTCCATTGTCCGACCAGATTGTCAACGCAGATACGAAACCATCTGCCGACATTCTCGTTACCACTTCAAGGTGGACTGCCTTAGTCGCGAAACAAACAAATGACAATACATACACCTTTTCACTTGTTTTTTGGCGAACAAAATGTTTGACTAAATATGGTCCACATAAGTCTACCCCTGTAACAACAAATGGTGATGATGGAGTGGCACGTGCATCGGGTAGATTTCCCATCATCTGATAATGGATAGGCGGGTTCACCTTGAAACAGATTATGCATTCATGAACTGCTTTTTTTGCTATATTTTTTGAACTAGGTACCCAATATTTCTGACGAACAAGACTCACTAACAACTGATTACCTGCATGCACGTTCTTTTCATGAAAATGTCTAAAAATCAAAGACGTTACATGATGTTTTTTGGGCATTAATTTTTGATGTTTGGCATCATACGATATATTTGCATTGGCAATTCGTCCTCCTACTCTCATTATCTCTTGAGTATCCATGAATGGACATAAACTGCGTAAATCACTCTTACGGTGAATCGGTAAATTTGATTGGAATTTTTTTTTTTTTGTATGATTCTAATAACTACTAATGTGGCATTCTCAATCTCCTCAATCGACAACTCATCTTCTCGTTTATCTAAAGGATGCTGACATTTTTTTATAAATCTAATACACCACGCAATTACTCTAACAGTCTTGAGAAAGCTACTGAACTTATGCAATGGTAACAATGACACTTCACGTGATAACAACACCTTTGTCTCTGATTTCAATTCCGTCGAAAATTGCTCATGATCACTCTTTTCGCTATAGGGACGAAATTCGCAATGTGCTGCCTTAAAAAATGATGGGCCTTCCCACAACTTGGTCGTACTTCAGATTCATTGCTTTCACTACCAATGCTACTTCCGATAACAACACACAGGCCAATAACTCCATTCTTGGAATGGTTACATCAGAGCGGGACCATCGACTTTTTCACACAATAATCTCACCATGACATTTTCATGATCCTTGCTTCTTATATAAACACATGCTCCATACGCACTACTAGAGGCATCCGCGAATCCGTGCAACTGTGATATAATTAATTTGAGATCAGCACTTGACGAGGTATACTAACATTGTTCAAACTTGATAATTGGGACCTAAACAACAGCCACTTTTTCTTAATCTCATCCCCTACGTCTACATCCCAGTCTGTACTCTGAATCCATATGCTCTGCATGATTAATTTTGCTGTTATGACTACTGGTGTTATTAGTCCCAACGGATCGAATAACTTTGAGATCTCGGACAACACTTTTCTCTTTGTCACCACCTGTGACTCCACTAATTCTTGGATATTTAATACCTCGCGATCCTCCACTGGAATGCTATTCACGACGTCTGCGTTGTTCGAGCACCATTTATGTATGTGCATTCCTGCACCTTTTAATAATTGTTTTAACTCCGATACCAATTTGATTGCATCTTCAAGAGAGTCTGATCCTGTAAGACAGTCATGGACATAAAACTCTTTCTTTATCACTTCTGATGCCCGAGGAAACCGTACATTCTCCTCCTGGGCTAATTTTTGAAGCACCTTAGTAGCCAAATATGGTGCACTCTTTGTCCCATACGTTACTGTATTTAACTCGTAACACGCGATGGGTTCCTGATCTGATTTTCTCCACAAAATTCTTTGTAGCGACCTCTGAACTGGTTTTACCTTCACTTGGCGATACATTTTGGCAATGTCCGCCGTTATAACATATCGATGCTTTCTAAAACGTAGCATTATCTCCCACAATTCGCTTTGTACAGTTGGGCCCATACATAACACATCATTCAACGACAGACCAGACGACGACTTAGATGAGGCGTCGAACACTCCTCGACATTTGGTGATGGTACTTGATGGTTTTAAGACTGGATGATAAGGCAAATAGTATGCCAATTCATTGGACCTCTCTGTCTCTACAATTCTATTCACCGGCCAAAGTTATCACGAAAATGTGTTTTTTCGAAATGATTTTCACAATACTTTTCCTCACTAGACAGAAACCGATTCTTTGGAATATTCTCCAAGACCCAAAATCTCTTGACTGAATGATTTAATTCACTAAGCTCGAACGTCTCTGAATAAGGCTTAGTAGAGACTGCACACAATGCTAACGACCGCGGAGCTTCAATATATGCACCTGTCACTAAATAAAATCTAACTTCGATTCTTGAAGAGTTGGTAATTGTGTTCTCAATTTTATAACGTTGAGAAGTACGACATCCCAAAATGTTTCAAGCCCGAGTAACACATCGATTGATCTTACAGAATTAAATCCAGGATCTGCTAATTGAATTGAACTTAGCTAAGTGGGGAATTACTTAGCATATGAAAAATTATCAGATGGTAACTTGGATACCGCTTCACTAACTCTGCCCATGCCAATTGATAGGCTTCAGACGACAATGTAATGTGACCTATTGTCGCCCTTGCCTCACCCACTAACCAATTATCTAAATATGTAAATTTTAACACCGGTGGCACATTTGGATTGTTATGAACAATTAATAAATATTTTCTTCTGAATACCATTGTATTCATCGAAACAAACTTGCGTAAAATATTCAATAAAGGACTCACAAAAATCTATGTTTATTTTTGCAGAATCCGTATTGCAAGTTGAAGAGAAAATTCAAAAAAATAAAAAGATTTAGATATGCCGGTTCAACCATTCATAATCGTTCTTGGGACACGATTTAATTCAAACGAATTCATAATTTACTTTGACGATGTTCGGTACAAATTTAATTGCATTTTGCGGGCAGTGGATACCTGTTTTAAAATATTTATGACGTTCAATTTGCAATATCCAGCAGCGTCTATTTTAGTTTGGAATTTCTTGCAAAAATATTTTTACGGTATTGAAATCGATTTTGATAAAGCCCACCCCAATATCAATCTTATAATTAAAAAACTGTCAAATACAAATTAAAATTAGTGATGTAGGTACAGTAATTTATTGTTAATGTAACTAACAAAACTTTTTTTTATTTTTTCATTTTTCAACTAAATGTTCAATTAGTCAGTGAATTATTTTTTATTTTTATATATTCACTTGGAATTTGTGATAATAATTTAATAATTTAGTTTGTTATCTTTAAATATTATTTGCTCGTCCGTTTTATTTATTTAATTTTGAGGAAAATTTAAAAATGCATTGCAATCCTATTGATGGTCTAATGTCTAAATGATAGATAACATTAATAGTTGGATTACCATCAAACTAATCGATTCCACTATCAAATATACAGTATTTCATAATTTCATATGAAAATACATTCTATCAAATGGAAAGCTAATAACCATCCATATGAAAAATATGTTCTATCTATGTGAAAATTGTACAAAAAATCTATTTGTGAGAAAAAGATTCTATCTATTGGAAGAACCATTTTATCTATGTGAAGCAACATTCTATGAGTGCGAAAAACATTCTGTTTGTATGAGAAAACTTTCTATTTATGTGAAGAAAGTTTCCACCTATTGGAAGAGCATTCTATCTATGTGAAGCAAATTTCTCTCTGGATGGTAAATATTCTATCTGTTTGCCGTAACATTCTATTTAAGCGAAGAAATATTCTATCTATATGATTGATGTATCAAAAAGTTTTCCTGATAATTTATAAAAGTTAGTCAATATGATATTAGAAAATTCTATTGTATTATCAGAATTTGCGTTCGGTTGATTATTAATAGTATCTTTTTTACTGTGATTGTATTTTTTCCAATGAGAATGTATTTTTCTCTCAGTGATGAAGTCATTGTGGCATAACTTAATAAGCACAGGAAACCAATCAACATGCGCACATAAATTAGTCATTTATTGCCACCCAAAAATGAATGCAGCTTTAAATATGCCTCTTGATACAAATGCCGATTAATAGATCTTGTGTAAACGAATAATTATTTGTCGTTTACTGTTCCTTCGTTATAAAATTTATATATTTAAATTTCAAAGTAGGCACAAACCAAAAAAAAATAATTCAAATTGGAGCTTGGTTTACACAGAATTATTTATTCATTTAATTTTTTTCATAGAACGAGAATTGACCCCCAGGACAGTTTTTAAGTTTCGAAAAATGTTTTGTATTTCATAAAAAAAACAATCCTATTTAAAATTGGTTTTCTTTCGAAGACCATCCACTAGTTACAAAACAGATTTGAAGAAAAGTTTCAAACCCACAAACTCGATTCATCATTTGAATATGCTGCATCCTAATTAAATGATTATCAAAAATGTTGCTTAAGTCAGATACCAAATTTCAATGGAATTGGTGCATATCACAAAATTCCCGGTAAAGCATCATTATTATTGTTAGAGGGCCATATGGTCGTTTAGCCACCCACCTCGCACTACGACCTAATAGATTCTGCTGATAAAACAATTTATGATGATAAAACAAGCTTAGGTTTCGCAAAATATACCTGTAAAGCATGGATCGAGTTTCTTAAATAAAAAATGGCCAGAACTAAAAAATATTGCAGGGCGCAATAATAAAGATTAAAGAAATATGAACGTAAAACAAAAATTATCTATAAATAGCGTAGCACGGAGGTATCCTATTATGTTACAAAATCGGTTGTCTTCTATTTCTCCATAATTATATCTAATTTGACGAAATTACTTCCAGGCAAATAATTTTTGTATAAGCATTATTATAATATGAACACAATTCATCGTGGGAAAACTCATATAATATAATATTAAGACGCAAGTATTTTTTTTATTACAATTTTTCAGAACGCTCGTCTGTAGTACTGAATTTCTTAGAAATCTATAAACGTTGCAAAGATAATATTTAAATTTTATAACTTTAAGCACTTTAGGCACAAACTCATAACATTTCATTATAATACAATAAAATTTAGGACACGAATTGTCTGCTGAAAGTTCAGATGCTGTTGAACTAAATAAAAAACCAATCGGTAACCATAACATGAGTGAGAATTGCATTGTATGTGACAAAATATTTATTAAAATGGCATTATACGGAGTTCCGCACTGTAAACGAGCAGTTTGCTTGCTCTCAAAAGAAAGCTAAATTAATAGCTTTTTCATAATACAATATATAATGGAATCATAAACGGTGCATAGATTTCTGAGAGAACAGAGTTAATTAAGCTTACCAAAACAAGTTACATATATATCGAAGAAAAGCATCAAATATGTAATAAATTATTAATTAAACAAATCTTATTGATAACTTTTAGTACTCAAGGTTACTTACAAAAAGTGTCAACTAATTTTAAATTTTGTACACACACAGTACTTACATACAATTCGCTTTCAAGATAAAACATGTGACATTTAATATATTACATTGAACCAGAATATAATAACCCAACTCATCCTCTCGACAAATAAAAGAGGGTATAATAATTTGCAAACTGAGATATGTAAATATGTACATATATAAAAAAACGATGATTTTCAAATACTATATGATATACGTAAGTACATAATATATAAATACATACAAACAAACAAACATACAAAAAGCTTATTATCATTTTTCCACCACTTTCGTTAAGTCTCTATTTAGAAAATAAACGATTGACATCAATTATCTATTTTACCCTTTTTATTATAACATACATACATTATCCTAACTACATATATAGAACAGAGAATGAACCGAGAAATGACAAGGGATATTCGAAATTCTCAAAAGGAATCAAATCGGAAAAAATAAAATTTTGTCAAAAAAATTATTTTCCTTTTTTTCAGTTTTAGTGTATGCGTGTTATATATGAAATGAAAGTCTGTATACAAGTAACATAATGACAACATGAGATGACAATATAAAATATCTGTTATATGTAAAATTAAATGTTCTTAAAAGAAAATTTTCTCAACATAAGTTTTCGTTTTTTGTTTTATTCTGCAAAACAGTTTCACCATTTTCTATTTAGTTTTTTTTCTAGCAATATAATTACTGAACAATTTAATTAATGTATCTATGTTTTGTATATATGGGCTATATAAATAGACATAAATATTTGTTTACTACTTAAAATGCTGCTTTTCAAACTTTAAATAAAAGCTCGTTTTATAGAATGTAGTTCGTTTTATATAATGTATACAGGTAGAAAGTCTAAATAAAAAATATTTGTATTTACATTTTGTTCACGGTTAATTAAAAATAAACAATTAAAAGTTTTTAAATCAACATTTAATTATATTCTCGTAATAAAATTAAAACAAAAATGGTTTTTATTTGGTGGAAAATGTATGATTTAAAATGAGTTGAGATAAGTAATTTAAAGGAAGTTAGTCTTTTTGTTATCAACTTTGTTGCAGTTTTTCATTTTTCCTTTTGTATACATGGACGAGAATGAAGTGAATGCAGTACGAAACAACATTGAAAGGACTGCAACTCTTGAGTGTTAAAGCATAAGGATAAAGGTCTCTTTACAAATTAAGGTTTTAGTTTAGCCGTTATCGGACATTCTATGAAAAACATTGAAGAAATTGTTGTGTGATTACAACAATGTATCTTATGATAAATCTTATTGAATTTACCAGCAACTCTATTAATGATATTGAGAAGTACAAGCAAGTTGATGTGGTGTATACACTGACTTTTCGAAAGCCTTTGACTCCATCAGTGATTGTAAAACATTTAAACTGTTTGTTTTGTGATTTAAATCGTATTAGAGTAAACGCATTCAGTTTATTGAGCATAAGATAGAATTAATTCAAGCTTCTTAGGGGTACCACAAGGCTTTCGTGTTGATCCTTGGATTTTTATAATCCTTCATCAACGATATTACTAAAGTAACACATTATTTCTGTGGTTAAACCATAAACAGTTACATCGAAATAGTGTACATAACAACGTACAGGAACATAAATTCATACATCGGATAGCCGCCAGCGTATTAAACGCGAATTCATCGCAAAGAGTATTATTAGCGAGCATTATTAGCTGGTTTATAGCTGGTTTTACTCGACGAAACCATCGTATCATTCGAGTGTCATCAATGATAATTAGTACATCATCGTATTACAGTAAACCATTTTGATTCATCGCCATTTATTGTTAATTGTGGTGTTTATAAGTCATTCATTGAATATTGTTGCACCAACGGTTATTCTACGTACGACGGCCATTTTACACTGTGGACCACTGACGTCATCGTCAATACAGCTATTACTGTTGTAACTTAGATCAGCCATAATTATTCGAGAATCATCGTTATACACAAGGCCGTCATATTATACTAGCAGAAGTTCAGTGACATTAATCATCGTTATTGCATACAACTGAACTATATATTACGGGTGAAAGATACATCGGGACATTAATATCATCAACGCTCACATCGCTTGTCAAATTTATGAGCGGTAAACCTTCATTTCACAACAGTCATCATCGGAGAACGCAAAGCTACAATAATTATTTGTGAGTTCGGCTGAGCTTTGAAATTCAACCAAATTTATCAGAAGTCGTCAACCCATAAGGAACTACCACCAAGTGTATTGTAAGTCATCCAGTTGCATGTAAGTGGGGTTAATCTAATTTTATATTTAGTTAAGATAATTATTAAAAGTAAAATTGTTCAATTAGATCTAATTTATTCGGTAATATTTACAGTGCGTTTCGAATTTGTGTTTTAAATTTAACTAAAATCTCAAAAGCAATATGTCGGCTGATGAGGTCAATTTAGATTTATTGAAAAAGCAACGCGCCGCATTTAAAGGTCAGTTAACATATTTTAAGGGTCAGTGTGTATCCGCCTCGACACTAGGCACGTATGAGTCTCTGTTGCATCGAATTCAGATAGTTTACGATAAGTATAGTTCCGTGCATCAAAAGAGAATCTGTCGATGATACTTCCAATGATCGTGATGGTTTCGAAGATGAATATGGGAAATTGGAGGCATTGATTCTCAACCGTATTCACGAACTTAAGAAATCGTAAGACACGAATGCCTCAGCTACATTTCAAAATGATTCGATACATGAAGCGTCACCGACCAATAATAATTCAATGGGAATTCGGTTGCCCGAACTGAAGCTTCCGTCGTTTAGTGGTGCCGACTCGGATTGGTTAGCATGTAGGGATGTATTCCTTGATTTAATTCATAATAAAAAAATACACTCGACAGTAAAATTCGTGTATTTGATATCTCATATTCGGGCAGGTACGGCGTATAGTTTAATCGAAAATTTACCAGTCACTGCAGAAAATTATGAGGTTACATGGAAATCCATTTGTGACCGTTATAACAATGAGTTATCTATTGAAAAAATTCACATGCGAGAAATTTACGAAGTTAAGATTCCTCAGGAAAATTCTGCAAAATCACTACAAGCATTTATAGATCACGTCGTAAAAAACTATAATGCTTTGAAATCATTAAAGGTAAAAATCGATGAATGGGATCTTATGTTAACCCATCATCTGACGCATCGATTGGACCCTGCTTCGCGAACAGAGGTTATTAGAAACTCTAAAACAAACAAGGTTCTGCCCTTCGTTGATTTAATTCAAATTTTAAGGAATCGTGTACAGTTAGTTCAAGCTTTGCAATCAAATAGCACGCAACAAGCTCCGAAACAATACAGGGATACACGGAAATTCACGTCGAATTCTAATCGGTCATCTACGTTCATGGTTCATCATTTACGAATGAAAAGTTGACTCCGCAAATGCGATTTCGATTTATTAGAGATAATCAATTATGCACCAATTGCCTAATTGATAGACATAATGTTCGTGACTGTATGCAGCCATTTTGCAAAATGTGTTCGTTAAAGCACAATGTTATTCTGCACTTTAGAAATTATCAAGTAAACAAGAACCAAAGTCACAACTTCGTCAAACGTGAACGCATCAACTATTGATACAACGTCGAGTTTAGTCAAACATCTAATTTCAAAGGTTGAGCATGATAATACGTTAAAGTTAAATAATAGCGGTACAAGCCAATCGTCGCATATTTCGGCAAGTAGTATAGAGCCCGCTAAATCTAAGTCATCCACTGTGAATGGTTCAAAGGGGATAGTTATGCTTGGCACAGCACTGGTGAATGCCACTGCTATAAATGGTAACCAAGTGATATGTAGAGCTCTTCTTGATAGTGGATCGCATATGAATTTCAGCACAAGCGAAGCATGCAATCGCTTGAACGCTAAAATGCATCCAACATTCAAAACAATTTCAGGTATTGGTGGTAAAGAATCCAATATTAAACATAAAAGTTACCTTACCATAACATCGCGAGTATCCACCTATAGAATAAATTTAAAGTTTTATGTACTTTCAAAAATCACTAATGATTTACCATCATCGTGCCCGATCGTATTGATTTATTGTTAGGGATTGAGATTTATAACCAATTATTCAAGGGAGATTTCTTCCAACCATTTAAAGATCTTCCCCCATTTTATAATACTGAATTAGGTTACGTGGTTTGCGGTAAGGCAAAAACGGCATCAGTAAATCGTCAAATTCAACATTCATATGTTGCTTTGTGTAATATGCAAACTCTCGAATACCAGCTAAAACAATTTTGGGAGTTGGAAACCATTTCGGTCAAAAATACGTATTCGTCGGAGGGGAAACTTTGCGAGGAGCATTATTGTAAAAATGAAAAAGAGATTGCCATGTAGCAGATATTCCGTGGCACTTCCTGTTAAACCCAATATCGACGAATTGGGTACATCTGCTCAATCCGCACTTCGTCAATTTATAGCGTTAGAAAAACGTCTGCATAGTAACACAATATATAAGCGATACAAAAAGTTACTATTCACCACATCATTATGTGCTAAAAGAGAGTAGTACCTACCACTACAAAACTTCGTGTAGTGCTCAATGCTTCAGCAAAGACGTCATCGCAATTGTCGCTGAACGATTGCTTAATGGTCGGGCCGACAATTCAACAGACTCTATTTGCTATTATTCTCAGATTTCGTAAGCATGTTTATGCTTTCTGCGGCGATATCGCGAAAATGTATCGCCAGATCCTAGTACATGGTGAACAACAGGATCTACAAAGAATTTGGTGGCGTAATCATAGCTCCGAAGACATACAATCCTTCAAATTATGCACTGTAACCTACGGGACGGCTAGTGCACAATTTTTAGCAACAAGCACAATAAACCAACTGGCTATTGACGAGCACGACAAATTTCCCTTGGCTGCCAAGGTCGTAGCTGAGGACTTTTACGTCGATGATGTTTTAACCGGGACTTCAACTCTAAGTGATGCTATAAAACTAAAATCTGATTTAACGAATCTGCTGAACTTGGGAGGTTTCGAACTTCGAAAGTTTCGATCAAACCATCCTTCATTAACGTCCGAAGATCAGTCATGATCGGCAATCTCGCTCATATTAGGTATCTTGTGGGATACAGAATCTGACACATTTCAGATGAATTTTGATCATTTTTCCGTGTCCACTCATTGCTCAAAACGAAATATTTTATCAGAAATCTGTCAACTCTTCGACCCTTTAGGATTATATGCGCCAATCGTCGTTACTGCAAAATTAGTTATGCACACACTGTGGACCCTTCAAGAGATCGGTTGGGATGATTTCATTCCCCAAAATATTGTAGATCAATGGGTCAATTTTAAATCTGCGTTGATTCATCTGAAGAAACTAACAGTGCCAAGATGTGTTCTTACACCACATATTAAGGGAGTTGAATTACACGGATTCGGGGATGCGTCGGAGAAAGCATTTGGGTGTGTAATTTATCTCCGTGTGACCGATTCCACAGATTGCCATCATGTTAGCTTATTATGTGCAAAATCAAGAGTCGCGCCGCTGAAAAAACAGAGTATTCCTCGCCTAGAGCTTTGTGCTGCTCTACTTCTAGCCGAGACCTCCCACACAATTTTAAAGATTCTAAACTTGTCAATGGATGCAATATTTTTATGGTGTGATTCAGAGATTACTTTGTATCGTATCAAATCAGAACCAAATCAGTATTCCACATTCGTAGCAAACCGTATTACTAAAATTCAAGAGTACACTGCCCGACAAGCTGGCAATACGTACATACATCGTTAAATCCTGCTGACTACGTATCAAGAGGTCTTATGCCGTCGGAGTTCCTACACGCATCATTGTGGTGGTCTGGTCCTAATTATTTGAGTCAAGACAAGAACAAGTGGCCGAAATATAGCAATAGTCAATTAAACCTTGATCTGATGAATTTAGATACTCGCCAAACAGTGACTGCCGCTGTCAGCGAAGCGAATAATTGCGAAATATTCACTCGATACCATTCACTCACGATTCTACTTCGAGTTGTGGCATACATGTTCAGATTCTATAACATTAGTTCACATCCTTCAATAGAACTCAGTCCAATCGAGGTTGACCAGGCTCTTACTTGTTTGATAAAGTTAGTTCAACAATACGATTATAAAGATGAAATTAAACAGCTAAAGACTAATAAGGCTATCTTCGAGAAAAGCTCATTACGATCTTTAGCACCATTCTTAGACGATAATGGAATTCTGAGAGTAGGTGGACGACTTCAAAATTCATAACTATCGTATGGTCAAAAACATCAGATTTTACTTCCTGGCACTCATTTATTCTCCAAATTGCTTGTTCAATACGAGCACTGGAGGCTGCTTCATGCCGGGCCTCAAGCACTATTATACAATCTTCGATTGAAATATTGGATCGTTGGAGGCCGAAATCTGTGCCGTATGGTTGTAAATAAATGTATAAGATGTTTCTATGCTCGGCCTCACATTAGAAATCAAATAATGGGTATTCTACCTACAGACCGAGTGACAAAATCATTAAGGCCGTTTATAATCGTGGGAATCGATTTTTGTGGGCCATTCTATGCGAAACCAACCATCAGATCAAAATTAATTAATAAAATTTATGTTTGTTTATTTATTATGTTTCTCCACTAAGGCGGTACATCTAGAAATTGTGATGAATTTATCCATCGAGTCGCTTATAGCATGCCTTTTTCGGTTCGTGGCCCGCCGTGGAATGTGTTCCAAAATCTATTCGGATAACGCCACCAATTTTGTTGGAGCTCGTTCAGAACTTCGAGAATTCAAGGATTTATTTTTATCGCAACATACTCGAAATAAGGCAACTCGCTACTGTACATCGCTTAATATTGAGTGGCTTACTATTCCGCCACGGTCTCCACATTTTGGCGGGCTATGGGAGTCGGCAATAAAAAGTGCTAAATATCACATGAATCGGGTGATTGGAAAATCATCATTTACGTTTGAAGAATGCCACACGTTAATAGCACAGGTTGAAGCATGTTTGAACTCCCGACCGTTAACAGCAATGTCTAGCAATCCTTCGGATTTTAATGTACTAGCGCCAGGACATTTTATAATCGGATCTCCACTAACCTCGCTGATCGAGCCTGCATTGCCTGACTTGAAAACAAACAAGCTATCTAGATTTCAAGCACTTCAAAAAACATTTCAAATATTTTGGAAGCGATGGCAACTGGAATATTTAACCGAATTACAGCATCGATATAAATGGCAGAAAGGGCAATACAAGTTTCAGATTGGTTCATTGGTTCTAATTCATGATAATAATTCACCACCTATGAAATGGAGTTTAGGACGAATCACAGAGACTCATCCGGGTAAGGACGGCGTAGTACGTGTGGTTACTATCCAAACTCACCAGTCGACATTAAAGAGAGCAGTCAATCGCATTAGTATACTGCCAATTGACGACGAACCTAATTAAGCTCATATTTGGTATAATCAAGCAATTTTATCACCCTTTCAAATTTTAGTTATAAGCTTAAAAAATTAATTAATTATTAACGTTTTGCTAAATCATAATCGAAGTAGAATCAAATAAGTTACATGTACATATATCAAACTTGTCTAATAGTTTTTATGTATTCAATTGTATACTAGAAACTAGAATATGTTCTGTTGAAATGTATAGATATTTCAAGGGCGCGATATTCGTAGTACCAATCGCACAAAATTAAAATATTATGGTTAATAATTCGGGGTTTCCATTGTAAATTATGGTAAGGTATTTGATTGCGATGTGCATACTGTTTTTGTGATGCGTATTCATTACGTTTCCGAGTCATTCTTCAATGTTCTTAAAATTAATTGAGTTAAATAAACAGTAAAAAGCCGTCATTGTTAAAATTAAATAAGATTAAAAAGTGATACCTAATATTATGTTTTACAATATAATCGTATTATAATTGTTGTTTCGTTAAAATAATAAACATAAAAATACATAAATAAATAAAGTGCACGAGCATTGTATAATTACTTTTGAATTATTTTTGAGAACAAACCACTTCGCAACACAGTCGTTGTCATCGCAAAAACCAATTTCATCGAAGAAACGTAATATTTAGAAACTATTTTACTTAATCGATGTACCACCACCAATAAACTGTAGGAAATTGGAGTGGGAACTTAAGAGGTCATGAATTCCTTCATCTGAATAAATACAGAACAAACTATATGGTGACAATGAACAGGTAAACATGATGTCGAAGTGTTTTAATAAAATCGATCATCTGTTCGATTTTTACTTAAGCAAAGATAGCTTTAAACGTAGGTTAAAGCAACATTATGCTCCGACCGGACCTGAAAATATTTGTATGTCAATTTTAAATCTTTTTTATTTTATTTTATGTGTGATCATTACTACTAAATCTAAATTGTAGACTTTTCTCAAACAAACAAATCAGAAATATAAAAACGGAAACACTAAAAATCCATTACCTAAAATGATAGATATGGTCTAATTTGCCAATTTTGGTTTTCCATTCACATCCAATGCGGTCAATTTTTGCCACCTCCAGTACCAAATGGAATAAACACATTTACCGAAGTGCTTTTGTGAAATTTTATGTTTGAGATATTACGACGATTCTATAAATAGTTCAAAATCTAAAATAGATTAAATCACGACTTAAATAATTTTTTGGGCCATATCATTTTGGCTGTAGTTTGATTTTTTTATTAAAATATTTCAATTTTATGGAAATTATTATTTTTCTGTCCTTCCTCTGAGTTTTCAGGACACTGTAAGACATTTTTCCGGACGCCCGCAAAAGTTTGAAAAATTAGAACATGTCCGGAGAAACCAGGAATTCTGGCCACCCGTAATTGCCAATCCTCTAAAATGAAAGAAATTTATTTATTTGAATTTGCATATCAATTTATTAAAGAAGCGTTGAACCAAATGTTTTAAACAAAATACTAGAGAAATGCGATTAGCAGAAAGGTTAACTCACATATTATTAAAAAAAAAAAAATTTTACGGTATTAGCACAGATAAGAATAGACAGATGTACATCTTGTATGGGCCAAATTTACATTAGAAAGTTCAACACCAAATTCTAATCTAATCCTTTTAGAGCAGGACGTATATATTGTAAAATACAATTTTGTTTGAAGTTGGTTTATGTTTGATTTGATATAATCAAAATAGCCATACGTAAAAAAAGATAAAAAGAGACAGAAATGTACGTCCTGCTCTAAAAGGATTAGATTGGAATTATTGCATTGAAATTTCTTATGTAAATTTGGCCCATACAAGATGTACATCTGTCTATTCTTATCTGTGGTATTAGTTTGGCACACCAAAAAAAAACAATTTTTAAAGAAATAATTGTATTGGCACGCCAATTAACCAACTACTTGCAAACACTGCTCTAGAGATTGGTTTTATTCCAATTTTGTGAATTCTTCTGATTTTCTGATATTTCCGCGTTAGCTGGAATGTACCTATAACGTAATCTGCATTATCGACCTTTTACTTTCAGCTGGAAATTTTCGGTTAACTTTAACAGGGTTATTTGGAGATCACCTGCAAGGTAGGCCGATTGATAACTGGAAATAATTTTATTTGACTCCAAGTATTGTATAGTATATTACCTTTGAAAGTACTGGTAACAACCTAATTGGTCCAAATTTGGATAAATTAGACGTGTCATGCTCTTTAGGAATTGGTATACCTTTAGAATGTTATATTATAAAGGAAAACTAGAATGTGACTTGCATGAGTATGAAACAATCTGTGTATGGCAATAACGTTTTAATAAGTTTAGTGGCCATCCATCAACGCCTGTAATTTGACTTTGTTGATTAAATACCTCAGCAATATTCGTTATTCCTTTCTATTTGTTGATTGCAAAAATAATTATTCAGATATTTAGCTGGAAACTCAATGTTTAATTTATTCTGGTTGTTTGAAAGTCCAGTTATAGATTTAAGGAGTTTCCAAAATATTGAACTATACCATTCCTCAAAGCATTGAAACACACATTTTTCTCATTTCTAATCGTTTTGTATTCCTGATAGCGCTCCCAATGCTTAAAAATAGTGTTTCTAGTGGGAAAGGACTTACTAAACGTGCCACGTAACCATTCAGTTAGAAGATGAACCGTATCACTGGGTTCAAAAATATCGAATAATATCTTCCTTGATAAACTTTTACACCTCTCAAATAGACCGAAAGTATCAATATTCTTGAAGACACGGAAAGTAGCAGACGAGTCTAATCTATTACCTTCAAAACCATATTAAAAAAACACAAATTCATGATCGGCAAATTCAACTGAGATTTTATTTAGGAAAGTTATCTTCAAGTCAAGCAAGGTATCTAAAGTTTTAGTAAAGTGCATCGGCTCATTATTACGACACGTACAACCAAGCCTTTTCAATAGTCGTTTAAATTTCTTTGAAGAAGACTTGTTAGTTGTTAGTGTTACGATCACAGTTAAAATCGCCCAAATTATGGCATTAAATTTACAGAACATTTAGCAAGAATCTTCTTCAAATCATTACAAAATTAACCCTTGCGCAATTTGTAAACCAGAACCATTGATGTTAAGGAAGATCCCGATTTAACTTCAAATAAGCTACAAAATCAATATTTGTAAATAAGTTTAAATGTCAATGCTGATCTAATATACAAATTCCACCCCATCTCATGTCGATATTACGATATTACGATCCTTTCTGAATATTGTGAATATGTCAGAGAGGTCATTAAGAACGATTTGGCATCTTCGAATTGTCCAAAGCAAAATTAAGAGCCCGTAGACGTCTTATTGACAGGTTACCGGGTTACAATATACCTACTCAAACTTGTTACATAACGAGACATTAAGTACAATTTGGATAAAATACAGCAATAAATCAACTTAAATTGATTTAAATCGATTTACTGTGACATATAATAGCCAATTTGCCACATATGAAATCCGTGCAAAATCTTCTAAATGTTACACATAATATGTTCAAATACCTTTGTTATCATTGATTACAAAAGTTCATGTTGAAATATGCTCGGCAAGTATATAAACAAAAAAAAAAAATCACTAAACAGAATCCCGGAATCCCTTTAACTGAAATGGTGTAACTTTATTAGCTCCTGTTATCAGATAGGTTAGATCAAAAACAATAACAGAATTTTTACTTCCTTATATCATTTGTCCTGTTTATTTATTAAAAGGGTACTGCATGAAACAAGTATAAAGGTACTACATACTATGTATATAGACAGAGGGAAGAAATGAGCTCCTAGTTTTTTTTTTATATTCCTTCCAAATCCGTGATTGTAATCAATGATAGAAAATAAAAGCAACAAACAAAAAACGAATGCCTGGCTAACATCAATAAGTGTGTATTTTTGTAGTACTAAATAGTTGTGTAGTAATAATGTATGTACTTTAAGTTTTTTTTTTATTTAGATCGAAGGTAATCTGGAGAATACGAAATATTTTTCCGTTGGCCTTCTTTATTGCGAATATTTTTTTTTACTGTCAATTAAATAAATTTTGTTGGCTTTCAATTTGTTAACAAAAAAAAAAGTGGAAAGTGAAAAAATATGGATGTAAAGGGAACATAAAAGAAAATCAATTGACCATTTGAGTGAAATTGAATCGATTTATTTTCCATATGTGCTCAAATAAATTATTTTCATGCTTTCATTTTTTTACTTTTCCCACTATAATGAAGTTATAGGGTAAGTATTGTAATCGCAAAAAAAAATGTTTTTTCCCGATTTCCCTATTTCTCGACGAATTAGGTTACCAGCACTCCAAAACATCGATAACAAAATTGGCGTATCCGGCCATCCATCCTTCCAGTTATACATTTTTGTGATTTCTGTTGGTCCCCCTGTTGTTCTCTTCGAGGAACTGTCAAACAGATTTTTTTTTTCTTTCAAAAACGCAACCGGCGATTTCCTGTTAATGTTGATGATACTGACAATCCATATTTGGGTTGTTTGCATTTTATTTGTTTGTAAACAGCGATGCTCCATACAGACTGAAGCACTGATCTGAACGTTGTGATCTGAACAACACGATATTGGGGAAGGAGTCTCCAAATTTAAAAAAAAAACGCAACAAAGCATGTCTAGCTCAAAATAACGAAACATTTTTGTAAAATGCGAATGGTTGGTTTGGTGACGCATGAACGATTTGTGGGAGAAGTGTCGTTCGAGGAGCCGTATAGACCTAATTTTGTTTTTTGTGTTCAATGCTAAAAAGCAAAATTTACTATAATATGCGAACCAAATATGTATTTGCCCAAATTTTTACTACGAAAAATCTTTAGATTGAATCCGTAAAATTTTGAATGGTTTTGTGGGTTTTAACATCTCACTCACTTTCTATAAATATTTTTCTCTAACTACTCGTAGATACACAATTTGTAAATGTATATCAGTATTTAAAAAGTAAATTTGAGAGAATGATAACATTAAGATTGGCTAATTTGAAACATTAAAACTATTACAAAAACCACGCAAAACCATGAAGCATTACAATTGACGATGCTTGCATTTATTGAAGAGTAAAAGAGATTGAGCATTCCGTTATATTCACCATTGAGCACAGAGAGCTTTAACAAAACCTTAAATTCTATATCCATACTAGAAGAAATCCAAAAATTTAATAATCTAGATCACTGATATCACGCAACGATGCGAGATATGGAATGCGTGGAATAAACAAAACGAAGCATTTTTGCAAGCAATTCAGGTATTTTCGTAGAAGTTAAAAATTAAAAAAATATTTAGGTATTTCGGAATTAGATTAAGTTTTAAAAATTTAAAATATCTGGAATTTAATAACTTAAAATTTCAAAAATAAGAGTTTCAATAGTATTAACAATAAGTTGAATTATGAAAATCTAAAAACTTCGCCTTACATGATCACATGTTTTTCATAACAGTTTTATTTTTGGGCTGTACCTACTCAGGTACACTGAACATGATAGTCATTTTTTGGGCTGACATCGTATAAATGATGGCATGAAATACATTTTTATTTTGCTCCGGGAATGTTACAGCAAAAACATTTCAGTAAAAAAAAAAGGAAATAGTAGAAGCTATGTCTTTGCACTTATTAATATTTTGCGAAAAGACTTCTGAAAATTTTACAGTTTCGGAAGCTATTGACCAAGGTGCACTGGGCCCACTTTCGCTACAGGCAACAATGTTTGTTTCATTTTCCTTTTTAAGGGCCTCTTTAAGGGTCTGCAAAAGGGAAATCGCTGAAATTATCCAGAGGTTAAAATATAACCATATTATCATCATACAGATGGAGTATATTATGCACATTATAACTGATAGTATCAGCACCATAAATCAATACAAATTGATGGATACAATTTTTTAAAATAATATTAGCCAAATATAAATTCATCTCAAACGATTATTAGAGAGTTTTAAAGTGGCACAATAAAGTAATAAAAAAATGTTCATAAACGCAATTTTTCAAAATGCTTTGGAGTTCTAGGCGATACATATAAAAGGTAGGTTCGAAATTCAGGCGCCTTCTAAAAGTGAATATCGCTTAAATACCTGCATTTTTGGTTAATCTCTGATGGTTGTGTTGAAGAGAAAGAAAGAAGTCGTGTAGATATTCTTGGCAGATAATTTGGTATAAAAATTACGTTCCCTTATCCAAAATAACATCAATTTTTACAACGCCAAGACATATTTAATGTATGTCCAGGGAAACAGTTTTACCATTTCAATGGGCAAAGTTTCAAGAATAGAACCGCCAGTATGATAGTCCTCTTGGATTTTATTTCTAAACGAATAATGGTTCTTAAAGTTTCTGTAGAACAGCTTCCCCATCAAAATAACCGTTATGTGACTTTATGCATATAATATACGCCATGGCGGAAGCATCGTAAACCTTCAATTTTAATGTCATATTTTATTTCGTTCTTTAAAATTCCAGTTAATAATAAAGAATTTAGTTCAGTGACAAATTCTATTAGGCATTCATTCACTTTTTTGGTTTTCATGTAACCTTTATAAACACCTACTACAAATGGCATACTAGTTATATCGGGTGGTCTAACTAAAATATACCAGAATTGATCTTTCGAGCTGATTTCAATATATGTGCAAATTATTAATTACCAACTGATACTGGACGTTTCGTTTTTCTTGGTAATGATAGAGGATCGCTGTAAAAAGGCCTCCGTCGTGATTGAAATCGATCCCATTGGCTTGGGCGCTCCATCTGAATAGTTGTATGAACGAGGATCCCTATAAACGGGCTCTCCTGCATGAATGATTGTGTGAAGCCGAGAGAACGAAACGTACCTATTATCAATTATTCATCTTTGAATATTAATTATGAATTATTAATTATGAATTGTGAAATTAATTATTAATTTAATGGTTAATGACTAATTATTAATTAATAATTATTAATTATTGATAATTATGATTTATTAATTATTTGTTATTAAATTATGTTTTATTAATTATTAATTATTAATTACCAACTGATACTGGACGTTTCGTTTCTCTTGGAACAGAAAGAGGATCGCTGTAAAAAGGGTTGTATGGACGAGGATCCTATAAACAGGCTCTCCTGCATGAATGATTGCGTAAAGCCGAGGGAACGAAACGTATTATCAATTATTCATCATTGAATATTAATTATGAATTATTAATTATATAAATTATTAATTATTAAATAGACGCTCCGTCGTGAGTGAAATGGATCCCATTGGCTTGGGCGCTCCATCTGAATGGTTGTATGACCGAGGATCCCTATAAACGGGCTCTCCTGCATGAATGATTGTATGAAGCCGAGAGAACGAAACGTATTATTAATTATTAATTATTAATTATGAATTATTAAATATTAATTATGAATTGGTATTGACTAATTATTAATATACTTGTTAATTACTAATTATTAATTAATAATTATTAATTCTTGATTATAATTTATTAGTTATTAATTATGTTTTATTAATTATTAATTATAAAAAGCCGTTGATCCAAAAGGGTGGGGGGGGGGGCACGAGGTGCATTTCCGGCGGCCACTTGAAAGATATTGGGCAATTTCGAAGCGTTACTTGAAAAATAATGGTAAACTAGCAGAAAATTTAACAATGTTCAAAAAGTTAGTCCAAAGCAACCAGACAAAGTAATAAAACTACTGTGCAGAATCTAAGTAAAGGCATCAAATTAAAAATTCGCTATTTATTTAGAAAATAATTTCTCAAATGTTTTAAACATAAAATTTTCTAATTAGAAGTCTGCTTTATGATAAAACATCATTTTATAATACTTAAAATTGTTTTTTTGTGTTTAAAATTGCTTTTTTTGTGGCTACTTTCTTTTCGATACAGTCCTTAAAATTAATTTTATGTCATTCAAAAAGCCCTAATTTTATGTTTTGCCGGCCGTCAAGCAAAAATCCGTCCGTTAAAATATAAAATTGGAGTTTTTGAATTGATTGATTGATTGATTGATTGATTGAAGTGTTCGACCAAGCTTTAAGCAAGATCTCCCGGAGTTATTAATGGCCGGGCCTCACCGAACACCTTGTTACATAAAACATAAAGAGGATTTGGATAGGTTTAGTTAGTTAGATAGAAATTGACCCGGTTACAGACACCTAAGTATAGCCAATAATTAGTAACACAATGACAGCACATTTCGAATCTACTTAAAACTGCACTCTGAAATAAAATTTATTAGTATACTGAATCAGATTCCTGCGCCCTTCTGAAATCCTAATCGTAATTAAAAATATATACTTAATAAATATATAATACTCATAAATTAATTTGAAATTGACTTAAAACTAACAAATATAATCGAAATCGACTGATCATTCACATGATTTCCTCCATACTGGTCCCTGTCGCTACTTATGAATATACTTAAGTTCACGCTATAATACATAAGGAGTTTCAGCAAGATTATCCACTAAATTCTATGAGTTTGAAAATTATAAGGCGCTGTTACTAGATATGATTGATGGATTAGGTTGTATGGCCCATCATTATAGCAGGATTCCCAAACTCCAGGGTCCCATTCCGTACACCCGTATACATGTAACAAAACCTAAGGCTAAGATAGGATTCTTAGTTGGGAGAGACTCGACCCGGATACAGCCACTCAGCGAACGGTATTTAGTAAAAATTGTTAGTAATTATATAATCGAATTATAATCGCATAGTTAGTACAGAACAACACACTTTCTAAACTACAACTTATTCACTACTTTTTGATCCAGTAGGGTTGATCCAATTTAAAATTAAATTCTGAAAATCAGGATTAATTTTAATCTCTATAATAATGATTAATACTGTAACTATATTATAATCTGAAAAATTAATTAACCATACAATTAACCTAATCAACAATAGCCCACCTATCTTAGAAAGAAAATTAATATAATTCTAATCTACTTTTATGTTTTATTAAAATTACAATTAAAACTGCACTCTAAAATGACCTTTATTAGTTTGCTGGATCAGGTTCCTGGGCCCTTCTGCAAATCATAATCATAATTAATTTAGAATTGACTTAAAGCTAATAAATTCAATCGAAATCAGCTGTTTATTTACATGATTCCCTCAATACCGGTCCCTGTCGCTACATATAACTACTATTTAGTTCAAACTATAATACATGTATATAATAGTTTCAGCAAAATCTGCCAGTCAGATTCTAGGCGTTTGATCTGATATGGGCGCTATCCTGTAATGAATTATAATTAATGTTACCAGTAACCAAAATTAATTATAAGGCGCTAATAAACCCTGATGCTTTAATGTGTACGACCAAGCCCCCAACAAGTTTCCCGGAATACGCCGGGTCCACCGTACACCCTTTTACGGATAACAAAACGAGGGACAAGAAAAGTATGTTAGTAATAAAGCATCAACCCGGCACCAGACACCCAAGAAGTTGATAGTTAGTAAATAAAACAACAACATTTCTAAACTACATAAATATTAACTGCTTGATTCCTGGAGCTTTGAGTTGGGCCTTAACTTTATTCCTGAAAATTAGGATTAAAATGGTTAATTCTGGAACAATCTTAGATTCTGAAACAAGTTAAATTATTTATCAGTATCCTTAAAATAAAGCCCTCTAACCACCTATGATCTTATTAATCTAAGTCTACTTAAAGTTATACCTGCAGCAATCCTATAAATAGATAATTTAAAAAAGTCCTCTTGGTGACACCCCTTCAATATTAACAATTTATTAACTATTTTATTATTTTATCAAAAGCTTGCAAAATTATTGCTAACTTAGCTTCCTTCTGGAACTCCTCCAATCGTCACCAAAAACGTAAACACCCACTTATACACCACTCAGAAAGTCCCTCTATAGCATAGTTTTAGAACATAGGTAATACATTTTACCCAGATTCAATTAATGATAAAATTCCAAATTAATTCGATACAAAGTTTCTCGAAATTTGCATTGGGTTACTCCGAATATTTCTGAAAATCAAGATCTATGTAAATTTGTTACTTGTCCCCAACTACTACTTCTAAAATAAACTAAAAGTTATTAAACTCTGAAATCCTCATGGTTTAGTTGTTAAAATGGCTATAGTAAATGTAATTAATTAATTAAATTTCTCATCACGCTCATTAATCCCTCAGAAACTTTAAATCAAAAACCAATTAGTAGTACAATATAAAATTAACTTGTTTAAAATATAAAATTAGCCAAACGTAATTAAAAGAATTAATTAATTACAAACAAATTATTTTTCATTAAAATTGTCAAATACAATATGTTGTTATACAATATATAGCAGAGTTATTTATTTAAATAACATAAATTCTAAATATAAGGTTATAAACATCTCTTATATTACAAACTAGTGTATAACCAATATAAGTAGAACAAAACTATCTACCTTATACGAAGGAAA